>OY992885.1:114003542-114283542 GCA_963921405.1 Cepaea hortensis
GCTACTGAGCAACCATCTGTATATTTGTGCTTGTTCAGATTTATGTACTATCACCTACTACTAAATATAATACCTTGCGGTGTAGGACAGGTAGGTCTTGAGCCTGAGGAATTAAAGCCACCTGGCTAGTACAATTGCCATGAACTGTGCAGATTAGGGTTTCCTTTTAACTCCCGACAGAAAAAAATCCATACCTTACTGAGGATTTCAACCCAGGGGACACAACATTCTAGCCACTTGGCCAACCACTCCTAGACTTACATACAACTGATGATAATAATAAATAATTTCCAGTATTTGAATGGAGGTAGGGACAACAGTGAGTTGCCTGATTATGTTTGTTAGAAAGGTTAGCATCATATGACTATAGTATGACTGCATGATATATATTTTCTTCTTATTCAGCTGATCAAGTCTGTGAGGCTCTTTGCTAGAATCCAAATAATACACAAAATATGACATTTCTAGGGAGCTCAAAGAAAGGAAAAACACACTGATACAGATGAACGTTTCGACTAATGTGTGGCTATTCCCACTTTAGACAAATTATTAATGTCATTCTTGAGCCAGGATTTCTCTTCTATTACTAAATTCTATCTCGTGCTTATTACATTTTTTGTTATGGGAATACCCAATGTTCGAGGATGTTGATCGTGATAATATAACATTTCTCGAGACGTTCAGTCTGTCTCAATGAGACGAACTGTACTCTGGAGTTCAGTTTCTTCATCCAATTTACTCCTATAATAATTTTACCTACTAAAGTATTGAACATACAATGGCGTTCATGGTGTCTATAATATTATAAAAAACACCCCCAGTGAATGTTGCTTTATCTAGTTGCCTACAACTAAAGAGACTAATCACCCAGAAAAATATATGGATGACAAGAAAGTCTAATTGATACCAATAATAATAATTATCTCTCATCTAATTTCATCATGTTCCTCTTGTACCTTGCGGTGTCGAGGTGAAGTATAAACAACGGGAGAGTGCCCGCTTATGGGCTTCATGTATCGATATTCCCATGGACTCTGTTATTCCCTGGGCTCACAGGTTGACCCAGCCTAAAATTAGAATGAGGAAATGTCTGGGGAAGTAAAGTTGATCCACATGATATGGACCACACCAGCCGCAGAGAGCTGACTGGTCTATACAAACATGGGTCTAGCACCACATACCCGCCCACCACATACCCGCCCACCACATACCCGCTGACAATATACCCGCTCACCACATACCCGCTGACAATATACCCGCTCACCACATACCCGCTACATTTCAAGGTACAAAAGAGGGCCCTTTGTCTGCTCACCATATCCATCCATCATGTGCCATGCCAGAAGGCGTGGGCGGTCATGACTCACCATTTCACTTGATCACCAGAGTCGTGGATCAGCTCTGTGTTCCTGTCTCGACCATGCCATGTGGCCAAGCTGCCAGGTATTTAATTCTCGGTCTTCCCCTTGGTCTGTTCCTTTCGATCTTGCCAGTTGTCACCAAGTTCTCCAATCCATTCCTTCTCATAACATGTCCAAAAAATGTTGACTGTCTACGTCTAATTTCTCTAATCAATCTACGATTTTAATTTGTTTCCTGGTAGTACTTGGTCATTGGTTTTTCTGTCTGTCCATGGAATTCTTTGCATTCTTCTCAGAAACCACATTTCTACAGCCATCAGATGTTTTTCAGCTTGACTGCTCATTGTCCAAGTTTCACATCCATACAAGAGTACAGGCTCTATGTAGCATCTCAACTCTTTTTCTCGTTTCAATTGACATCTTTTTATTTTTCAGTATGTTTTTCATCTTGCTAAAGGCTACTTTCGCCATGGCAATTCTTGTTCTAATCTCTTCAAGGCATCTCCCATCAGATGTTATGACTGTTCCGAGATAACTGTACTGATTCACCATATACCTTCGCTTCAGAGGTCACGGGTGACAAGCATCGCCTGGATCTTTTCTCCGGGGCATGCCGGTGTGCTGGGAAATGAACAGGCGGACAGATTGGCTGGCTCTGCAGAACTTGGTGGAGTATTGATACATGACAAGGCAGACGTGGTTGCGGCCTTATGGGAGCACGTGCACACCTCGGAGGAGCAAATGGATTACCATGGTCTGGCAAGAATGAGACAGTGAGGAGTGATGAGGGGATCTGGCCGACGCTCAACACTCAGAGGAAAGGTGAGACGGACATATAATCAGATTGCTACTGGTACTATTAGTGTTGGAACTCTTCGCTGGCTGCTGAGGATGGGGACGGAGCGCTTATGGGAATGCCCCGAATGCTGTGATGTCGATTCTTAAATCAATCAATCAATACCTGATCAAAATCAGAAATAAATATTATAATGGGTGATTTCAATGCAAAAGTAGGAAATCAAGGTGATGGATGCAGTGTAGTGTGATTTGGATAAAATCACACGTTCATAAAATCAACACCTGTGAGATGAGATGCCTGAGGAGAGCTGCCAACTTAACAATCCAAGACCGAGTCAGAAATTCTGATCAGACAGACAGTGGGATGCAGGGGCGTCACTAGGGGGGTGCGGGGGGTGCGGGCCGCACCGGGTGACACCATCAAGGGGTGACACCAAAATAAAAAAATTGCAAATTTGACAAAGCAGCCATAGTTCTGTCTAGTCGGGTTTCATAACCGTTCATTGTTAATTTTAGAAATTTTAATGTTAAATAACAAAAATTTAACTTTGTCCGAGTTTGTCGAAGTTCTTTATTTATGTTTTACCTGAAGTATTGAAGTTATATTGTTCAATTTGTTTTCTTTCTTATGTCCTTATTAACTTTTTGACTTATTTTACAAACATTACTATATGCGATTATATATGGTACAGGAACACTCGGAAGAAGACCATGGTGAAAGTCTAGAGGGGTGACACCAAGAGTTTACCGTACTGGGTGACACCAACCCCAGTGACGCCACTGGTGGGATGAATACCTTGTGCCACATTTATTGAAAGACAGAAGATCAAATGGTTTGGCCATGTCGTTAGAATGCAACACCATTAACTACCATCAGTGGCCCAACATCAAAGATCATCTTCAACGAGACCAAGAGGACGCCCAAAAAGAAAATGGATTGACGACATCAATGACATTGTACAATCACATGGAATGACACTATCCAGTGCCAGCGCAAATTATTCCTCCCCACGAGGCTTGACAGCAGATGTGGAAGAAGATGATGATGATGATGATGATGATCTGCTCACCATATACCTGCTACACCTCAAGGTGCAGAATAAGACCCTTTACTTGTCACATCATTTTTATTTTTAAAAAAAGTTGCATATCCCTTACAGGACATTGCAGTCAACACCAGCATTTTTCAGCTGCTGTAGATGTTCTTGGCAAGATTACGCTCAGTAGTTTGCCCTGGATTTCTGAGCGACCGGCTCACATACACCAGTAAGTAACCAACGCAACGCGATCCGCTACCGAATCTCGCGCAGCCCCCCCCCCCCCCCAAATCATAGAAGAAGTGTTGAAATTTAGACCACATGTGGCACTGGCTGGAAGGGAACACAAATAAATACACAAAAGCTGCATACTCTACTCTTCGTTTTGTACTAACTAAATTAATTTCTTGAGAGTAATTTATTAATAATATGGTTACCACTGGTGTAGCAGACGACAAAAATTGCCACGACAAAAAAATTAATATTATTAACAACATGTGAACATACTGCAGTTTAAATCACTGTACTTTTTGTTCTTTATGGTAGGCAACAGAACGGAACGATCCAATAAGAATGGGTATGACTGCCATCAGAAACAAACTGCCACATGAGACTAATATGCCTTCTGGAGTTGCCGGCGGTTTTGCTGTTGCATTAACAGCAGACGCCGTCAAGTTCTCTACAGAGTTGGTTACCACGCCTTCGGTGTCCGCCATGTTGGTCTAATGTTGTCGTAGCACAAGTACAGCCAGCAACCGTAATATCCGACAATTACCGGAGAATAGTGCAAGAACAATAACAGAAGATGAAAGCTGTATAAAACAACTTAAAAGTAGAATAGTTCAAGCAAACACAGTATTTTACTAGATGAGGGATATTCTCTGCAATCTAGCTTCGTTAACTGAGGCAAGCAATGGAATTCTTAAGAGCTATATCGAGCCTATCATGATGTATGGAAGCGAATCACGGACAAGTTAGCACTCAGACTAGAGAGAAAATATGTGGAAGCTGTAGAATCTACAGTGCAGATTAAGAATGATGAGTCAAGTTTGTTGCATGATTAGTTAAATTAGTTGCATATCCTTTACAGGACATTATATAATCACATTAAGCCGGGAGTGCAGGGAGTGGCCAGAAGGGGCCACGGAAGTGGAAATCCAGTAACTAATTCAGGACAATGCTCACTCGAGTGATGTGATTATCTACACAGATGGTTCGGTGTCAAGAGGTGAGAGAAGTGGCTGGGGGTTCATAGCCAAAGCTAATGGTCGATGTTTGGGACAGGAAAGCCTGGCATATGATACCACAACATCCAGCTTAAGAATGGAAGTGGAGGCAGTCACTGCGGCTCTCCGCTGGATGGAGAATACGACACACACACACATCGTGATTGTAACTGACTCAGAAAGCATGCTGACGAGGGTGAGGACGGGCAGACTTCGTGCGGAGTGGCTTGCTTCGCTTCGGAGGTCACGGGTGACAGGCATCGCCTGGATCTTTTCTCCGGGGCATGCCGGTGTGCTGGGAAATGAACAGGCGGACAGATTGGCTGGCTCTGCAGAACTTGTGGAGTATTGATACATGACAAGGCAGACGTGGTTGCGGCCTTGTGGGAGCACGTGTACACCTCGGAGGAGCAAATGGATTACCATGGTCTGGCAAGAATGAGACAACGAGGAGTGACGAAGGGATCTGGCCGATGCTCAACGCTCAGAGGAAAGGCGAGACGGACTTATAATCAGATTGCTACTGGTACTATTAGTGTTGGAACTCTTCGCTGGCTGCTGAGGATGGGGACGGGGCACTTATGGGAATGTCCCGAATGCTGTGATGTCGATTCCTAAATCAATCAATCAATACAGGACATCATAGTCAACCCCACCATTTTTTGGCTGTTTGTGATTTCTTGGCAAGTTTACGTTCAGCACTTTGCGTTGCTTTCTGAACGACCGGAACTCATGCCATTGTATGAAAACCAACGGAAGGCGGTCTGTTGCCAAATCGCCCGCAGCTGTGTTTCGAACGCGATATGGGGGACTTCGAATTGCGTTAGTAACTCCTTCGTCACAGTAGCGACTGTAGGTTCCAAGGAAGCATAAATGCCAGCATGTTTTATATATATTAAATTTATACAGGCCAAACAGGCTACTCATTTCAAATAATCAGGCTCCACGGTGATACCTGACGGAGATATCTGATGTCACACGGAGATAAAGAACATCATCATCATGATATAGTCAGTCCTTTACAGAACGGCACTCTCATCACACGCTTCTCGATCATGGGTCATGCCTCTTGCGTCATGTATTCTCATGCTCAATATAGTTTGGTAAGAATGAGACAGCGAGGTGTGACGAGGGGATCTGGCCGACGATCAACGCTCAGAGGAAAGGCGAGACGGACATATAATCAGATTGCTACTGGAACTATTAGTGTTGGAACTCTTCGCTGGCTGCTGAGGATGGGGACGGAGCGCTTATGGGAATGTCCCGAATGCTGTGATGTCGGTTCCTAAATCAATCAATCAATGCTCAATATGTCTGCGCTGTCCTGTGTCCTTTTGCATGCTGGTCGACCACGCCCCTTCACTAGGACAGTGGGGAATCTCCCCGGTGAAATGGTCAAAGCCCTCTGCCTCACGTTCTGAAGGTCTTGGGTTCGTTTTCAGACAGTGTCGTTCAGACCACTAATACAATTTACCCGGAGACCCCTGGCGATCATTGCTGGAGCTACGGAGTTCGTGCTTTGTGCGATTCTCTCTGCGAAGAGAGACCGAGCCAGGTATGTAGAAGCTGGTGAAATGAAGTCGATTCTCTCGCCTTTAACCCTTTCCCAAGAACCATGCATTTCTTAGCTGCCCCCCCCCCCCAACCCTCCCAAACCGCGGTGACGTCTAATATGGCCAAAATATTTCAGTTTCCGAGATATCAAATTTTAAATGAGACAGTTGTCTTCCATGCTCAGATCTGAAAGAAAACCCGGATTTTTCTCCTTCTTCGTCCACGGTATTCTAAGAACTGTCCTGAAATTTTTGCAACAGTTTTAAGTTAAAAAGCCCCGATTTTCTTATTTATTGATTGTGAAATAGTTGATAACTCACATCTATATGTTGCCACAGAAAATATGCATGTTTATAACTCGCATTTATATGTTGCCACAGGAAAGATGCATGGTTCAATAAATTAACTTTAACTAGTTTGCTGGTGTTGTGCCAAAGGTTCTTAATTCTGTTTCCATTCTACATTGCAATGGCAGGTTAAGTTAAAGTGACAAGTCTCACTTCTCTTGAACAGTAAAAAAGACAGGTCCCGCATGAAATTTACACACGATCAAGATTTTACAGTCGTTGGAAATCACAAAGAATATGGTAAAACTGTTAGGGGAAAATTATCTAAAGTTAGACAGTTAGATGCCGGTCTCCATGGCTAAGTCCTTACGGACGCAATTCGTGAGCCCGCTTATCCGAGTTCGAAACACAGCTAGGACCGATTTGGCATCAGATCGCGTCGCGCTGGGTTTTAACGTGTTGGTATGGGAGCCGGTCGTTCAGAAAGCAATGGCAAACTACAGAACAGGCACTATCTTACTTGCATATCCTATTTATAGGACATCGCTGTCAACACCAGAATTTTACTGCTGTTGTTGATGTCTTGGCAAGTTTATAATTATAATCATCTTTGTATGTATGGTATGGGATCCTGTCTACAGTTTAAAGGAAACAAATATTGCATGCTGAAGTCTGATAAATTGACCTCTAAGGTAGGTGGTACACAACTAGAAATGACGCACTCCCCTCCAAACGGGAACGAAGAAGAATTAGAAGAAAAAGAAGAATTGGAAGAAGAGGCGAAGGAAGGAGAGGATGACACAATGGTAACTCCCTACTGTAACGATTGTTTTTGTAATACATTTCTATCTCATTCCACAACAGCTCATTAAATGCCTGGTGGTAATTAAAAATACATATTTATTTTATATAGGAGCTAAATCGGACATGAACTTGTACATTTTGCAGACAGATCCCAATAATTTAAGTTCTAATTGTATTTTAGTAGACACTTATTTAGTAATAAGACTGTTAAATGACAATATTTTAAATGATCGCGTGAGCATCTAAATTATGCTTGTGCAGTGATGAAAATGTGGCCACTTTCTGCACTGAGCAGAACAGATCCAGAAAATGGGAACGACGAAGTGTCCTCAATACACCTGATGTTTTCCTTTCTGATCAACAGTTAATGTTTGTTTGGTAGAGTAGATACGTTCTTTAGTGGCCAGGCTGTGTAATTATTTGTAAAAGAGATGCACAAGTACCTGGTTTGTTCTCATTAATAGAGTACTGTCGTACATTCTCTACAATTCTACATCTTACGAGTTAGGAAGGTCAGTCAGCTGAGCTGGATTTTTATTTGACTTTCTCTACTTATTAACTTATCTATTCTATAGTATAATCTAGAATGATAAATACATTGTCTGGTATTGATTGGCGCTCAAAATAAAGATAAGAAAGAATTATTTATATGTATGTATTTCTCAAGCTGTTTCTAGATTTGGAAAGTCCCAAAGCGTCATAAAAAACAGGAGTTGATCTTCAACAACAGGGGTTCTATTTAGGTCTATGCCCACGGATTCCCTAGCTTGATTTACACGAAGATCAGCATGCACTAAGCAGAACATCAACCCTTCAGAACCCTGCGGAGTACCAAACCTGCAGAACCATACATAGCATTGTTTCTCCTTTAATCCCGGAGGTGGGGTGGCTCAGAACATACACCCATAGAACCACTAAGGTGTCGCAGGGTTTGACAATGAAGCAGTGTTTCTCATAGCACGATATTCCAATTAGTAGGTGACATGTTGTGGATAATTGAACAGAACTGACATTCAGTAGGAATCACACTTGGTGGACACTAGAACTCATTTGTTAAATTACTAGCGCACACCTTTAACATTATTTATCTATGATTTGGGGGTAGGATGAGGAGTGCCTTGGACTTTCCACTTCATGGCTTCTGATCACTGCATCTTTAGGGGTTACCAATTCCAAGATCTGCTGCCATTTCAGGTCCATAATGGCCATTTATCCATGGCAAAAATCTCAATAGAAAATGACGGTGGATTTCATCTGAAAAATGGAGCAAAGAAAACAGTCAGTGCCAAATTAAAAATTCTCAAATAACTTCAGAGCAGAGGCAGAGGCATTGAAAACTACAGCAGAAATGCTATTGGTGGAGGAAAATAAAGAGAAACACATAGCTCTCTACACAGATTCAAAGACGGTTGTCTCAATACTGAAGAGCAGAAACAGTGCAGAACTAGCAGACTTAAGAGCAGCACTCCGTGGACTGTATTAGCAACCCAAAAGCTATGTGTTTCTCTTTATTTTCCTCCACCAATAGCATTTAATACAGTGTTAATACAGTGGATCTAGTCACAGTGCAATATAGCTGGAAATGAAGAGGATGACAAATTGGCAAAGAAAGATGAAAGACTATTTTAGCCGATATAGCCATAACCTATGACGAGCCAAGAGATTTATAAAAAGCACTTACAGAACAAAGTGGGAATCAGAGTATCCAGGCCACCAGAAAGATGATGCATTTTACTAACTTGACTGAAGTGAACAAGTAGCAATCTTCAGACTCTACAAACCAGTACCACTTGCTCAGAAACTAAAGATAAGAGATACTGATGAATGTCAAAGTGGCATTGGTAAAATGACAGCTAAACATTTGTTGAAAATTATTTGGCCTACGTCAGCTACACTTGAGAACAAACTCAAATTGACTTATGATTTTAATCAATATATTTAGGTTGACATATGAAGGTTTACAAAATAGAAGAAGAGGAATTTGGTTTACGGTGTGGCGGTCTGATGATACACACAGGGCTTTATGTATTCTTTATGTGGAAAAACACTTCCTCTTATGACATATTCTTTCTCTGTGCAAACATAGATGAATAATTCTATAATTTCATTGATTACCACATGTCCGTATTTTATGATGATCTCTTTATAACCTGTGTTACTCTATCCTATCTCAGCATTCAGATCACCCATCAAAATGTTAATATTGCCATTTCTTTGATTACCTGTAGTACTTTGAAGTTACATGTAAAATTCCCCCTCAGTTAATTTATCCATATGATTTGTTGGTGGGCAACACTGGATCACATTGATGTTAACCTTTTTGTGTAAGTCTAAATATTGCTGTTGTTATTCTAAAACTCACGGCTTCCTGCTTTATAAGCACTATCTCTGCTTCTTTAAATACCATTAAGGCCTCTCTTTATTATGAGGGGCACCTGTGTATGGTAAGCCAACAGCACCATTTCACGTGAATTTAGAATCAACTAATTTTAACTCTGTAAAATTACTAACTGTGCTAGTTCAAGAACCAACTCCACTATGAGAAAACTGACTAAACTAAGCTTGGCGTTACTGTAGGATAGATGTGTTTCGGTACATGAATTGGTAAACAGCATTTAAAAATGAGTGTTGAGAACTTAAAGGGGCCCGGAGCATTGTCCAAGGAACAACAACTAAACACGATTGTGAGATATGTGTAGAAGTTAGATATTTGCATGTCCACTACTGGACGTTGTCATCAACCCTAGCATGTTTTAGCTGTTTGTGATTGACTAGGACATTTTTACGCTCAGTAGTTTGTGATTTACTAGGACATGTTTACGCTCAGTAGTTTGTGATTTACCAAGACATTTTTTACGCTCAGTAGTTTGCCATCTTTTCTCTGGACTACTGACATTCACACATTTGCAATAATTAAATTGTTTCATATTGTCTCATTATCTTTACTTCACAGAGTGACTGACGACGACATGTAGCTGTGACAGATTCATTTCTGGAAGGAGAGGATTACCCGAGCGTACCAGCACCAATGTTTTGGAATGAAGTCGTTTTCCTTCGTGGAGGGGTCAACATGCAGTTTGTTAATCGGGAGGCTCTCGTTATTCTGTGTGTCAATTATGCTTTCTTCTCCGTGGTGGTACTGTCCTTTGTGCTAGTGATCATGCTGATGACCAATACGTCCCAGACTCACCAAGATTTGATGACCTCCTTGTCCATGATGGCACTCAGCTTTATCTTCATTGATTTAGTCATAGCCAATTTTCTTGTGGAATCTATTCGACTACAAACCGAGATCAAAGCTGTTTACCAGATGTAAATGAGCTATCTGAATTTATCTTTGTTCCATGACATTTGAAGCATTAATGATAAATTGACTTTCATATTAAATTATATCAACATTTTGTTTTTAAAAACTGTATCCAAAGTATAATTATTACTGAGTTGGCAGAATGGCTTTTAATAAATCTATGCAGTCAAGTAATAATATATCCGCCAGTTTTCCGACTGACTCTGGAGTTATGACGGTTAACCCAGAGAAGCCATTTCATGATGACTGTACCCCATTGAGTCCCAGCTCCGGATTTTCTGTCTCTTCCATCGGAAACATCGAGCATAGCTTTGTGGACGCCTTGCTGTTGTGTCACTGGGATAACATACTTGGGCCCAAGCTAGAGCATGTCTGGTATGTAACCGGTCGGCCGCAGCCACACACAAACATTCTTCGGTTTGTCACTAACCAGGTGCTGAGTGGAGAAATCTGTCGAGATCTGCAGTCTAGTCAGGTTTGTAGGTTGGTCGTCTTATGTGTTGTATAGGCCAGGTAAAAGTAGTCTCATAGCAGATACTGTCGTTGGGGTGTCAAATGTTTGGGCTACACATATTCTAGGCCATGTGAGGTGGGCTAGCCAGATCTCTTTTTCATCTCGAATTCTAATAATAATAATAAAATCCAAATATAACAGTCAGTCTCCTATTAGTAGTACAGTATGTCTCCCATAGCTAATAACTGCCACATCAATAATTAAAATTAGTGAGTCAAGTAGTAATGATTTTTGCACATTTCCCATGTCTATAATTTTTAATTTTCTTTTAAAATGTTGCATATCCCTTACAGGACGTTGCAGTCAACACCAGCATTTTTCAGCTGCTGTTGATGTACTAGGCAAGTTTTTATGTTCAGTACTTTGCCATTGCTTTCTGAACATACCCCTGTAAGTACCAGTGCAGCATGAACCGCTGCCGATTCTCGCAGCTTCTGTTTTCATCCCCCCGTGGACATATGGGATTACGAACAATGTCGTTGACCCCTTGGCCAGAGAGACAGGCCTTTATAATGCCTTTATAATACATATATTGATATTGCCTTTATAATACATATATTGATATTGTTGTTGTTCTCGGTTAGCTACTTAAGTGATGTATGGATGACATAATGTATAAAGAGAAAGATCAGAAAGGCAGAATGTTAGATGGGTCCGCATGCCAAATTCTTAACACTTTGAAAATAAAGTTTGTTCGTTCGTTCCTTCATGCCCCAAAAAATTCCCCTGAAATTGTGGAAATCATCCAGTACCAACTTATATTAAGCTGGTTGACCTCAGAGCTGTGCTGGTTTGATAAATAATTGTGCCTCTACTGGGGATTGAAGGGGACCACTGTCTGGGCAGGCTAGTGGACTAACCGCCATGCCACTGGGGTTCCCTCTATTCTGCTCAGACGTCTCCTCTCAAGTATCACTTGGCCTTCAAAAATATGGGACCAGCACCATAAACTGTGCCTCAAGGTATGTAAGAAAGGGTTCTTGTGAAATCCTGCTCAGACATCTGTTAATGAATGTCTGTAGTTTGTTAGTCATTGTTTTAGTTGTTTCTGACCCATACAGCAGTACTGGTTTGACATTAAGAGTTAAATATTCTGAGTTTAGTACTAGATTTACTTTCTTTAACCCTCCACACATTTCCTAACGATTTTCATTAGCACCTAGCAGCCAGAGGTGGAAAAAACTAAACACAATTCATGAGCCAGCATATATTGATTTTTGCAAAAAGAGATTAAGAAAACAAATAAAAATCACACAAAACTAAAGTTACAACACCACTACCTGACACAAAACTAAAGTTACCACACCACTACCTGACACAAAACTAAAGTTACAACCCTGCTACCTGACAAAAAACTAAAGTTACAACCCTGCTACCTGACACAAAAAAACTTAAGTTACAACACCGCTACCTGACACAAAACTAAAGTTACAACACCGCTACCTGACACAAAACAAGAGTGAAGTCCTGGTACAATGCTGGCTGGTCACATCAGCCACCCAGTGCTGGCTGGTCACATCAGCCACCCAGTGCTGGCTGGTCACATCAGCCACCCAGTGCTGACTGGTCACATCACCCACCCAGTGCTGGCTGGCCACATCACCCACCCAGTGCTGGCTGGCCACATCACCCACCCAGTGCTGGCTGGCCACATCACCCACCCAGTGCTGGCTGGCCACATCACCCACCCAGTGCTGGCTGGTCACATCAGCCACCCAGTGCTGGCTGGTCACATCAGCCACCCAGTGCTGGCTGGTCACATCAGCCACCCAGTGCTGACTGGTCACATCACCCACCCAGTGCTGGCTGGCCACATCACCCACCCAGTGCTGGCTGGCCACATCACCCACCCAGTGCTGGCTGGCCACATCACCCACCCAGTGCTGGCTGGTCACATCAGCCACCCAGTGCTGACATCAACCACCCAGTGCTGACATCAGCCACCCAGTGCTGGCTGGTCACATCACCCACCCAGTGCTGATTGGTCACATCAGCCACCCAGTGCTGGCTGGTCACATCAGCCACCCAGTGCTGGCTGGTCACATCAGCCACCCAGTGCTGGCTGGTCACATCAGCCACCCAGTGCTGGCTGGTCACATCACCCACCCAGTGCTGGCTGGTCACATCAGCCACCCAGTGCTGGCTGGTCACATCAGCCACCCAGTGCTGACTGGTCACATCACCCACCCAGTGCTGGCTGGTCACATCAGCCACCCAGTGCTGGCTGGTCACATCACCCACCCAGTGCTGGCTGGTCACATCACCCACCCAGTGCTGGCTGGTCACATCAGCCACCCAGTGCTGGCTGGTCACATCAGCCACCCAGTGCTGGCTGGTCACATCAGCCACCCAGTGTCGACTAGTCTCTACAATGTGGCTATAGCACCATATGCCCAATGCAGTGTAAGGCATGTCACGGGTGTTGACTTGTACTGACCCAACTGATAACCCAGGGTAGATGGGAACACACCTGAGACAGTGCACTGACCCGACTGATAACCCAGGGTAGATGGGAACACACCTGAGACAGTGTACTGACCCGACTGATAACCCAGGGTAGATGGGAACACACCTGAGACAGTGCACTGACCCGACTGATAACCCAGGGTAGATGGGAACACACCTGAGACAGTGCACTGACCCGACTGATAACCCAGGGTAGATGGGAACACACCTGAGACAGTGCACTGACCCGACTGATAACCCAGGGTAGATGGGAACACACCTGAGACAGTGCACTGACCCGACTGATAACCCAGGGAAGATGGGAACACACCTGAGACAGTGCACTGACCCGACTGATAACCCAGGGTAGATGGGAACACACTTGAGACAGTGCACTGACCCGACTGATAACCCAGGGTAGATGGGAACACACCTGAGACAGTGCACTGACCCGACTGATAACCCAGGGTAGATGGGAACACACCTGAGACAGTGCACTGACCCGACTGATAATCCAGGGTAGATGGGAACACATCTGAGACAGTGCACTGACCCGAATGATAACCCAGGGTAGATGGGAACACACCTGAGACAGTGCACTGACCCGACTGATAACCCAGGGTAGATGGGAACACACCTGAGACAGTGTACTGACCTGACTGATAACCCAGGGTAGATGGGAACACACCTGAGACAGTGTACTGATAACCCAGGGTAGATGGGAACACACCTGAGACAGTGCACTGACCTGACTGATAACCCAGGTTAGATGGGAACACGCCTGAGACAGTGCACTGACCTGACTGATAACAAAGGGTAGATGGGAACACACCTGAGACAGTGCACTGACCTGACTGATAACCCAGGGTAGATGGGAACACGCCTGAGACAGTGCACTGACCCGACTGATAACCCAGGGTAGATGGGAACACACCTGAGACAGTGCACTGACCCAGCTGATAACCCAGGGTAGATGGGAACACACCTGAGACAGTGCACTGACCCGACTGATAACCCAGGGTAGATGGGAACACATCTGAGACAGTGCACTGACCCAGCTGATAACCCAGGGTAGATGGGAACACACCTGAGACAGTGCACTGACCCAGCTGATAACCCAGGGTAGATGGGAACACACCTGAGACAGTGCACTGACCCGACTGATAACCCAGGGTAGATGGGAACACACCTGAGACAGTGCACTGACCCGACTGATAACCCAGGGTAGATGGGAACACACCTGAGACAGTGCACTGACCCAACTGATAACCCAGGGTAGATGGGAACACACCTGAGACAGTGCACTGACCCGACTGATAACCCAGGGTAGATGGGAACACACCTGAGACAGTGCACTGACCTGACTGATAACCCAGGGTAGATGGGAACACACTTGAGACAGTGCACTGACCCGACTGATAACCCAGGGTAGATGGGAACACACCTGAGAGTGCACTGACCTGACTGACAACCCAGGGTAGATGGGAACACACCTGAGACAGTGCACTGACCTGACTGATAACCCAGGGTAGATGGGAACACATCTGAGACAGTGCACTGACCCGACTGATACCCAGGGTAGATGGGAACACACCTGAGACAGTGCACTGACCCGACTGATAACCCAGGGTAGATGGGAACACACCTGAGACAGTGTACTGACCCAACTGATAACCCAGGGTAGATGGGAACACACCTGAGACAGTGTACTGATAACCCAGGGTAGATGGGAGCACACCTGAGACAGTGCACTGACCCGACTGATAACCCAGGGTAGATGGGAACACACCTGAGACAGTGCACTGACCCGGCTGATAACCCAGGGTAGATGGGAACACACCTGAGACAGTGCACTGACCCGACTGATAACCCAGGGTAGATGGGAACACACTTGAGACAGTGCACTGACCCGACTGATAACCCAGGGTAGATGGGAACACACCTGAGACAGTGCACTGACCTGACTGACAACCCAGGGTAGATGGGAACACACCTGAGACAGTGCACTGACCCGACTGATAACCCAGGGTTGATGGGAACACACCTGAGACAGTGCACTGACCCGACTGATAACCCAGGGTAGACGGGAACACACCTGAGACAGTGCACTGACCCGACTGATAACCCAGGGTAGATGGGAACACACCTGAGACAGTGTACTGACCCGACTGATAACCCAGGGTAGATGGGAACACACCTGAGACAGTGTACTGATAACCCAGGGTAGATGGGAACACACCTGAGACAGTGCACTGACCCGACTGATAACCCAGGGTGGATGGGAACACACCTGAGACAGTGTACTGACTCAGCTGATAACCCAGGGTAGATGGGAACACACCTGAGACAGTGCACTGACCCGACTGATAACCCAGGGTAGATAGGAACACACCTGAGACAGTGCACTGACCCGACTGATAACCCAGGGTAGATGAGAACACACCTGAGACAGTGCACTGACCCAGCTGGTAACCCAGAGTAGATGGGAACACACCTGAGACAGTACTGATAACCCAGGGTAGATGGGAACACATCTGAGACAGTGCACTGACCCAGCTGATAACCCAGGATAGATGGGAACACACCTGAGACAGTGCACTGACCCAGCTGATAACCCAGGGTAGATGGGAACACACCTGAGACCGTGTACTGATAACCCAGGGTAGATGGGAACACACCTGAGACAGTGTACTAATAACCCAGGGTAGATGGGAACACACCTGAGACAGTGTACTGACCTAATTGATAACCCAGGGTAGATGGGAACACACCTGAGAAAGTAATTTGCTGTCTTCGTGTTCTCTACAGGTGGATTTCAAGTTCTTCGACATTCCGGACAAAGGCGTGATTGTCCCTTCCTTCATCTTCTCAGCCCAGGACAACCATGGACTGTCTTTGCAAGCTCTGGCACTGATCATCCCGAATTCAGAGTTGACCCTCTACCTGCATCAAGTAATATACTGGTGTACTTCTCATATTGACATTCATGGTTCTAACTCAGAGTTGACCCTCTACCTGCATCAAGTAATATACTGATGTACTTCTCATATTGACATTCATGGTTCTAACTCAGAGTTGACCCTCTACCTGCATCAAGTAATATACTGGTGTACTTCTCATATTGACATTCATGGTTCTAACTCAGAGTTGACCCTCTACCTGCATCAAGTAATATACTGATGTACTTCTCATAATGACATGCATCATCATGATCATTACCAAATGCTGTGCTCATCAGTGTGGGCAGTCATGGTTGGCCATCTCACACCATCACCAGAGTCTAGCATCAGGTCTGTGTTCTTGTCCTGGTGATGCCGTGTGGCCAAGCCATCCAGGGATTTATCTTCTGCCTTCCCTTTGCTCTTGCCCCACCAGTTTTAGCATTTATTACTAGGTTTTCTAGCTTGTTTCTCATCACGACAATGTCTAACAGTCTTGTTCTTGTCCCATCAGTTTTGGCATTTATTACTAGATTTTCTAGCTTGTTTCTTATCACAACATACCCTACAGCCTTGACTGTCTCTAATCACTTTACGCTTTTCATTTGTTTCTTGTATAACTTTCTCATTTATTTTTCTGTTTGTCTGTGGTATTCTTGTAACTTTCCCTTAAAAAAAAAAGTTGTATACTCTTTACAGGACATTGCAGTAAACACCAGCATCTTACTGCCGTTGTTGATGCCTTGGCAAGTTTTTATGTTCAGTAGTTTGTCATTGCTTTCTGAACGACCGGCTCCCATACCAAAACGTTAAAACTAGCGCAACATTGTGTACTGCCAAATCGTTGGCCGCTGTGTTTTGAACGCGGGTAAGCGGCATAACAAATTGCATCATCGTCATGGAGACCGGCTTTCCTTAGAAACCACATTACCACTGCCATAAGATGTTTCTCAGCTTGTCTGCTTATTTCACATGCATGTAGCAGTGTAGGTTCTATATAGCGCTTCAACACTCTTTTTCTCACTGCAATTTATGCATTTTTATTGGTCAGTATTGTTTTCCTTTTTGCAAACGGCTACCTTCGCCATGGCGTTCTTGGTCTAATCTCAATAAAGCACCTTCCATAAGATGTTACGATTGTTCTGAGATAGTTGTACCGATACTCTTGTTTAAGAATTTTCATTAAGGTATTTAAAAAACTTATGAGAACAGGGTAGCTTAGTGATGTGAATGCCAATCTCAGAACAAAAGATACAGGCTTGAACCTTGTTTAGTGGAGCACCATTGTAGCGAGAACAAGTGCAGATGACAACATTACATTGAGAGAGTAGGGTATCCAATCAAACAACTGGGGAAAGCTAACCCAGCCCACAGATTGTGGGAGGAAGTCAGACATGTGGGCCGAAAGGCCCTTTTTAGCTCAGCTGTTAGCAGACACATGCTGTTAGCAGACGCAAAGCAAATACCAAACAACGAAAAATATTAGACAAATGCGGAAGAAGAACTCTGGTTATGTAAAGGCTTTCATCTGGCAGTATAAAAAAAATTTATATAAAACTACACCTGTACATTACATGAGTAGTATTTTGATAAGACAATTGGTACTCGTGTCTAGCACATTACATAGAGAGATCATATTTATACTCAGAATGGATGTGTTGCTTGCCTCACCCAAGTCATCACCAACCCCCATTTCTTCAAATCTTGAAAGAGCATGACACTTGAATCAACAGTGTTCTAATAACAGCAGCAAGCTACCCGGGGTAGACTCTCTATTGGGTCTCCATCTTGAAGTGGTCGATGGGCTCCCAAGGGCAATGCAGACAGTTGTGCAGCTGCTAGTAGGAGCTGCCATGTCTGACAGGTCCAGGGTCAGGGACTAGATGAAGAGGCACAAACTTGTTGCTTTCCCCCCGGGGACAGTCAAAGGCTAGGGAAAACAAACCCAAGGAGTAGGGGTTGAAACCCAAGGAAATTCTTGTTGAAGTTAGATGTATTGCGCCACACACTTGATGAAACAGCCAATGCAGTTGACTTTATAATATGATGTCACAGATGACGGAAACATGAAAACTTAATGAGTAATGACACTGTGCTGTTTCATTGTGACTGAGGTCTTTCCCTATTACCAATGTCCCTCGCCATCAGGCGAACCTACTCCAACTTTCATTTTTCATCCCCAAGTTGACGAGAATTAACATTTTAGTCTAACTGACCGGTGTAGGGGTTGAGACCAGACGTTTCATTCTAGCTCGGCATCAACACACCGGGCGTTTCATTCAGCCATGCTGATCTCCAGACAGCGAGGTGCGATTCTTGACAAATGAAACCAATATCGACAATATAAGGTATGTATGTGATACATATGAATAACTAGGGTAAGAAGTAAATTGTAAGAAGACACACATGGTCATCACTAGATCTGTCTTCTTGGCATGGAAAGGAATCAGCACACAAATTGATACCTTATGTTGGAGATCTGAAGATGTGCAGCAGCAGGATCATCCATGTCAGTGGACAAGACACTTGGTGGTGGTGATGATGTTGATGATAGGTGGGTCTCATAGTTGTCCATCCTGGTCATGTCTGATGTCTGGTTTCTGTGTCCCCAGGGAGATCTGATTCATGCTTGGCTGACTCGAATAGTGGCAAAGCTCCGAGTTATGTGTGTCAAGGTGAGTTCTCTCTCTTTCTTCTCCTTCCCTCACACACTCATATCTCTCTGTCACCCTTTTTATCTCTTACATTCTCTCCATAACTCTTTTCCTTTCCAGCCATCCCACTGTCAGTCTTTTTCTGTGTCCCTCTCTTGCCCCTTCACCATCTCTTTTCTCCCCATTGTTCTTCTGTCTGTCTGTGTTTGTGCATTTCGTGTGCTAGTTAGGCATTTTAAATATGTGTGTATGTGTGTGTTAATGTCTGTCTTTCCTCCCGAGCCACTGTTCCTCCCGAGCCACTGTTCCCCCCGAGCCACTGTTCCTCCTGAGCCACTGTTCCTTCCGAGCCACTGTTCCTCCCGAGCCACTGTTCCCCCCAAGCCACTGTTCCCCCCAAGCCACTGTTCCCCCCAAGCCACTGTTCCCCCCAAGCCACTGTTCCCCCGAGCCACTGTTCCCCCCAAGCCACTGTTCCCCCCCGAGCCACTGTCACGTGGTATGTGGCCAAAGTGTTCCAGTATCTGAGTCATGACACTGTTTATGAACCAGGTTTTTTCCATGTTGAGATCCTGTAGAATTTCTGTATTTCTCTTCTTCTTGGTCCACGATGCTCTCAGATCTTTACTGTCACATTTCAGTTCACAAGCCTCAATTTTCTGTTTTAGTGATTGTGAACTTGTCCATGACTCACGTCTTTTTTTTTGCCACAGGAAAGATTCATGTTGTGACAAATTGTACTCCAGCCTGGTCTTGTACCACATGATCTTAAGTCTGTGTAACAAGTCTACATTATCGGATGATCCTGTCTACATTATCGGATGATCCTGTGTACATTATGAAATAATCCTATCTGTGTTATGGAGCTATTCTGTCTACATTATGAAATCATTCTTTCTGCATTATGAAATGCTCATCTCAGTATTATAAATGGAGTCACATTATGAAACAATTACACTGAAGTGCTCAGCCAGGCCTCACGCTGAATTCCAGCTAGCGTCAGCGCTTGTCGATGTCAACCAGCCAGCTGGGTCTGCACTGCATTGAAATGACAGGATGTAAGCCCTGCCTATGTTTCTTTGTGCTTGTGTTGGTGCATTGTTTGTCAGTTAGTCCGCATGTTTTTTTCCCCCCAGCATTATGGAAATATTCTGTCTGCATTGAGAAATAATGTTGTTTACATTATGAAATAATCCTTTATACATTATGAAATGATTTTTGCATTGTGAAATGTTTTTTTTTTTACATTATGCAGTGTGTTTTCTACATCATGAAATGTTGTTTTCATCATTATGAAATGATGTTTCTTCATTATGAAATGATGTTTCTTCATTATGAAATGATGTTTCTTCATTATGAAATGATGTTTCTTCATTATGAAATGATGTTTTTCATTATGAAATACTCTTTTCTACATAATAAAATAATTGTTTCCATTGAACAGAAAGACTTTGGAACGTCTGGGCTGGCAGACTTGTCCTCCTGGCTGTGGGCGTGTATGGACATGCTTTCATCCCTGCAGGAAGTTGGCCTACCACAGAAGATAGAGGTATGTATGTAAAAGCACAGAGAATTTCATGACAAATATTGACCTACAATTGTTAAGGGATAGGACTTATTGCAGTGACCATCTCTCTTTTTCCATGTTGACATTCGCAGAATAACCTGGCACATAGATTATGGGTCAGCCCAGTAGTTGTGTATGGGTAGAGAAATTCACCTGATGTGGTGGTTGAACTAGATCATCATGGCTGGAATTCACGCTCCTGTATGTAGTGTGTCTACAATGTTGAAGGCTGCTGTGACGATGAACCAAATGTTGAAGGTTGCTGTGACGATGAACCAAATGTTGAAGGCTGCTGTGACAATGAATCAAATGTTGAAGGCTGCTGTCATAATGAACCAAATGTTGAAGGCTGCTGTGATAATGAACCAAATGTTGAAGTATTGTGTTGGAGTGTGTTGACAATGAGATGCCTGAAGCTTGTGGAGGAAACATTGCCGACCTAGGTCTTCTTCTTCTTCTGCGCTCATCCGGAGGTTTTTTCCCGGACGTGATTGCGTTGTTCCTGTTTACAGCAGAGCTGCATTCTTGCGCCGTTAGGTCGACGCATCCGACTTCTGCGCGCATTTGTTGACCGGGTTAACCTTCCCGGGCGACCTAGGTCTAACCTCAGCCAGCTCATAAATCAACTGACACGTATTGTTTGGCACTCACAGAAGCAGAAGAAAGTAATACAGAGTAGAGGACACACTTGACAACATAAAAATATAAAGCTGTAGTTACCCCACTGCCAAATGATGATGGCGCCTTGCTGCAGGAACATGTGTACTTCGACACATGACCAACTAGACACCTGTGATGAACCTAAATGATTTGATTCTTGGATTGATCATAATTTATGGTTAAGCCTGAATGATTTTATTCTTGTCTTGATAATAATTTATGGATGAACCTAAATAATTTATTCTTGTATTAATATTGAATCATTTATAGTTGAACCAGAATGATTTTATTCTTGTCCTGATCATAATATATAGTTGAACCTGAATAATTTGATACTTAGATTGATCACTGAATAATATATGGTTGAACTTGAGTGATTTGATTGTTAATTTGATCATTGATTGTAAACTGTTTGTTTCAGTTAAGTTACACAGCATTTATCTCGCCACACACGCTGGAGCTAGAGTTCCTGAGGCAGGTGATAGTGTCCCATTTAATGACATTTGGCCGCAGTCTGGTGATTGGCTCACGTGTGGACAGGGTCAACATGCTGGTCTACACGCTGGGTCTGTTCTGTTGGGACAGTGAGCGGCTGTGCTCCAGGGCAGCTTTGAGCGGACGCAAGTGGCCTTACTTTCAAGATCTCTGTGTTCAGGGATGTTTAAAGGTACTTTTACCAGCGTCGTTATCGTCACGGACGTCACCACTACTGTTGTCATGTCATTGGTGTCACAGTCATTATCACCAAAACTGTTGTTGCGTCATTATTGTTTCAATAATATCATCATCTTCCCCTTCCTTCTGACCATAAGTTTCTTCATTATTATCATCACTACCCATCACCACATGCAGTCACCACCATCATCACATTCTCATCCTCATCTCATAAATATCATCATCATCATCACCGTCACCACTGCAATCATCAGCTTTATCACAACTATCATCATCATTCATTACTACCAAGACCATCGACATCAACACTATCCTCACCATTATCATCACATTATGTGATCCGTCTAGAACAGTGGTTCTGAACCTTTTTTGGCCCATTCCCCCATTTACCATATGTTCAGAACGTCATTCTCCCCTTTCGAATTTCCTCCCTATAAATCCCCCCACCCTTACACAGTATACATAAAAGTGGAAGCTAAATTTAATAACACATACTAGAACAAGTCTAGACATCTACATAAAACGTGATTTGCGGGTCTACTTATGTTATAAAACGAATTTCATTAAGGCGAGAAGTACAGAACCGTAATATTTAGAGGGGAAAACAGTATCAAGTAACTGGTTCTTGTATTAATGCGATCTTGAAATAATCTTCTTCTTCTTCTTTTGCGTTCATCCGGATTTTTTTTTCTTCGGATGTGACTGCGTTGTGCCTGTTTACAGCAGAGCTGCGTTCTTGCGCCATTAGGCAGACACATCCGACTTCTGCGGGCATTTGTTGACCGGGTTAACCTTCCCGGGGGTTTCTTAGGACGTTTGACTCTCACTGTTGTGGTGTTATCCCCCATCCTAGCTGGCCCATATAGAACAGCCAAAGACATCCCGGTCAACCCTCAAGGGAAGGCAGGGGCAGACCATGGGTTTTCCCCACCATCCAAGGAGGCTTCCATACTTGCAGAGCCATCACACAGCGCTCTGGTACTGGGCTCACCCAAGGAATCATCACGTCCTGCACATGGCTGCTTAGCCTCACTTCCGTATATTGGGCCTTCCGTTCACCATAGGCTGTTCCTCCAGAAACCAGAAGAATGCAGTCTGCAGATGACATCCACACAGTGAGCTTTCGATTCAGACTTTCCACATAATGGATTTGCTATCCAAGCAATATTCCATTTCGTGCCACTAGGACACTTTTTCCACTTTTTATGAAGCCCACACAGTGAGCTTTTGATTCGGACTTTCCACGTAATGGATTTGCTATCCAAGCAATATTCCATTTCATGCCTCTGGGATGCTTTGAAATAATCTTAATTCCTTCTCTGGAAACCTTAAAATTCCCCCCTGGGGGAGGGGAGGGGGAATTCCTCACCAGTTGAGAACCACTGGTCTAGAATATGGTTTCCATCATGTGTTTTCTCTGTCACATTTGGAGTGAACTTTTACTACCTCCACACCAAACTCAGGGTTAACCAGGAGTATTTTCCAGAACCAAGCAATCAGCTCCAGGCAGTGCCTGATCCATCATCTAGATGACAGCAAGCAGCTGGATAACGTGATCATGTGACACCCTGGCAGTATACAACAGCGCTACTGCATGGATACCCTGGAAGTATACAGCAATATTGCTTTGTGGCTACCCTAGAGGTATATAACAATATTGCTTTGTGGCTAACCTGGAAGTATACAATGATGCTGCTATGTGCCAACCCTGGAAGTATAGAACAATACTGCTTTGTGGCTACCCTGGAAGTATACAATGATGCTGCGATGTGGCTACCCTGGTAGTAAAGAACAATACTGCTTTGTGGCTACCCTGAAAGTATACAATGATGCTGCTATGTGGCAACCCTGGAAGTATAGAACAATACTGCTTTGTGGCTACCCTGGAAGTATACAATGTTGCTGCTATGTGGCAACCCTGGTAGTATAGAACAATACTGCTTTATGGCTACCCTGGGAGTATGTAACAGTGCTGATTTATGCTAGGCAAGATTCCAGTACCTCATGGACTGCACTTTGCGCTAGCTGAGATACCAGTACCTCATGGACTATACTTTGTGCTAGTCAAGATTCCAGTACCTCATGGACTATACTTTGTGCTAGTCAAGTTTCCAGTACCTCATGGACTATACTTTGTGCTAGCCAAGATTCAAGTACCTCATGGACTGTACTTTGTGCTAGCCAAGATTCCAGTACCTCATGGACTGTACTTTGTGTTAGCCAAGATTCCAGTACCTCATGGACTATACTTTGTGCTAGCCAAGATTCCAGTACTATAATGACTGTACCTTGTACTAACCCATCAGTGGGTACTAATAACTTGAATCTCTGTGAATTACAAACTGGAGTAACATGTTTATGTATCTCTGTTTTCAGAATGAAGATGGTACCAAAAATATTAGCCGCAGTGACTTAATGTGTAGTCAGTACCCTACAACAATCATTGACATGGACACTCGGGATATCAGCCACTCCAGTTCAGCTACTGACCACCCCTGGCTGAGCCACGAGGCTGCGGTCAGAGAGTTGGAGGAACTCTTCCAGGGGCAGGAGGGCTACGGAGACAGGTCAGATTGTGCATGTTCTTGAATGTTGAGGGATGTGAATGAAAATAATAAGCGTTGGTGCTTTCTTCTTATCCTTGTTTGTCTTCTTCTTGTTCTTCTTTCTCTCCAAATCCTTATTCTTCCCAATGTAGTGTAATCCTTCAACCAACTCACACCAAGTCCTGTTATATTTTGCTGTCTCTGGCAGCTGCCTCCATGTCCTCCCATATAATTCATCTCTGCCTCCAGTTCTCTTTTGCGTGTGTTTTTAGGTTTCCTTCTAATTCTGTGGCCATGGGGATTCCAGAGAAAGGACTTGCTAGTCGTGCTTGTGACAGGTTTTCTCAATTAGTGTCTAGATAATATTGAACTAGTCTGCCATGTCGTGAATCTTATACTCTGTAATCAGTGTAATATCCCATAATATTGAACTAGTCTGCCATGTCGTGCATCTTATAATCTGTAATCATTGTAATATCCCATAATATTGGACTTCATGCTAAGAGGTCTGCTGGAGACAGCAACAAACCCCCACAGCAGTATTTGCTCAAGGATTTGTTCATGGTTTAGGTTGGCTTGCCAGAAATCACTTCTTCTTCTTCTTATTCTTCTTCTTCTTCTTCTTCTTCTTCTTCTTCTTCTTCTTCTTCTTCTTCTTCTTCTTCTTCTTCTTCTTCTTCTTCTTCTTCTTCTTCTTCTTCTTCTTCTTCTCCTTCTTCTTCTTCTTCTTTTTCTCCTCCTCCTCCTCCTCCTCCTCCTCCTCCTCCTCCTCCTCCTCTCTCCTCCTCCTCCTCCTCCTCCTCCTCCTCCTCCTCCTCCTCCTCCTCTTCTTCTTCTTCTTCTTCTTCTTCTTCTTCTTCTTCTTCTTCTTCTTCTTCTTCTTCTTCTTCTTCTTCTTCTTCTTCTTCTTCTTCTTCTTCTCCTTCTCCTTCTTCTTCTCCTTCTTCTTCTTCTTCTTCTTCTTCTCCTCCTCCTCCTCCTCCTCCTCCTCCTCCTCCTCCTCCTCCTCCTCCTCCTCCTCCTCCTCCTCCTCCTCCTCCTCCTCCTCCTCCTCCTCCTCCTCCTCCTCCTCCTCCTCCTCCTCCTCCTCCTCCTCCTCCTCCTCCTCCTCCTCCTCCTCCTCCTCCTCCTCCTCCTCCTCCTCCTCCTCCTCCTCCTCCTCCTCCTCCTCCTCCTCCTCCTCCTCCTCCTCCTCCTCCTCCTCCTCCTCCTCCTCCTCCTCCTCCTCCTCCTCCTCCTCCTCCTCCTCCTCCTCCTCCTCCTCCTCCTCCTCCTCCTCCTCCTCCTCCTCCTCCTCCTCCTCCTCCTCCTCCTCCTCCTCCTCCTCCTCCTCCTCCTCCTCCTCCTCCTCCTCCTCCTCCTCCTCCTCCTCCTCCTCCTCCTCAGTGTGTGAGGATGTGTGGGTGGGGAAATGTGTGTGGGTGGGGGATCAGTGGGTGGGTGGCGGCATGTATGTTTGCCTGGTTCTGTGTGAGTGCGTGGAGGTATGTGTGGGTGGGTGGGGGAGGTTTGGTGGGTGGGGGATGTGTTGGTGGCTGCGGGATATGAGGGTGGATGGGGGATGTGTCTCACAACATTGCAATATGCACTGTTTATGCTTATAACTTTCATTTGACAATGTTTTTTTTGGTTTTCTCATATGAATGTATCATGTGTAGTATGCATTGTTTATGCTTACAAAATCCATTTGACAATGTTTTTTCCCCTATGTTAATGTAACATGCACATTTGATGTATGAAAGATGAGTGATTGAAAGGGCCGAATGTAAGAAGGGCCTGCGTGCCCAATTTGTTACCCTTTTAAAATAAAGTTTGTTCGTTCATTCGTTCGTTCATTCGTTCACTTTCCTAGCACACCGGTACCTCTATAAGAGGTCCAGTCTCATCTTGTACAAGATAATAGCAGAATCTCAGCACTGTGCACAAACTATATTATACCTGTGTAGCTAAAATCCACCTGCCGATGTATTTTTAAACATGAACAACATGCACAATGGTACTCCTAGTGTTATGTCCTTACTTGAGAAGGTGGATGTCTGATACACCACCCCAAGACCAGGAGGGAGTTTACTATCCTTCTGTTTCTTAATTTCTAAGTAACATTTACCTGACACCACAAACTGTACCAACACTGCTTGAATTCAAGACGCAAATTGTACCATGACACTACTCCTTCTCCTCTTTGATTACAACCTCTTCTTCATTTGACACCTTTCCTCTGACCATTAGCTTGCAATCTGTTGAAAATGACATACCTACACTTGTGGAAGCAACACGACCAACCCCTGCCTAGCCCCAGCCAGTCTGTGGGTGCTGGGCTATATCATGACCTGGTGACATCATGTAATGCCTCTCTACAGATGTGAAGTTGCAGTACCAGATGTGAAACTCCAGTACCAGATGTGAAACTCCAGTACCAGCTGTGAAACTCCAGTACCAGCTGTGCACACCCCGCTGATTTCTTGACTTGGAGAGGGGGACAAGAGCCCTGCAAAAGGGAATGTGGAGATAATACACAAAGATGTCTTGACCAGGGGGAAACTGGTCCTGCAATCTCCACTGACCTCACACAGGAAGTGATGTCAGGAAGGAAGAGAAGCTGGATTGACATATTCCTTGCTAGTGCGTATATAAGACAAGGCCCTAATCCTCGGTTGGCAACTGGTCTCGGATCGAAGATCCTTCAGACGGACAGTTAGAGCATTGCTTTGCTGATCCGGCAGCTTCTGCAGCTTGTCTTGTTCCAGATGTATTGGTGTTACCTTTCTTCTGGAGTAAACTAGCCAGGCCGAGAGAGGGATCATGCTGCATGGACAACACGTCTCTACAATTCATATATATATATATATATATATATATATATATATATATATATATATATATATATATATATATATATATATATATATATATATATATATATATATATATATATATATATATATATATATGTCTTCTACATAAGTTTTCAGGTCGTGATGAATAATTTCATACCTTTTAATGATTGTTTGTGTTCTCCAGGCCAGCAAAACTGACCCCTGCCTCCAGCATGTCTGAGAGCCTTGTCAGAGATTTACTCGAAGATGTAAGCTATTTCTACGTGGAATTACTTGCACTCACAATAAATCTGTTTGTTTCATATTGTTTCCCATGGTTTGACTAACAACAGAAAAAAACCATATAGACTTTGATTTTGAGATATGTGTAAACATAACCAGGATTTTATGGTCTGTTCACTCACATTGTCGTGAAAACTAGATGGTTTATTTGGTCACCAGTAGCAACATACAAATCTGGTTTGAACACCACAGCCGGGATGTTATTTTGTCAGTTCTCCCAACCATTCCAGCTACATACTGTAATGTTTGTTTTGTTAGATAGTACACTACTGTTGTTATCCATTTGATAGATAATACAGTACTGTTGTTATCTGTCTGTTAAATAGTACCATACTGTTGTTATCCATTTTTTAGATAGTACATTACTACTGTTGTTATCCATATGTTAATTATTGCAGTACTGTTGTTATCCGTATGTTAATTAGTACAGTACTGTTGTTATCCATTTGTTAGATAGTACAGTACTATTGTTAAACATTTGTTAATTAGTTCAGTACATTTATTATGCCTGGAGCATGCCAATGAAAGAAGAACATTATAGACAACTATAAGACCGAGACAGACATGTGATGAGAAGCATAGCATTGGAGAACATCATGACGATGGGAAAGATCAGGGAGATGATAGAGGCTGACTGAGATAAAGGATGCTGGATGGATTGAGATGGTGGCATGGAGGAATATCATCATTAGATTTGATCCAGAACACTATGGACTGAGATCTGTGGAGAGCCATGTTAGCCTACGCCCGCCGGTGGGGCACATGATGATGATGGCCATATCCCCTAGTATATCCTGTCGGGAAAATGACATCACATGCCTGTGTGTAAACATTTGTTGTAACCACTTGGTGACATTGGATAAAAGATACACAGATTGAATTGATGAAACACAAACAAATATTTTTGTCAGGTCTACAAGTTGCCGCAAGACAATGGCAGACGCGAGGCTTACATTCGACATTTTATGCACACACTACAGCGACGAGCTTTCTGCCTTATCAAGTATCTGGAAGGAGATAAGTAAGTATGTGTTGTCTATGTACAGCTATATGTGCAGGTTTTCAGACGTCGATTGTGAGAGAAATGAGTACGATGCCATGTACGTAAGATTAAGAGGAGGAAGAACAACAAAAAGTAGCTGCACTAGACGTGGCAGTTGTCATGGCCATTAGTCATTCTTTGAGGGTTCAAGTGTAGTCCTCTATTACTAAGTGACTGCAGGACATCATTACTGCTGCCAGATCTTGAGCTATCCATCGATGAATGTGGTTTATATTGAGCCAGAACTGACAAGAAGACCGTGTCAGTTGTGTGCCCAGGTGCTTGGCAAATATGAAAGGCACACACTGAATCACAATTTTCCACCAAATGAAATGTTGTTTTTTCAACAAACAAAAGAAAAATGGGGAACCCCTCTGCTGTGTGTCCACCGTGACGAGGTAGAGGGTCTTGCGCGTTCCAATGACCCCAAGAGCTATGCTGACGGTAGCACAGCTACTGGTAGGGCCACCCATGTCGGACAGGTCAAGGGAGAGGGACCAGACGAAGCGACGCACAAACCTGCTGCCTTGTAGGTAGACGGGACGGTCAAAGGCTAGGGAAAGCACCCCGAATACATGCTTGTCGAAATCGGATGTACTGAGCCACAGGCTTGACAAAGCAGTGCAACGTAAAACCTGCTGCCTTGTAGGTAGACTGGGGACAGTCAAAGGCTAGGGAAAGCATCCCGAATAAATGCTTGTCGAAATCGGATGTACTGAGCCACAGGCTTGACAAAGCAGTGCAACGTAACTTAATTCATGTCACAAATCAAAATTAATCGATATGGTGCTAATCCCGTGAAGTCCCATCAGGCGGCGATAGTGCCGGGCCCCCTGCCTCGAGGGGGTCCACCCATGACTACTGGTGGTCACCTTCCCCTGTGCTGTGGAGTCAAGGCACAGAGGAGTAGATTACGAGCTATTGACCAAACACCCCGGACACTCAACATACTACAGTGGAATAATGCCGAAGGAGTTTATAACAAGAAAGTCTCCCTAACAAATCGTCTTCATAAAGATAGAATAAATGTGGCATGCATTCAAGAGACACACCTCAACGCCAATCGCAAATTCTCAGTCAGAGGATATCAGGCCACACGTTTCGACCGCGAAGGACACAAAGGAGGAGTTCTAATACTTATACGAAATACAATACCTTGCAGTGAAGTATCTGTGATCTCTGACAACCAAAAGAAATTATAGGTGTTGATATAATGATAATGGAAGTAAAAATAAGAATTTACAATCTGTATAGCCCAGCAGATAAGGACCTTACACTCTCAAACATGAAAATAACTGACACAAACTGCATTATTGTCGGAGACTTTAATAGCCGTTCAGAAAGATGGGGATACCCAGATACTGACAAAAGAGGAGATGAAGTGGAGGACTGGGAAATAGACTCAAATCTCCATCTACTCAACAAAGCGGATGACACACTGAGCTTCTACTGAAGAAGATGGTTTACCACTTCTACTCCAGACTTAGCTTTCTGCACAGGAGACATCCTCCACAAAATCGATCGCCATGTGCTTGACCAATTAGCAGGTAGTGACCACAGACCAGTCAAGCTTGTAATGAATATGGAGTATGTTCCACTGGAGCAAAAGCCTTTGCCCCGCTGGAATTACAAACGAGCAGATTGGGACAGATTTGCCATACTAACAGACAAATATTGTGAAAACATAAATACATGATATGGCAACATGAAGCAAATGGTGGAAAGTCTAACCAGAGCAATAATACAGGCGACCACTGAGTCTATTCCAAGAGGAGCGAGGAAAAATTACAAACCATACTGGAATGAAGAACTACAAATATTGAAGAACAAAGTTGAAGATGCCAGGAAGACAGCAGAGAGAGAACAAACAACTGAAGCGAACATCTCTCTCAAAGCCATCTCAGCAAAATATAAAAGAACAGTAAATCAAACAACAAGAGACTGTTGGAGGGAAAAAACAGAAAACCTGAATTTTGACAGGGATGGAAACAAACTATGGAAACTAGTGAAAGCCATGAACAATGAAGGACCTAGAAACAAACAAATAACAATTAAACAAGGAAATGCCTTGCTTACAGGAAACAAGGCTGCAAATGCACTAATGGAACACTGTGCCAGTGCAAACCACATTGATATTACAACCGAACAGTATAAAGCAATCAAAGATAAACATCATAGTAATACAGAGACAGCAGCAGAATATATGATGGCAAATCTAACATTGGAAGAAATGGAACAGGCAATGAATACCCTAAAAAAGAAGAAATAACCAGGAAAGGATGGAATCACAAATGGGTGAGCCCAGCACCAGAGCGCTGTGTGTCGGCTCTGCAATTATGGAAGCCTCCTTGGATGGCGGGGAATGCCCATGGTCTGCCCCTGCCTTCCCTTGAGGGCTGACCAGGATCTTTGGCTGTTCTATATGGACCAGCTGGGATGGGGGATAACACCACAACAGTGAGAGTCAAACGTCCTAAGAAACCCCCGGGAAGGTTAACCCGGTCAACAAATGCCCACAGAAGTCGGATGTGTCGGCCTAAAGGTGCAAGAATGCAGCACTGCTGTAAACAGGCTCAACGCAATCACGTCCGAAAAAAAAACTCCGGATGAACGCAGAACAAGAAGAAGAAAATGTGGAAACAATACTATGAATGACATACCCAAGAACAGAAATGTACACATTTGTTTAATGGGTCTTACAGGATCACATTTGTAAGACCTGAGTGCAGGCAGAAATAGGTGGTCAATCTATTCCTCCCATAGCGAATGATTAGAGCTGGCCTCACATACATAATAAAAACTAATCCTAACACAGGACATTTTGGCTGGTCCAGAAGGAGAATCCTGAACTTGTTTCTGCCAAGATTGTTGTTGCTGCCAGTTGTCTCCCATTCTAGAGACATGACCAAGTGATCTCTGAAACAAACTTCCCAACTGAGACTTATCCACTTCGGTCTGCAGAAATATCTCTTGATATGGTAACCTAGTAAATGTGCCATCTTATTACTCCACTTCTGCAGAGTATCATCATCATCATCATCATCATCATCATCATCATCATCGTCACCAAGTGTACCATGCTAATAAGTGTGGGCGTCCCATCTCACATGATCACCAGTCTTGGATCAACTCTGTGTTCTTGTCCTGTGGCCAAACCTTCCAGGTATATTTCTGTTTGCTCTGTTCCCCTCAGTTCTGCCAGTTGTCGCTCAGTTTTCAAGTAGATTTCTCCTCATAATGTGCTCACAAATATTGACTGTTTACATCCAATTTCTCTAATCCGTTTATACTTCTCATTTGTTTCTTGAAGGACTGTCTGATTAGTTTTTCTATCCATTCATGGAATTATTTGCACTTCCATTAGATGTTTCTCAGCTTGTCTGCTTATTGTCCAATGTTTCACATGCACAAACAGAATAGGTTCTATACAGCACTTGAACACTCTTCTTCTCAATGCAGTCAACAGCTTTTTATTGGTGAGTACATTTTCCATATAAGTATACAGGGTATGGTCAGTGAGAGAATTATTTTATATGTTGACAAATCTTTGTGCCTGATAAATTGTACATATATTCATGGCAAGATATTGTTTCTTCCTGCCTGCTTCAGCTTGCCTACCTCCATGTCTGCTCTAGTTAATGTGAAGATATTGTTTCTTCCCCCCCTGTTTCAGCTTGCCTACATCTACGTCTGCTCGAGTTAATGTGAAGATATTGTTTCTTCCCCCCCTGTTTCAGCTTGCCTACATCTACGTCTGCTCGAGTTAATGTGAAGATATTGTTTCTTCCCCCCCTGTTTTAGCTTGCCTACCTCTACGTCTGCTCGAGTTAATGTGAAGATATTGTTTCTTCCCCCCCCCCCCCCCCCCCCCCCCCTGTTTTAGCTTGCCTACCTCCACGTCTGCTCGAGTTAATGTGAAGAAACTGAGGCAGGATCTTAGCCTCACACTGGAGGGTGACTGGCGCATTGTTTTGGCAGCAGCAGACAAATTAAAGCCTGGACTGTATCAGCACATTCTGGGTGACAAGAAGTATGACAGCGAATACCTGCCAAACATGGCCGACGTCTTGTAGCGTGCAGTCAGACACTAACTGTATTCCCTTATTATATCGAAGAGTTGACTAATGCAAGTCAGAATCAACAGATAGGAATTAAAACAATTGATTGACAAGTATTACTTGAATCAGTTGTAAAGTATTATTAAATGAATCAATTGACAAGTGTGTCAGTGAATAAATTGGCAGGTGTTTGAAGAAGAAGCGGACCCACTCGTCAGAATGGCAGGTGTGAAGTCAGCATTGACAAATATTTAATTAAAAAACTGACTAGTATTTAGTCAAACTAATTGACAAGTATTCAGTAAAATAAATTGACAAGTATTTAATTAAAAAACTTGACTAGTATTTCGTCAAACTAATTGACAAGTATTTAATTAAAAAAACTTGACTAGTATTTAGTCAAACTAATTGACAAGTATTTAATTAAAAAACTTGACAAGTATTTAATTAAAAAACTTGACTAGTATTTAGTCAAACTAATTGACAAGTATTTAATTAAAAAACTTGACTAGTATTTAGTCAAACTAATTGACAAGTATTTAATTAAAAAACTTGACTAGTATTTAGTCAAACTAATTGACAAGTATTTAATTAAAAAACTTGACTAGTATTTAGTCAAACTAATTGACAAGTATTTAATTACAAAACTTGACTAGTATTTAGTCAAACTAATTGACAAGTATTTAATTAAAAAACTTGACTAGTATTTAGTCAAACTAATTGACATGTATTTAATTAAAAAACTTGACTAGTATTTAGTCAAACTAATTGACAAGTATTTAATTAAAAAACTTGACTAGTATTTCGTCAAACTAATTGACAAGTATTTAATAAAAAAACTTGACTACTATTTAGTCAAACTAATTGACAAGTATTTAATTAAAAAACTTGACTAGTATTCAGTAAAATAAATTGACAAGTATATAGCCAAGCAAATTAATAATTATTTAGTGAAAACATTTACAAGTAATTTGTCAAAACACTGACACGTATTTAGTTTAAAAACTGACAAGTATTTAGTCATTCAAAATGACAAGTAATTAGTAACAGAAAACTAACAAGTATTAAGTCAAAGTTGACAGATAATAAGTTATTAAACCGGTTATGATTGGCATCTCATAGGGTGGAAAATAATGCTGTATATCTGACATTGCTCTCTGCCTGTTATGTCCTTGTTATGCATATCATCATTATTCTCTACCTGTTATGTCCTTGTTATGCGTATCATCATTATTCTCTACCTGTTATGTCCTTGTTATGCGTTTCATCATTATTCTCTACCTGTTATGTCCTTGTTACGCGTATCATCATTATTCTCTACCTGTTATGTCCTTGTTACGCGTATCATCATTATTCTCTACCTGTTATGTCCTTGTTATGCGTTTCATCATTATTCTCTACCTGTTATGTCCTTGTTATGCGTATCATCATTATTCTCTACCTGTTATGTCCTTGCTATGTGTATCATCATTGCTCTCTGCCTGTTACATCCTTGCTACGTGTATCATCATTGCTCTGTCTGTTATGTCCTTGCTACGTGTATCTGCGGGCTGCCTGGACTGGCAGAGCTACTGCCTGGGTGAGCTGTTCTAGAGGATGTCATACCACGCCATCTACACACATCGAAGGTCAGGGTCATGTTTATTTGTGTGTTGTTTACTGATGGTGTCATTGTGGTAGACCATCAGATGCTCCTGGGTTGGGAGTTTCCCAGTCCTGACACTGACATGCAGTTCTGGTCTCTCCAACCACAGTGAAGGCAATACAAATGTCAAAATACACCACAGCACAGTGTTATCTTCATCAGTGTCACAGAAGGCATCCTCATTCGTTCATTGCCCAATCAGCCCGAATACTGGTTCTGAAGTCGTATTATCAAGTCTCTCTGCTGACTGCTACACTCACAACATGATTCTTCTTCTTCTTCTTCTGCGTTCATCCGGATTTTTTTTCCGGATGTGACTGCGTTGTGCCTGTTTACAGCAGAGCTGTGTTCTTGCGCTGTTAGGCCGACACATCTGACTTCTGCGGGCATTTGTTGACCGGGTTAACCTTCCCGGCCAACATGATTCAGCTCAGCATAAGTCTGTGCTCCCACCCAGCATCCTTGCATGCCTGTGGGATGTAGTTTTTCCTTGGGTGTCCTTATTTTCTCTTGCCGTCCAGATCATTTAAGGAAAAGATCTTCATGTCTCATATAGTGATCAAGCCAAGATAGCATGTGTCCTGCTGGTCTCTGAGTGTGCAGCCTTTGATGAACAAGAGGCTTATGTATGGAAGTGAGCACAGGCTGTGGTGGTTACTTAGACGAGCCCAGAATCAGAGCATCATATGTCAGCTCTGTATTACCCGGGAAGGTTAACCCAGTCAAAAAACGCCCAAAGAAATCAGATGGGCAGAAAGCCGCAAATATCACAGCTCTGCTGTAAATGGACACAATACATTTACGTCCAAAACAAACATTTCAGACGAACAACGAAGCAGAAGAAAGCTCTGTATTAATGAAAAGCTCTTTAAATGATGGAAATGCCTCTGGCTTGACCATGACTAGCCTTGAAGGCCAAACCAGCTTAATTCATAACTAGTTGAACAGATTAGGTAGTGTTATACGTGGACTATGCTATAATATTATATTATCAGTTGGCACCACGATTCATCTACAAGCTCCAATCACAGCATGAGACCATTGTGTTTCATCTGTATTATTTCACCTGTACGTATTTAAACAGATTCACATTATCTGTTGTTGCAATCTATCACACTTGAGCAAGATACTATCTACAATACTAAAATAATATAATAACTGGCGGCAGGGTGAATACTGTCATTGCCACAAACAGTCTCTTGGCTGGTCTGTCCTGGACCACGATCCTTGTTTGAATGAATCTTAGCGGAGATACTTGTCTCCTGACCCTCATCTGAATGAATGTTAGCGGAGATACTGTCTCCTGACCCCCACGTGACAGCGGGTTTCACCCGTAAGGCGTGACCATGATCAGAGCTCAGCACTAGCTCACAAATGAGTCATGGCAACATAAACTTATCAGAATCTTTAGAAAGCGGAGGTCGTAATGTTTTGTCCACATTATGAGAAGAGAACAAGTGGAACTTGTTGCAACATCTGGTCAGAATTATAGAAATACAGAAGAATATCTAACAGCTTTTCATCACGGCATGGGAACAATCACATGAAATGATAGTCAAAATTGATTGCTCATGCCAGTCAGCAAGGCACTAGATGATGATGGCGTTGAAAAAGGACAGGAATTTTGAAATGTCAACTATTGTGACATGTTTGTTGTTTTGCTGTGACTACAGAAGCTATAATTTCATATATGTGAATTATGTGTATGTGTGTTTCTTGGTTGAGAGAATATTGTGAATTCCGTTGTGTGGCATTGTTTATTTTGTATGCTTGCTTGTGACTATTCTGCTTCTCACATATTTATCATATTTGAGGGTGCGGTTTTTGTGTAAAGGTGAAAGACTTGACTGCAAGATACCATATGCTCTAATGTAGAAGAGGAAAGACTGAACCATATAGATAGGATCATACAGGATTCAGATGCAAATGAACTCATCATACAGGTAGAAGAGAAAATACTTAACAAGACTATAAGGTACCTTTACACTCTAGGGTATAAGAGGACAGACTTAACAAAACTATAAGGTACCTCTACACCCCAGGGTAGAAGGGGAAAGATTAAACAAGACTAAAAGGTACCTCTACATCCCAGGGTAGAAGAGGAAAGACTAAACAAGACTGTAAGGTACCTCTACACCCCAGGGTAGAAGAGGAAAGATTTAACAAGACTATAAGGTATCTCTACACCCCAGGGTAGAAGAGGAAAGATTTAACAAGACTATAAGGTATCTCTACACCCCAGGATGGAAGAGGAAAGACTAAACAAGACTAAGGTATCTGTACATCCCAGGGTAGAAGAGGAAAGACTAAACAAGACTGTAAGGTATCTCTACACCCCAGGGTAGAAGAGGACAGACCAAACAAGACTGTAAGGTATCTCTACACCCCAGGGTAGAAGAGGACAGACCAAATAAGACTGTAAGGTATCTCTACACCCCAGGGTAGAAAAGGACAGACCAAACAAGACTGTAAGGTATCTCTACACCCCAGGGTAGAAGAGGACAGACCAAATAAGACTGTAAGGTATCTCTACACCCCAGGGTAGAAGAGGACAGACCAAACAAGACTGTAAGGTATCTCTACACCCCAGGGTAGAAGGGGAAAGATTTAATTAATTAGACTATAAGGTATCTCTACACCCCAGGGTAAAAGGGGAAAGACTAAACAAGACTAAAAGGTACCTCTACACCCCAGGTTTTTTCCCCCTCTCGCATATCCTATTACAGGACATTGCTGACAACACCAGCATTTTACTGCTGCTGTTGATTTCTTTTCAAGATTAGCTCAGTAGTTTACCATTGCTTTCTGAGTGGCTGGCTCACATATCCCATAAGTATGGGGCACGGCGAGAACCACTACACCCCAGGGTAGAAGAGGAAAAACTTAATAAGATTATAAAGTACCTCTATACTCTAGGGTAGAAGGGGAAAGACTAAATAAGACTATAAGGTACCTCTACATCCCCAGGTTGAAGAGGAAAAAAGACCAAACAAGACTATAAGGTGCCTCTACACTCTAGGGTAGAAGGGGAAAGACTAAATAAGACTGTAAGGTACCTCTACACCCTCAGGTAGACGGGGACAGACTTAAAAAGACTAAGGTACCTCTACACTAGTAGAAGAGGACAGACTTAAGAAGACTGACTAAAGTGTCTCTACATCCCTGGGTAGAAGAGGAAAGACTATACAAGACTATAAGATACTTCTACACACTGATGTTCATCAGGAGGTGGAGACAATAAAACAGCCACATAATCCCGAAAGGAGAGTGTTCGCAGATTATATATGTAGAATTGAGAGCAATGTGTATGGCAATAAAAACATACACAATTTGAGAACCTGTGCCACGGAGTGTGGCAGGATGTATGTAAAATGTGTGGATGAATCTGTGTGCATACATGGTTACAGTGAATCTAATGTGATGTTTTCTATTATAATTGGGAGTGTTTATTAAATTGTATTTTTACCGAAGCAATGTGTGTATGGAGTTGGGTTTTGTTGTCCAAACTGGCATGTGTGTAGGCTAGTCCTGTGTGTGAGTGTATGTGTGGAAATACTGGAGGGGTAGAATTCAGGAGAAGAGAAAAGATGATGTCCAAGGAATAACTACATGACACAAGAATGGAAGATCCAAGAAACAGTGACACCAACAAGCATGGAAGATCCAAGAAACAGTTAGTTAGTCGACAGATCATCCTCACTGCACATCGAATCGTTCAGTCCATAAGTGCTCAGATCCCCTCCTCAGCAAATCCCGCAGCGTGTAGCGGCTAACGACACCAGTTCTGTGTTGGTTTATTAATCTTCTTTGGCTTCCTGCGTTGTGGTCTTGTTTGGCCACACCTCTTTTAACTTGCTGTTCTCACAGTCTGACCATGGTTGTGGATTCACAGTCATCACTTGGTTGGTTCCAAATTGCTATATGTAGCCGGGGCGCAGTGTTGGGGTGAGCGCCCAACATTGCTTAAATACCCCAATGGCTCGTGAATACATAACCTCTGCAGCAAAAGTCCAACTCCTGGCCTTCACGTGGCAGAACTGTTTTAAAAAACAGGAGAAGGGGCGACGGCGAGTATCTGGCGCCGGAAAATAACCAGTGTGCTCTAGATGTGTATACACATACATGCATGTGCAGACACGTGTGTGCGTGTGTACACATCTAAACTCGAGTGAGACCACAGTCTACTCTAGCAAAGGAAAGGTGCTGAAGACGGAGGCAACCAGCCAGGAGGAGCACCACAGAAATCAGGATGCCACGCAATTACGCAAAATGGAATATGTCGACTGCTGCTAAAAGTTATGGTGCTCGCCCTGCTTTGGACCCCCAGGCAGGTGCAGTGCCGGGCCCTATGTCTCGAAAGGGTCCAACCCCAACTACTGGAGGTCCTTCTCAGATGTCCTGTGGAGCCAGGGGACATGAGAATAGGACGACTGGCCATACTAAACAGACTTAAAATAATGCACTGGAATGCGGAGGGAGTCAGCAACAAAAAAGTAGAATTAGAAAACATCCTGGACAAAGAAAAAGTAAGCATATGTTGCTTGCAAGAAACTCACCTCAACGAAAATATAGCCTTCAAAATCAGAGGCTACCAGTGTTACCGATCTGACCGAAAGGACAGGCGAAAAGGTGGGATACTTACCCTTGTAAAAAATAACATCACTGCTTCCTAAATCGAAGTCTATATGGAAGGGGCTGAGTATCAGACACTTAAACTTAAAACCGGCTATACAGACCTACATCTGATCAATTACTACTGTCCAAGTGACCGTCCACAGGCACTGGACACACTACCATTAACAGAAAAAATGATTGTGTGCGGCGATTTCAACAGCCACTCGCAGAGTTGGGGCTATGATCACATGGACTGGACTAGAGAGGAGAGAGACTGGAAGACTGGCAGGATGAGAATAGATTCATCTTGGATAACAAGCCGTCCGACCCACATACTTTCTACTCGAGATCATGGCACTCTACAACTACACCTGACCTGGCTTTTCATTCACCAGGCCTGGAGTGGAACATTACACGAACTGTTGGGAAACAACTAGGTGGCAGTGACCATCGACCAGTCTTTCTATCTGTAGAAAATGAGCCTGTAAGTGAAAGCAGCACCCTCTCGAGGTGGAACTACAAGAAAGCAGACTGGGCAATGTACAAGTATCGCACCAGCATACTGGTTAGAAACCTGAACACTGAGAAAGACATAAATAAAGTAGTTGAAGAGTTTGGGAAATGCATACTACAGGCAGCGCGAGAAACAGTACCAAGAGGAGCCCGTAAACAATATAAACCCTACTGGAGTAGTGAACTGGAACAGTTGCATAATAATGTGGAAGTATGTAGAAAGCAAGCAGAGGCCACACCCAGCCAAGAGCACCACAATAAATTCCAGGTAAAGTGTCCAGGCCGTCACATGTTGTAGGTGTGAGTATGTGAAGTGCCCGGACCGTCACATGTTGTAGGTGTCTGTATGTGAAGTGTCCGGACCGTCACATGTTGTAGGTGTCAGTATGTGAAGTGTCCAGGCCGTCACATGTTGTAGTTGTCAGTATGTGAAGTGTCCGGACCGTCACATGTTGTAGGTGTCAGTATGTGAAGTGTCCAGACCGTCACATGTTGTAGATGTGAGTATGTGAAGTGTCCGGACCGTTACATGTTGTGGGTGTCAGTAAGTGAAGTGTCCGAGCCGTCACATGTTGTAGGTGTGAGTATGTGAAGTGTCCGGACCGTCACATGTTGTAGGTGTGAGTATGTGAAGTGTCCAGGCCATCACATGTTGTAGGTGTGAGTATGTGAAGTGTCCAGGCTGTCACATGTTGTAGGTGTCAGTATGTGAAGTGTCCAGGCCGTCACATGTTGTAGGTGTGAGTATGTGAAGTGTCCAGACCGTCACATGTTGTATGTGTCAGTATATGAAGTGTCCAGGCCGTCACATGTTGTAGGTGTCAGTATGTGAAGTGTCCAGGCCGTCACATGTTGTAGGTGTCAGTATGTGAAGTGTCCAGACCGTCACATGTTGTAGGTGTGAGTATGTGAAGTGTCCAGACCGTCACATGTTGTAGGTGTCAGTATGTGAAGTGTCCAGGCCGTCACATGTTGTAAGTGTCAGTATGTGAAGTGTCCAGACCGTCACATGTTGTAGGTGTCAGTATGTGAAGTGTCCGGACCATCACATGTTGTAGGTGTCAGTATGTGAAGTGTCCAGGCCGTCACATGTTGTAAGTGTCAGTATGTGAAGTGTCCAGACCGTCACATGATGTAGGTGTCAGTATGTGAAGTGTCCGGAACGTCACATGTTGTAGGTGTCAGTATGGGAAGTGTCCGGGCCGTCACATGTTGTAGGTGTGAGTATGTGAAGTGTCCGGACCGTCACATGTTGTAGGTGTGAGTATGTGAAGTGTCCGGGCCGTCACATGTTGTAGGTGTGAGTATGTGAAGTGTCCGGACCGTCACATGTTGTAGGTGTCAGTATGTGAAGTGTCCAGACCGTCACATGTTGTAGGTGTGAGTATGTGAAGTGTCCGGACCGTCACATGTTGTAGGTGTGAGTATGTGAAGTATCCGGACCGTCACATGTTGTAGGTGTGAGTATGTGAAGTATCCAGACCGTCACATGTTGTAGATGTGAGTATGTGAAGTGTCCGGACCGTCACATGTTGTAGATGTGAGTATGTGAAGTGTCCAGGCCGTCACATGTTGTAGGTGTGAGTATGTGAAGTGTCCAGGCCGTCACATGTTGTAGGTGTCAGTACGTGAAGTGTTCAGACCGTCACATGTTGTAGGTGTCTGTATGTGAAGTGTCCGGACCGTCACATGTTGTAGGTGTCTGTATGTGAAGTGCCCAAACCGTCACATGTTGTAGGTGTCAGTATGTGAAGTGTCCGGATCGTCACATGTTGTAGATGTGAGTATGTGAAGTGTCCAGGCCGTCACATGTTGTAGGTGTGAGTATGTGAAGTGTCCAGGCCGTCACATGTTGTAGGTGTCAGTATGTGAAGTGTCCAGACCGTCACATGTTGTAGGTGTCAGTATGTGAAGTGTCCAGATCGTCACATGTTGTAGATGTGAGTATGTGAAGTGTCCAGGCCGTCACATGTTGTAGGTGTGAGTACGTGAAGTGTCCAGGCCGTCACATGTTGTAGGTGTGAGTACGTGAAGTGTCCAGGACGTCACATGTTGTAGGTTTGAGTATGTGAAGTGTCCAGGCCGTCACATGTTGTAGATGTGAGTATGTGAAGTGTCCAGGCCATCACATGTTGTAGGTGTGAGTATGTGAAGTGTCCGGGCCGTCACATGTTGAAGGTTTGAGTATGTGAAGTGTCGGGGCCGTCACATGTTTTAGGTGTGAGTATGTGAAGTGTCCGGACCGTCACATGTTGTAGGTGTGAGTATGTGAAGTGTCCAGGCCGTCACATGTTGTAGGTGTCAGTGTGTGAAGTGTCCATACCGTCACATGTTGTAGGTGTGAGTATGTGAAGTGTCCAGACCGTCACATGTTGTATGTGTCAGTATGTGAAGTGTTCAGGCCGTCGCATGTTGTAGGTGTGAGTATGTGAAGTGTCCAGACCGTCACATGTTGTATGTGTCAGTATGTGAAGTGTCCAGGCAGTCACATGTTGTAGGTGTGAGTATGTGAAGTGTCCAGACCGTCACATGTTGTAGGTGTGAGTATGTGAAGTGTCCAGGCCGTCACATGTTGTAGGTGTCAGTATGTGAAGTGTCCAGACCGTCACATGTTGTAGGTCTGAGTATGTGAAGTGTCCAGACCGTCACATGTTGTAGGTGTGAGTATGTGAAGTGTCCAGACCGTCACATGTTGTAGGTGTCAGTATGTGAAGTGTCCAGACCGTCACATGTTGTAGGTGTCAGTATGTGAAGTGTCCATACCATCACATGTTGTAGGTGTGAGTATGTGAAGTGCCCAGACCGTCACATGTTGTAGGTGTCAGTATGTGAAGTGTCCAGGCCGTCACATGTTGTAGGTGTGAGTATGTGAAGTGTCCAGACCGTCACATGTTGTAGGTGTCAGTATGTGAAGTGTCCAGGCCGTCACATGTTGTAAGTGTCAGTATGTGAAGTGTCCAGACCGTCACATGTTGTAGGTGTCAGTATGTGAAGTGTCCGGACCGTCACATGTTGTAGGTGTCAGTATGTGAAGTGTCCGGGCCGTCACATGTTGTAGGTGTGAGTATGTGAAGTGTCCGGTCCGTCACATGTTGTAGGTGTGAGTATGTGAAGTGTCCGGACCGTCACATGTTGTAGGTGTGAGTATGTGAAGTGTCCGGACCGTCACATGTTGTAGGTGTCAGTATGTGAAGTGTCCAGACCGTCACATGTTGTATGTGTGAGTATGTGAAGTGTCCGGACCGTCACATGTTGTAGGTGTGAGTATGTGAAGTGTCCGGACCGTCACATGTTGTAGGTGTGAGTATGTGAAGTATCCAGACCGACACATGTTGTAGGTGTGAGTATGTGAAGTGTCCGGACCTTCACATGTTGTAGATGTGAGTATGTGAAGTGTCCAGGCCGTCACATGTTGTAGGTGTGAGTATGTGAAGTGTCCAGGCCGTCACATGTTGTAGGTGTCAGTATGTGAAGTGTCCAGACCGTCACATGTTGTAGGTGTCTGTATGTGAAGTGTCCGGACCGTCACATGTTGTAGGTGTCTGTATGTGAAGTGCCCAGACCGTCACATGTTGTAGCTGTCAGTATGTGAAGTGTCCGGATCGTCACATGTTGTAGGTCTGAGTATGTGAAGTGTCCAGGCCGTCACATGTTGTAGATGTCAGTATGTGAAGTGTCCGGACCGTCACATGTTGTAGGTATCAGTATGTGAAGTGTCCAGGCCGTCACATGTTGTAGGTGTCAGTATGTGAAGTGTCCGGACCGTCACATGTTGTAGGTGTGAGTATGTGAAGTGTCCGGACCGTCACATGTTGTAGGTGTGAGTATTTGAAGTGTCCGGATGTCACATGTTGTAGGTGTGAGTATGTGAAGTGTCCGGATGTCACATGTTGTAGGTGTCAGTATGTGAAGTGTCCGGACAGTCACGTGTTGTAGGTGTCAGTATGTGAAGTTTCCAGGCCGTCACATGTTGTAGGTGTCAGTATGTAAAGTGTTTGGACCGTCACATGTTGTAGGTGTCAGTATGTGAAGTGTCCGGATCGTCACATGTTGTAGATGTGAGTATGTGAAGTGTCCAGGCCGTCACATGTTGTAGGTGTGAGTATGTGAAGTGTCAAGGCCGTCACATGTTGTAGGTGTGAGTATGTGAAGTGTCCAGGCCGTCACATGTTGTAGGTGTGAGTATGTGAAGTGTCCAGACCGTCACATGTTGTAGGTGTCAGTATGTGAAGTGTCCAGGCCGTCACATGTTGTAGATGTCAGTATATGAAGTGTCCAGGCCGTCACATGTTGTAGGTGTCAGTATGTGAAGTGTCCAGACCGTCACATGTTGTAGGTGTCAGTATGTGAAGTGTCCATACCATCACATGTTGTAGGTGTGAGTATGTGAAGTGCCCAGACCGTCACATGTTGTAGGTGTCAGTATGTGAAGTGTCCAGGCCGTCACATGTTGTAGATGTCAGTATATGAAGTGTCCAGGCCGTCACATGTTGTAGGTGTCAGTATGTGAAGTGTCCAGACCGTCACATGTTGTATGTGTCAGTATGTGAAGTGTCCATACCATCACATGTTGTAGGTGTGAGTATGTGAAGTGCCCAGACAGTCACATGTTGTAGGTGTCAGTAAGTGAAGTGTCCAGGCCGTCACATGTTGTAGGTGTCAGTATGTGAAGTGTCCAGGCCGTCACATATTGTAGGTGTCAGTATGTGAAGTGTCCAGACCGTCACATGTTGTAGGTGTGAGTATGTGAAGTGTCCAGACCGTCACATGTTGTAGGTGTCAGTATGTGAAGTGTCCAGACCGTCACATATTGTAGGTGTGAGTATGTGAAGTGTCCAGACCGTCACATGTTGTAGGTGTCAGTATGTGAAGTGTCCAGGCCGTCACATGTTGTAAGTGTCAGTATGTGAAGTGTCCAGACCGTCACATGTTGTAGGTGTCAGTATGTGAAGTGTCCGGACCATCACATGTTGTAGGTGTCAGTATGTGAAGTGTCCAGGCCGTCACATGTTGTAAGTGTCAGTATGTGAAGTGTCCAGACCGTCACATGTTGTAGGTGTCAGTATGTGAAGTGTCCAGACTGTCACATGTTGTAGGTGTCAGTATGTGAAGTGTCAGGGCCGTCACATGTTGTAGGTGTGAGTATGTGAAGTGTCCGGGCCGTCACATGTTGTAGGTGTGAGTATGTGAAGTGTCTGGGCCGTCACATGTTGTAGGTGTGAGTATGTGAAGTGTCCGGACCGTCACATGTTGTAGGTGTCAGTATGTGAAGTGTCCAGACCGTCACATGTTGTAGGTGTGAGTATGTGAAGTGTCCGGACCGTCACATGTTGTAGGTGTGAGTATGTGAAGTGTCCGGACCGTCACATGTTGTAGGTGTGAGTATGTGAAGTATCCAGACCGTCACATGTTGTAGGTGTGAGTATGTGAAGTGTCCGGACCGTCACATGTTGTAGATGTGAGTATGTGAAGTGTCCGGACCGTCACATGTTGTAGATGTGAGTATGTGAAGTGTCCAGGCCGTCACATGTTGTAGGTGTGAGTATGTGAAGTGTCCAGACCGTCACATGTTGTAGGTGTCTGTATGTGAAGTGTCCAGACCGTCACATGTTGTAGGTGTCTGTATGTGAAGTGTCCGGACCGTCACATGTTGTAGGTGTCTGTATGTGAAGTGTCCAGACCGTCACATGTTGTAGGTTTGAGTACGTGCAGTGTCCAGGCCGTCACATGTTGTAGGTGTGAGTATGTGAAGTGTCCGGGCCGTCACATGTTGAAGGTTTGACTATGTGAAGTGTCCGGGCCGTCACATGTTGAAGGTTTGAGTATGTGAAGTGTCCGGACCGTCACATGTAGGTGTGAGTATGTGAAGTGTCCGGGCCGTCACATGTTGAAGGTGTGAGTATGTGAAGTGTCCAGGCCATCACATGTTGTAGGTTTGAGTATGTGAAGTGTCCAGACCGTCACATGTTGTAGGTTTGAGTATGTGAAGTGTCCAGGCCGTCACATGTTGTAGGTTTGAGTATGTGAAGTGTCCAGGCCGTCACATGTTGTAGGTGTGAGTATGTGAAGTGTCCAGACCGTCACATGTTGTAGGTGTCTGTATGTGAAGTGTCCAGACCGTCACATGTTGTAGGTTTGAGTACGTGCAGTGTCCAGGCCGTCACATGTTGTAGGTGTGAGTATGTGAAGTGTCCGGGCCGTCACATGTTGAAGGTTTGACTATGTGAAGTGTCCGGGCCGTCACATGTTGAAGGTTTGAGTATGTGAAGTGTCCGGACCGTCACATGTTGTAGGTGTGAGTATGTGAAGTGTCCGGGCCGTCACATGTTGAAGGTGTGAGTATGTGAAGTGTCCGGGCCGTCACATGATGTAGGTGTGAGTATGTGAAGTTTCCGGACCGTCACATGTTGTAGGTGTGAGTATGTGAAGTGTCCGGGCCGTCACATGTTGAAGGTGTGATTATGTGAAGTGTCCAGGCCGTCACATGTTGTAGGTGTGAGTATGTGAAGTGTCCAGGCCGTCACATGTTGTAGGTGTGAGTATGTGAAGTGTCCAGGCCGTCACATGTTGTAGGTGTGAGTATGTGAAGTGTCCAGGCCGTCACATGTTGTAGGTGTGAGCATGTGAAGTGTCCAGACCGTCACATGTAGGTTTAAGTATGTGAAGTGTCCAGGCCGTCACATGTTGTAGGTTTGAGTATGTGAAGTGTCCAGGCCATCACATGTTGTAGGTTTGAGTATGTGAAGTGTCCAGACCGTCACATGTTGTAGGTTTGAGTATGTGAAGTGTCCAGGCCGTCACATGTTGTAGGTTTGAGTATGTGAAGTGTCCAGGCCGTCACATGTTGTAGGTGTGAGTATGTGAAGTGTCCATGCCATCACATGTTGTAGGTTTGAGTATGTGAAGTGTCCAGGCCGTCACATGTTGTAGGTGTGAGTATGTGAAGTGTCCGGGCCGTCACATGTTGAAGGTTTGACTATGTGAAGTGTCCGGGCCGTCACATGTTAAAGCTTTGAGTATGTGAAGTGTCCGGACCGTCACATGTTTTAGATGTGTGTATGTGAAGTGTCCGGGCCGTCACATGTTGAAGGTGTGAGTATGTGAAGTGTCCGGGCCGTCACATGTTGTAGGTGTGAGTATGTGAAGTGTCCGGACCGTCACATGTTGTAGGTGTCTGTATGTGAAGTGTCCGGACCGTCACATGTTGTAGGTGTCTGTATGTGAAGTGCCCGGACCGTCACATGTTCTAGATGTGAGTATGTGAAGTGTCCAGACCGTCACATGTTGTAGGTGTCTGTATGTGAAGTTTCCGGACCGTCACATGTTGTAGGTGTCTGTAAGTGAAGTGCCCGGACCGTCACATGTTCTAGATGTGAGTATGTGAAGTGTCCAGGCCGTCACATGTTGTAGGTGTCAGTATGTGAAGTGTCGAGGCCGTCAAATGTTGTAGGTGTCAGTATGTGAAGTGTCCAGACCGTCACATGTTGTAGGTGTGAGTATGTGAAGTGTCCAGGCCGTCACATGTTGTAGGTGTGAGTATGTGAAGTGTCGAGGCCGTCACATGTTGTAGGTGTGAGTATGTGAAGTGTCAAGGACGTCATATGTTGTAGGTGTGAGTACGTGAAGTGTCCAGGACGTCACATGTTGTAGGTTTGAGTACGTGAAGTGTCCAGGCCGTCACATGTTGTAGGTGTGAGTATGTGAAGTGTCCGGGCCGTCACATGTTGAAGGTTTGACTATGTGAAGTGTCCGGGCCGTCACATGTTGAAGGTTTGAGTATGTGAAGTGTCCGGACCGTCACATGTTGTAGGTGTGAGTATGTGAAGTGTCCGGGCCGTCACATGTTGAAGGTGTGAGTATGTGAAGTGTCCGGGCCGTCACATGTTGTAGGTGTGAGTATGTGAAGTGTCCGGACCGTCACATGTTGTAGGTGTGAGTATCTGAAGTGTCCGGGCCGTCACATGTTGAAGGTGTGAGTATGTGAAGTGTCCAGGCCGTCACATGTTGTAGGTGTGAGTATGTGAAGTGTCCAGGCCGTCACATGTTGTAGGTGTGAGTATGTGAAGTGTCCAGGCCGTCACATGTTGTAGGTGTGAGTATGTGAAGTGTCCAGGCCGTCACATGTTGTAGGTGTGAGCATGTGAAGTGTCCAGACCGTCACATGTAGGTTTGAGTATGTGAAGTGTCCAGGCCGTCACATGTTGTAGGTTTGAGTATGTGAAGTGTCCAGGCCATCACATGTTGTAGGTTTGAGTATGTGAAGTGTCCAGACCGTCACATGTTGTAGGTTTGAGTATGTGAAGTGTCCAGGCCGTCACATGTTGTAGGTTTGAGTATGTGAAGTGTCCAGGCCGTCACATGTTGTAGGTGTGAGTATGTGAAGTGTCCAGACCGTCACATGTTGTAGGTGTCTGTATGTGAAGTGTCCAGACCGTCACATGTTGTAGGTGTCTGTATGTGAAGTGTCCGGACCGTCACATGTTGTATTTGTCTGTATTTGAAGTGCCCGGACCGTCACATGTTCTAGATGTGAGTATGTGAAGTGTCCAGGCCGTCACATGTTGTAGGTGTCAGTATGTGAAGTGTCCAGACCGTCACATGTTGTAGGTATCAGTATGTGAAGTGTCCGGGCCGTCACATGTTGAAGGTGTGAGTATGTGAATTGTCCGGGCCGTCACATGTTGTAGGTGTGAGTATGTGAAGTGTCCGGATCGTCACATGTTGTAGGTGTGAGTATGTGAAGTGTCCGGTCCGTCACATGTTGAAGGTGTGAGTATGTGAAGTGTCCAGGCCGTCACATATTGTAGGTGTGAGTATGTGAAGTGTCCAGGCCGTCACATGTTGTAGGTGTGAGTATGTGAAGTGTCCAGGCCGTCACATGTTGTAGGTGTCAGTATGTGAAGTGTCCATACCATCACATGTTGTAGGTGTGAGTATGTGAAGTGCCCAGACCGTCACATGTTGTAGGTGTCAGTATGTGAAGTGTCCAGGCCGTCACATGTTGTAGATGTCAGTATATGAAGTGTCCAGGCCGTCACATGTTGTAGGTGTCAGTATGTGAAGTGTCCAGACCGTCACATGTTGTAGGTGTCAGTATGTGAAGTGTCCATACCATCACATGTTGTAGGTGTGAGTATGTGAAGTGCCCAGACGGTCACATGTTGTAGGTGTCAGTAAGTGAAGTGTCCAGGCCGTCACATGTTGTAGGTGTCAGTATGTGAAGTGTCCAGGCCGTCACATATTGTAGGTGTCAGTATGTGAAGTGTCCAGACCGTCACATGTTGTAGGTGTGAGTATGTGAAGTGTCCAGACCGTCACATGTTGTAGGTGTCAGTATGTGAAGTGTCCAGACCGTCACATATTGTAGGTGTGAGTATGTGAAGTGTCCAGACCGTCACATGTTGTAGGTGTCAGTATGTGAAGTGTCCAGGCCGTCACATGTTGTAAGTGTCAGTATGTGAAGTGTCCAGACCGTCACATGTTGTAGGTGTCAGTATGTGAAGTGTCCGGACCATCACATGTTGTAGGTGTCAGTATGTGAAGTGTCCAGGCCGTCACATGTTGTAAGTGTCAGTATGTGAAGTGTCCAGACCGTCACATGTTGTAGGTGTCAGTATGTGAAGTGTCCAGACTGTCACATGTTGTAGGTGTCAGTATGTGAAGTGTCAGGGCCGTCACATGTTGTAGGTGTGAGTATGTGAAGTGTCCGGGCCGTCACATGTTGTAGGTGTGAGTATGTGAAGTGTCTGGGCCGTCACATGTTGTAGGTGTGAGTATGTGAAGTGTCCGGACCGTCACATGTTGTAGGTGTCAGTATGTGAAGTGTCCAGACCGTCACATGTTGTAGGTGTGAGTATGTGAAGTGTCCGGACCGTCACATGTTGTAGGTGTGAGTATGTGAAGTGTCCGGACCGTCACACGTTGTAGGTGTGAGTATGTGAAGTATCCAGACCGTCACATGTTGTAGGTGTGAGTATGTGAAGTGTCCGGACCGTCACATGTTGTAGATGTGAGTATGTGAAGTGTCCGGACCGTCACATGTTGTAGATGTGAGTATGTGAAGTGTCCAGGCCGTCACATGTTGTAGGTGTGAGTATGTGAAGTGTCCAGACCGTCACATGTTGTAGGTGTCTGTATGTGAAGTGTCCAGACCGTCACATGTTGTAGGTGTCTGTATGTGAAGTGTCCGGACCGTCACATGTTGTAGGTGTCTGTATGTGAAGTGTCCAGACCGTCACATGTTGTAGGTTTGAGTACGTGAAGTGTCCAGGCCGTCACATGTTGTAGGTGTGAGTATGTGAAGTGTCCGGGCCGTCACATGTTGAAGGTTTGACTATGTGAAGTGTCCGGGCCGTCACATGTTGAAGGTTTGAGTATGTGAAGTGTCCGGACCGTCACATGTTGTAGGTGTGAGTATGTGAAGTGTCCGGGCCGTCACATGTTGAAGGTGTGAGTATGTGAAGTGTCCGGGCCGTCACATGATGTAGGTGTGAGTATGTGAAGTTTCCGGACCGTCACATGTTGTAGGTGTGAGTATGTGAAGTGTCCGGGCCGTCACATGTTGAAGGTGTGATTATGTGAAGTGTCCAGGCCGACACATGTTGTAGGTGTGAGTATGTGAAGTGTCCAGGCCGTCACATGTTGTAGGTGTGAGTATGTGAAGTGTCCAGGCCGTCACATATTGTAGGTGTGAGTATGTGAAGTGTCCAGGCCGTCACATGTTGTAGGTGTGAGCATGTGAAGTGTCCAGACCGTCACATGTAGGTTTAAGTATGTGAAGTGTCCAGGCCGTCACATGTTGTAGGTTTGAGTATGTGAAGTGTCCAGGCCATCACATGTTGTAGGTTTGAGTATGTGAAGTGTCCAGACCGTCACATGTTGTAGGTTTGAGTATGTGAAGTGTCCAGGCCGTCACATGTTGTAGGTTTGAGTATGTGAAGTGTCCAGGCCGTCACATGTTGTAGGTGTGAGTATGTGAAGTGTCCATGCCATCACATGTTGTAGGTTTGAGTATGTGAAGTGTCCAGGCCGTCACATGTTGTAGGTGTGAGTATGTGAAGTGTCCGGGCCGTCACATGTTGAAGGTTTGACTATGTGAAGTGTCCGGGCCGTCACATGTTAAAGGTTTGAGTATGTGAAGTGTCCGGACCGTCACATGTTTTAGATGTGTGTATGTGAAGTGTCCGGGCCGTCACATGTTGAAGGTGTGAGTATGTGAAGTGTCCGGGCCGTCACATGTTGTAGGTGTGAGTATGTGAAGTGTCCGGACCGTCACATGTTGTAGGTGTCTGTATGTGAAGTGTCCGGACCGTCACATGTTGTAGGTGTCTGTATGTGAAGTGCCCGGACCGTCACATGTTCTAGATGTGAGTATGTGAAGTGTCCAGACCGTCACATGTTGTAGGTGTCTGTATGTGAAGTTTCCGGACCGTCACATGTTGTAGGTGTCTGTAAGTGAAGTGCCCGGACCGTCACATGTTCTAGATGTGAGTATGTGAAGTGTCCAGGCCGTCACACGTTGTAGGTGTCAGTATGTGAAGTGTCGAGGCCGTCACATGTTGTAGGTGTCAGTATGTGAAGTGTCCAGACCGTCACATGTTGTAGGTGTGAGTATGTGAAGTGTCCAGGCCGTCACATGTTGTAGGTGTGAGTATGTGAAGTGTCGAGGCCGTCACATGTTGTAGGTGTGAGTATGTGAAGTGTCAAGGACGTCATATGTTGTAGGTGTGAGTACGTGAAGTGTCCAGGACGTCACATGTTGTAGGTTTGAGTACGTGAAGTGTCCAGGCCGTCACATGTTGTAGGTGTGAGTATGTGAAATGTCCGGGCCGTCACATGTTGAAGGTTTGACTATGTGAAGTGTCCGGGCCGTCACATGTTGAAGGTTTGAGTATGTGAAGTGTCCGGACCGTCACATGTTGTAGGTGTGAGTATGTGAAGTGTCCGGGCCGTCACATGTTGAAGGTGTGAGTATGTGAAGTGTCCGGGCCGTCACATGTTGTAGGTGTGAGTATGTGAAGTGTCCGGACCGTCACATGTTGTAGGTGTGAGTATCTGAAGTGTCCGGGCCGTCACATGTTGAAGGTGTGAGTATGTGAAGTGTCCAGGCCGTCACATGTTGTAGGTGTGAGTATGTGAAGTGTCCAGGCCGTCACATGTTGTAGGTGTGAGTATGTGAAGTGTCCAGGCCGTCACATTTTGTAGGTGTGAGTATGTGAAGTGTCCAGGCCGTCACATGTTGTAGGTGTGAGCATGTGAAGTGTCCAGACCGTCACATGTAGGTTTGAGTATGTGAAGTGTCCAGGCCGTCACATGTTGTAGGTTTGAGTATGTGAAGTGTCCAGGCCATCACATGTTGTAGGTTTGAGTATGTGAAGTGTCCAGACCGTCACATGTTGTAGGTTTGAGTATGTGAAGTGTCCAGGCCGTCACATGTTGTAGGTTTGAGTATGTGAAGTGTCCAGGCCGTCACATGTTGTAGGTGTGAGTATGTGAAGTGTCCAGACCGTCACATGTTGTAGGTGTCTGTATGTGAAGTGTCCAGACCGTCACATGTTGTAGGTGTCTGTATGTGAAGTGTCCGTACCGTCACATGTTGTATTTGTCTGTATTTGAAGTGCCCGGACCGTCACATGTTCTAGATGTGAGTATGTGAAGTGTCCAGGCCGTCACATGTTGTAGGTGTCAGTATGTGAAGTGTCCAGGCCGTCACATGTTGTAGGTGTGAGTATGTGAAGTGTCCAGGCCGTCACATTTTGTAGGTGTGAGTATGTGAAGTGTCCAGGCCGTCACATGTTGTAGGTGTGAGCATGTGAAGTGTCCAGACCGTCACATGTAGGTTTGAGTATGTGAAGTGTCCAGGCCGTCACATGTTGTAGGTTTGAGTATGTGAAGTGTCCAGGCCATCACATGTTGTAGGTTTGAGTATGTGAAGTGTCCAGACCGTCACATGTTGTAGGTTTGAGTATGTGAAGTGTCCAGGCCGTCACATGTTGTAGGTTTGAGTATGTGAAGTGTCCAGGCCGTCACATGTTGTAGGTGTGAGTATGTGAAGTGTCCAGACCGTCACATGTTGTAGGTGTCTGTATGTGAAGTGTCCAGACCGTCACATGTTGTAGGTGTCTGTATGTGAAGTGTCCGTACCGTCACATGTTGTATTTGTCTGTATTTGAAGTGCCCGGACCGTCACATGTTCTAGATGTGAGTATGTGAAGTGTCCAGGCCGTCACATGTTGTAGGTGTCAGTATGTGAAGTGTCCAGGCCGTCACATGTTGTAGGTGTCAGTATGTGAAGTGTCCGGGCCGTCACATGTTGAAGGTGTGAGTATGTGAAGTGTCCGGGCCGTCACATGTTGTAGGTGTGAGTATGTGAAGTGTCCGGATCGTCACATGTTGTAGGTGTGAGTATGTGAAGTGTCCGGGCCGTCACATGTTGAAGGTGTGAGTATGTGAAGTGTCCAGGCCGTCACATATTGTAGGTGTGAGTATGTGAAGTGTCCAGGCCGTCACATGTTGTAGGTGTGAGTATGTGAAGTGTCCAGGCCGTCACATGTTGTAGGTGTGAGTATGTGAAGTGTCCAGGCCGTCACATGTTGTAGGTGTGAGCATGTGAAGTGTCCAGACCGTCACATGTAGGTTTGAGTATGTGAAGTGTCCAGGCCGTCACATGTTGTAGGTTTGAGTATGTGAAGTGTCCAGGCCATCACATGTTGTAGGTTTGAGTATGTGAAGTGTCCAGACCGTCACATGTTGTAGGTTTGAGTATGTGAAGTGTCCAGGCCGTCACATGTTGTAGGTTTGAGTATGTGAAGTTTCCAGGCCGTCACATGTTGTAGGTGTGAGTATGTGAAGTGTCCAGGCCATCACATGTTGTAGGTTTGAGTATGTGAAGTGTCCAGGCCGTCACATGTTGTAGGTGTGAGTATGTGAAGTGTCCGGGCCGTCACATGTTGAAGGTTTGACTATGTGAAGTGTCCGGGCCGTCACATGTTGAAGGTTTGAGTATGTGAAGTGTCCGGACCGTCACATGTTGTAGGTGTGTGTATGTGAAGTGTCCGGGCCGTCACATGTTGAAGGTGTGAGTATGTGAATTGTCCGGGCCGTCACATGTTGTAGGTGTGAGTATGTGAAGTGTCCGGACCGTCACATGTTGTAGGTGTGAGTATGTGAAGTGTCCGGGCCGTCACATGTTGAAGGTGTGAGTATGTGAAGTGTCCAGGCCGTCACATGTTGTAGGTGTGAGTATGTGAAGTGTCCAGGCCGTCACATGTTGTAGGTGTGAGTATGTGAAGTGTCCAGGCCGTCACATGTTGTAGGTGTGAGCATGTGAAGTGTCCAGACCGTCACATGTAGGTTTGAGTATGTGAAGTGTCCAGGCCGTCACATGTTGTAGGTTTGAGTATGTGAAGTGTCCAGGCCATCACATGTTGTAGGTTTGAGTATTTGAAGTGTCCAGACCGTCACATGTTGTAGGTTTGATTATGTGAAGTGTCCAGGCCGTCACATGTTGTAGGTTTGAGTATGTGAAGTGTCCAGGCCGTCACATGTTGTAGGTGTGAGTATGTGAAGTGTCCAGGCCATCACATGTTGTAGGTTTGAGTATGTGAAGTGTCCAGACCGTCACATGTTGTAGGTTTGAGTATGTGAAGTGTCCAGGCCATCACATGTTGTAGGTTTGAGTATGTGAAGTGTCCAGGCCATCACATGTTGTAGGTGTGAGTATGTGAAGTGTCCAGGCCGTCACATGTTGTAGGTGTGAGTATGTGAAGTGTCCAGGCCGTCACATGTTGTTGGTTTGAGTATGTGAAGTGTCCAGACCATCACATGTTGTAGGTTTGAGTATGTGAAGTGTCCAGGCCGTCACATGTTGTAGGTTTGAGTATGTGAAGTGTCCAGGCCGTCACATGTTGTAGGTGTCAGTAAGTGAAGTGTCCAGGCCGTCACATGTTGTAGGTGTCAGTATGTGAAGTGTCCAGGCCGTCACATATTGTAGGTGTCAGTATGTGAAGTGTCCAGACCGTCACATGTTGTAGGTGTGAGTATGTGAAGTGTCCAGACCGTCACATGTTGTAGGTGTCAGTATGTGAAGTGTCCAGACCGTCACATATTGTAGGTGTGAGTATGTGAAGTGTCCAGACCGTCACATGTTGTAGGTGTCAGTATGTGAAGTGTCCAGGCCGTCACATGTTGTAAGTGTCAGTATGTGAAGTGTCCAGACCGTCACATGTTGTAGGTGTCAGTATGTGAAGTGTCCGGACCATCACATGTTGTAGGTGTCAGTATGTGAAGTGTCCAGGCCGTCACATGTTGTAAGTGTCAGTATGTGAAGTGTCCAGACCGTCACATGTTGTAGGTGTCAGTATGTGAAGTGTCCAGACTGTCACATGTTGTAGGTGTCAGTATGTGAAGTGTCAGGGCCGTCACATGTTGTAGGTGTGAGTATGTGAAGTGTCCGGGCCGTCACATGTTGTAGGTGTGAGTATGTGAAGTGTCTGGGCCGTCACATGTTGTAGGTGTGAGTATGTGAAGTGTCCGGACCGTCACATGTTGTAGGTGTCAGTATGTGAAGTGTCCAGACCGTCACATGTTGTAGGTGTGAGTATGTGAAGTGTCCGGACCGTCACATGTTGTAGGTGTGAGTATGTGAAGTGTCCGGACCGTCACATGTTGTAGGTGTGAGTATGTGAAGTATCCAGACCGTCACATGTTGTAGGTGTGAGTATGTGAAGTGTCCGGACCGTCACATGTTGTAGATGTGAGTATGTGAAGTGTCCGGACCGTCACATGTTGTAGATGTGAGTATGTGAAGTGTCCAGGCCGTCACATGTTGTAGGTGTGAGTATGTGAAGTGTCCAGACCGTCACATGTTGTAGGTGTCTGTATGTGAAGTGTCCAGACCGTCACATGTTGTAGGTGTCTGTATGTGAAGTGTCCGGACCGTCACATGTTGTAGGTGTCTGTATGTGAAGTGTCCAGACCGTCACATGTTGTAGGTTTGAGTACGTGAAGTGTCCAGGCCGTCACATGTTGTAGGTGTGAGTATGTGAAGTGTCCGGGCCGTCACATGTTGTAGGTGTGAGTATGTGAAGTGTCCGGGCCGTCACATGTTGAAGGTTTGAGTATGTGAAGTGTCCGGACCGTCACATGTTGTAGGTGTGAGTATGTGAAGTGTCCGGGCCGTCACATGTTGAAGGTGTGAGTATGTGAAGTGTCCGGGCCGTCACATGATGTAGGTGTGAGTATGTGAAGTTTCCGGACCGTCACATGTTGTAGGTGTGAGTATGTGAAGTGTCCGGGCCGTCACATGTTGAAGGTGTGATTATGTGAAGTGTCCAGGCCGACACATGTTGTAGGTGTGAGTATGTGAAGTGTCCAGGCCGTCACATGTTGTAGGTGTGAGTATGTGAAGTGTCCAGGCCGTCACATATTGTAGGTGTGAGTATGTGAAGTGTCCAGGCCGTCACATGTTGTAGGTGTGAGCATGTGAAGTGTCCAGACCGTCACATGTAGGTTTAAGTATGTGAAGTGTCCAGGCCGTCACATGTTGTAGGTTTGAGTATGTGAAGTGTCCAGGCCATCACATGTTGTAGGTTTGAGTATGTGAAGTGTCCAGACCGTCACATGTTGTAGGTTTGAGTATGTGAAGTGTCCAGGCCGTCACATGTTGTAGGTTTGAGTATGTGAAGTGTCCAGGCCGTCACATGTTGTAGGTGTGAGTATGTGAAGTGTCCATGCCATCACATGTTGTAGGTTTGAGTATGTGAAGTGTCCAGGCCGTCACATGTTGTAGGTGTGAGTATGTGAAGTGTCCGGGCCGTCACATGTTGAAGGTTTGACTATGTGAAGTGTCCGGGCCGTCACATGTTAAAGGTTTGAGTATGTGAAGTGTCCGGACCGTCACATGTTTTAGATGTGTGTATGTGAAGTGTCCGGGCCGTCACATGTTGAAGGTGTGAGTATGTGAAGTGTCCGGGCCGTCACATGTTGTAGGTGTGAGTATGTGAAGTGTCCGGACCGTCACATGTTGTAGGTGTCTGTATGTGAAGTGTCCGGACCGTCACATGTTGTAGGTGTCTGTATGTGAAGTGCCCGGACCGTCACATGTTCTAGATGTGAGTATGTGAAGTGTCCAGACCGTCACATGTTGTAGGTGTCTGTATGTGAAGTTTCCGGACCGTCACATGTTGTAGGTGTCTGTAAGTGAAGTGCCCGGACCGTCACATGTTCTAGATGTGAGTATGTGAAGTGTCCAGGCCGTCACACGTTGTAGGTGTCAGTATGTGAAGTGTCGAGGCCGTCACATGTTGTAGGTGTCAGTATGTGAAGTGTCCAGACCGTCACATGTTGTAGGTGTGAGTATGTGAAGTGTCCAGGCCGTCACATGTTGTAGGTGTGAGTATGTGAAGTGTCGAGGCCGTCACATGTTGTAGGTGTGAGTATGTGAAGTGTCAAGGACGTCATATGTTGTAGGTGTGAGTACGTGAAGTGTCCAGGACGTCACATGTTGTAGGTTTGAGTACGTGAAGTGTCCAGGCCGTCACATGTTGTAGGTGTGAGTATGTGAAATGTCCGGGCCGTCACATGTTGAAGGTTTGACTATGTGAAGTGTCCGGGCCGTCACATGTTGAAGGTTTGAGTATGTGAAGTGTCCGGACCGTCACATGTTGTAGGTGTGAGTATGTGAAGTGTCCGGGCCGTCACATGTTGAAGGTGTGAGTATGTGAAGTGTCCGGGCCGTCACATGTTGTAGGTGTGAGTATGTGAAGTGTCCGGACCGTCACATGTTGTAGGTGTGAGTATCTGAAGTGTCCGGGCCGTCACATGTTGAAGGTGTGAGTATGTGAAGTGTCCAGGCCGTCACATGTTGTAGGTGTGAGTATGTGAAGTGTCCAGGCCGTCACATGTTGTAGGTGTGAGTATGTGAAGTGTCCAGGCCGTCACATTTTGTAGGTGTGAGTATGTGAAGTGTCCAGGCCGTCACATGTTGTAGGTGTGAGCATGTGAAGTGTCCAGACCGTCACATGTAGGTTTGAGTATGTGAAGTGTCCAGGCCGTCACATGTTGTAGGTTTGAGTATGTGAAGTGTCCAGGCCATCACATGTTGTAGGTTTGAGTATGTGAAGTGTCCAGACCGTCACATGTTGTAGGTTTGAGTATGTGAAGTGTCCAGGCCGTCACATGTTGTAGGTTTGAGTATGTGAAGTGTCCAGGCCGTCACATGTTGTAGGTGTGAGTATGTGAAGTGTCCAGACCGTCACATGTTGTAGGTGTCTGTATGTGAAGTGTCCAGACCGTCACATGTTGTAGGTGTCTGTATGTGAAGTGTCCGTACCGTCACATGTTGTATTTGTCTGTATTTGAAGTGCCCGGACCGTCACATGTTCTAGATGTGAGTATGTGAAGTGTCCAGGCCGTCACATGTTGTAGGTGTCAGTATGTGAAGTGTCCAGGCCGTCACATGTTGTAGGTGTCAGTATGTGAAGTGTCCGGGCCGTCACATGTTGAAGGTGTGAGTATGTGAAGTGTCCGGGCCGTCACATGTTGTAGGTGTGAGTATGTGAAGTGTCCGGATCGTCACATGTTGTAGGTGTGAGTATGTGAAGTGTCCGGGCCGTCACATGTTGAAGGTGTGAGTATGTGAAGTGTCCAGGCCGTCACATATTGTAGGTGTGAGTATGTGAAGTGTCCAGGCCGTCACATGTTGTAGGTGTGAGTATGTGAAGTGTCCAGGCCGTCACATGTTGTAGGTGTGAGTATGTGAAGTGTCCAGGCCGTCACATGTTGTAGGTGTGAGCATGTGAAGTGTCCAGACCGTCACATGTAGGTTTGAGTATGTGAAGTGTCCAGGCCGTCACATGTTGTAGGTTTGAGTATGTGAAGTGTCCAGGCCATCACATGTTGTAGGTTTGAGTATGTGAAGTGTCCAGACCGTCACATGTTGTAGGTTTGAGTATGTGAAGTGTCCAGGCCGTCACATGTTGTAGGTTTGAGTATGTGAAGTGTCCAGGCCGTCACATGTTGTAGGTGTGAGTATGTGAAGTGTCCGGGCCGTCACATGTTGAAGGTTTGACTATGTGAAGTGTCCGGGCCGTCACATGTTGAAGGTTTGAGTATGTGAAGTGTCCGGACCGTCACATGTTGTAGGTGTGTGTATGTGAAGTGTCCGGGCCGTCACATGTTGAAGGTGTGAGTATGTGAATTGTCCGGGCCGTCACATGTTGTAGGTGTGAGTATGTGAAGTGTCCGGACCGTCACATGTTGTAGGTGTGAGTATGTGAAGTGTCCGGGCCGTCACATGTTGAAGGTGTGAGTATGTGAAGTGTCCAGGCCGTCACATGTTGTAGGTGTGAGTATGTGAAGTGTCCAGGCCGTCACATGTTGTAGGTGTGAGTATGTGAAGTGTCCAGGCCGTCACATGTTGTAGGTGTGAGCATGTGAAGTGTCCAGACCGTCACATGTAGGTTTGAGTATGTGAAGTGTCCAGGCCGTCACATGTTGTAGGTTTGAGTATGTGAAGTGTCCAGGCCATCACATGTTGTAGGTTTGAGTATTTGAAGTGTCCAGACCGTCACATGTTGTAGGTTTGATTATGTGAAGTGTCCAGGCCGTCACATGTTGTAGGTTTGAGTATGTGAAGTGTCCAGGCCGTCACATGTTGTAGGTGTGAGTATGTGAAGTGTCCAGGCCATCACATGTTGTAGGTTTGAGTATGTGAAGTGTCCAGACCGTCACATGTTGTAGGTTTGAGTATGTGAAGTGTCCAGGCCATCACATGTTGTAGGTTTGAGTATGTGAAGTGTCCAGGCCATCACATGTTGTAGGTGTGAGTATGTGAAGTGTCCAGGCCGTCACATGTTGTAGGTGTGAGTATGTGAAGTGTCCAGGCCGTCACATGTTGTTGGTTTGAGTATGTGAAGTGTCCAGACCATCACATGTTGTAGGTTTGAGTATGTGAAGTGTCCAGGCCGTCACATGTTGTAGGTTTGAGTATGTGAAGTGTCCAGGCCGTCACATGTTGTAGGTTTGAGTATGTGAAGTGTCCAGGCCATCACATGTTGTAGGTTTGAGTATGTGAAGTGTCCAGGCCGTCACATGTTGTAGGTTTGAGTATGTGAAGTGTCCAGGCCGTCATATGTTGTAGGTGTGAGTATGTGAAGTGTCCAGGCCGTCACATGTTGTAGGTGTGAGTACGTGAAGTTTCTGCGCCGTCACATGTTGTAGGTGTGCGTGCACATGGCCAGTCTTTCCTTCCCAGCTCTGCGACGAAGGGATTCCGGATGCAATTCGTAATCCCGCATACCGCGTTTGAAACACAGCTGCGGTCGATTTGGAAGCAGACTGCTATGCTTAGGTTCCTATATAATGGTATGAGTGCCGGTTGTTCAGATATCAATGGCAAACTACTGAACGTAAACATGCCCAGGAATGATAAACTGCCAAATAATGCTGGTGCTGGCTCCTACGTCATGTAAAGGATTTGCTACTAACTTTGTGAAACTTTACCTCCCGTAGTGAACGTCGAGAGCTGGCATCAAACCGTTTTCCAACCGCGTTCAGGACATTGTCAGTGTAGCGTCCTCGCGGTGACATCACCACACTCGCTAATCTAGCGTCCTAACGGTGATATTATCATGCTCGCTAATCTAGCATCCTCATGGTGACATCATCATGATCGCTAATCTAGCGTCCTAACGGTGACATCATCATACTCGCTAATCTAGCGTCCTAACGGTGACATCATCACTCGCTAATCTAGTAAGTCTGCGTAGCGTCCTAACGGTGACATCATCATGCTCGCTAATCAAGTAAGAAAGGTACGACTACTATTATCTTTTAAACAGCTGCCTTGTGTAGGGCAAGTTTGAGACTCCTTGATTTAAACTCAGCAATGACGGCGTTGAGAGGGGGGGGGGGGGTGTGTTTGATGTCCCAAGTCACAAGGAAACCACAGACACACTGCACGTGATGGATGTGTTTCAGCGGCCGTGTCTGTCTGTCCTTGGTCGTTATGTCGAGACATGAACTGACACAGACGCAGAGTTGTGTGAATTCTGAATTTCAGCGGCCGTGTCTGGTTCGTTGTGCCGAGACATGAACTGACACAGCCGTAGAGTTGTGTGAATTCTGTATTTCAGAGGCCGTGTCTGGCTGTCCTAGCTCGTTGTGTCGAGACATGACCTTACACAGACGTTGCGTTGTGTGAATTCTTGCTTTCTCTTTAAACCAGTGATTCTCTAACCTGTCTGGGAAACCCACTTATCTTTCACATTCATACAAACACACACATATTTCTCGGTACTGAAAATACTACAAATGTATCTTCCCACAACACTTTCTCACCAAATAAGGGTTTATCCAATATGATCCGGTCTCTTTCGGCGGGGCGACTTAGCGAAAGCGCCGCACTCAGCACGAAATACATAGCTCCAGCGACGACCCCCAGGAATCATTGAGACAACTGAACTCGTGAACCGAATGACGGAGCTGTTATGTCATCGGAACTGTCTCCCAGGATCTTACCAACATCCCAGGGGTGGGGGATGGGGAAGGGTTGTACCGCCCACTACTGTAACCACTGTTGCAGTTGTGTGGTATTTATGTGTGTGTGCGGGCGCGTATATGTGTGTGTTTTTGTTGTTGAGTTGACATGCTAATGGTCACAATGGTTTATTGTAGTTAGCAAGTCTGCTTTATTGGCGGGTTTTCTGGTGGTTGACGTCTGGTACGTGACGTCACCACGTGGGTGTCTGCCTGTGTGTGATGTCTGTACCACAGCTGGCAGTGGCTGGGAGGTATGGCGGGAGAGGTTTCGGGTTACAATGGTAGTGACTTAGACCATCAGACAATGAGCTCAGGTGACCGGTTCCCTTCATCTACGCCCGTTCTTCACAGACGGTACCCGTGTTACCAGGATCGGTTACATTCAGAGCTACACTGGCCTTGAACCCCCTCCCTCACCCTTTTCTAGTTACTGGAGATTTAAGTCTCAGTTCATACACTAAAAACCCGCCTTTGACCACGCTTGTGTGTGTGTGTGTGTGTGTGTGTGTGTGTGTGTGTGTGTGAGAAAAGCGTCACGGTGTTATAGTACGAACAGTAATGGGATGAGAGAAGGATCCTCTTTGAAGCAAAGGTATGTGCATATCATAGGCTGATCTATGGAGGCTCTAATTTCCCGAACAGCCAGTGAATGTGAGATTTCGGCAACCACGATAAATCAACGCAAGTGGCTGACATTGGGCCCATAGTTGCCATTCTAGATATTTTATATTCAGATCTAGAGGTTTTTGCCGGCATCTGGATACCGTTTTCTGTCGTTTGGATGCTGGATGCAAATCTAGATACTTTTCATTTGGAGTCGGATATTTTGAATACTTTCTAGATTTTACTTTTCTTTCGGTGTCATTTACCCATTTTATGTTCGGTCTGGACGCGCGTAAATTATGGTGACTGCCATTATTTAAACTTTGAACTGACTTTGGTCATCGCTCAACAATCTGGCAACCCCCCCCCCCCCCCCCCCCCCCCGGTAATGAGTAAAAGGGCGCATAAGGGCACTGAAGAAACTTTTGGTCAGTAAACATTTAAACTTAAAGAATTTGGCTGCAATTGGAACCGATAATGCATCGGTAATGGTCGGTATCAACCATGGCGTGTATGCAAAATTGAAGGAAGATATCCCATCTTTAATCCTCATGAAATGTGTATGTCATTCCTTGCAGCTAGCATTATCACATGCCTCATCAGTCAGAATGTTTACCAAGGAATTTGGAATTCCTTATTGCTGAAACACATAACTGGTTCTCCAAATCATCTGTCAGACAACAGCAATATAATAATTTATATAAAGCATTAAATGATAGTTCCTCACCACTGAAAATTCTGTCATATTGCAAAACTAGATGGTTATCAATTCAACCAGCTGTTGAAGTAATTGTGAACCGATGGTTGGAGTTGAAGACACACTTCGAAATTGATTGATTGATTCATTTAGGAATCGACATCACAGCATTCGGGGCATTCCCATAAGTGCTCCGTCCCCATCCTCAGCAGCCAGCGAAGAGTTCCAACACTAATAGTACCAGTAGCAATCTGATTATAAGTCCGTCTCGCCTTTCCTCTGAGCGTTGAGCGTCGGCCAGATCTGCCCAGTAGGGTTTATATAACTGGCGTACCCAGGGCAATGGTATTTGTCTGTACTTAGCTCCTGGAGCAAGAGGACGTCAAAATCATATATTAGTCTCTCCAATACAGGACCTCTCTGTCTGGCACTGCGACAATTCCAGTATCCACACTTCGAAATAACAAGACAAAGTGAAAAATGCTGCACAGCTGAAATACTGTATGGAATGTACTGTGATGAAAACAATTTGGCATTCCTTCTTTTTTACAACCCATTTTAAGTGAAGTGCAAAAAGTTAATAAACTATTTGAATCTCAAAATGTTGATAAAGTTAAATTACTTGACGACCTCATTTTGCTATTTCACTCAATTGGTAAAAGACTTATATTGCCAACTTTTAAAGCTGACTTGTTCATTTGTACTATAGAGAGCTATTTGGCTCCTAAGCCACACCTAGGATACCAAATCGAATCAAAAATTGATGGTTTAAAAACAAAAGAACTGTTAACAGAAAATGAAGAGAACAACTTAAGAAAGCACTGTCAAGATGTTCTTTTCTCATTATTCAATCAACTGAAGCAGAGACTTCTTGAAAATTTAGATGTATTGAAAAATATTTCATTCTTTTCTATTAACAACATATCTCAGCCAGTAAAGGACATACTTAAATATTGTCAAGCTATTAAATTTTTAAGGGCTACTGATAATAGTGTGGCGGAAGCAGAATATTAGTTAACCAAAATAAATTTGGTTGACTGGACAAACAAAACAGAAACTGAAGCTTTTTGGAGTGAAGTAAGACAATTTTAAGATGCCTCAGGAAACAGTCCATTCTGTGAGCTCTTTGAATATGCGATGTCTGCCATGATACTCATTATCATCATCATGTACCATGCCGGTAAGCGTGGGCGGTCATGTTTTGCCATCTCACTCGATCACCAGAGTCGTGGATCAGCTCTGTGTTTCTGTCTCGACCATGCCACGAGGCCAAGCCATCCAGGTATTTGCTTCTGCCATGATACTACCCCATTCAAATGCTAATGCGGAAAGAGTTTTCAGTGCTGTGAATTATACAAAATGTAAACTAAGAAACAGGATGAAAGTTGACCTCTTAAATGCTATCTTGGCAATAAGATTTGACCTGATGAGAGCAGGAAAATGCTGTTCAACGTATCAGCTCCCTGATAGTGTATTAAAAGAAATTGGAACAACTAAAGCATACCAGAGTCATTTTGAATCTGAAGCTTCAACTTCATCATCCAAACTAAGTGCATCTTGTGAGAGTGCATCATCAGTGAAGACGAGGACATGATTCTACAGGTAAGTCACATCAAATTTTTTTTTAAATGTTGCATATCCGTTACAGGATGTTGCAGTCAACATCAGAATTTTTCAGCTGCTGTTGATGTAATAGGCAAGATTATGCTCAGTAGTTTGCGATTGCTTTCTGAACAACCGGTTCACATACTCCTTAAATTACCAGCGCGGCTCGAACAGCTGCCGGTTCGGATACAGCTGCGTTACTCACGAGAATATACGAGATTACGGCGACAGCCGTAAACTCTAGGCCAGGGAGACGGCAGTTACATCAATACATATGTAATTTCTTACTTTCTCAATATTGATATTTTTCCTAGATACTTTCCAACGAAATCTAGATATTTATGGATGTTGTTTGGGCCATTTCTAGATACTTTTGGTCCAAAAAAAGTGGCAACCCTGATTGGGCCCATAGTTGCCATTCTAGATATTTTATATCCAGATCTAGAAGTTTTTGCCGGTGTCTGGATACCGTTTTCTGACGTTTGGATGCTGGATGCAATTCTAGATACTTTTCATTTGGAGTCGGATATTTTGAATACTTTCTAGATTTTACTTTTCTTTCGGTGTCATTTACCTGTTTTATGTTTGGTCTGGACGCGCGTAAATTATGGTAACTGCCATTATTTAAACTTTGAACTGACTTGGGTCAACGCTCAACAATCTGGCAACCCCCCCCCCCCCACCCGTAATGAGTAAATGGGCGCATACATTATAATAACATTATGTGAACTGTAAACTCGCTGTGCTGCGAATTATTGCCGTGATGCCGACTTTGTGATTCTTTTTCGTGAGATAAAAAAAAAAATAATTGCTGACCTTCATATGTGTCTTCCACTTTGGACAAATCTTTCAACATGCCAAAAGTAAAGCAATATGAACAAACATTTCGGACAGTCATTTTGAATATGAAGCTTCAACTTCATCATCCAAGTTAAGTTCATCTTGTGAGACAGACATCAGTGAAGATGAGGACATGATTCTATAGGGTAAGACACATCAATTTTTTTTTTATGTTGCATATCCCTTACAGGACGTTGCAGTCAACATCAGCATTTTTCAGCTGCTGTTGATGTACTAGACAAGATTACGCTCAGTAGTTTGCCCTTGCTTTCTGAGCGACCGGCTCACATGCCCCCCGTAAGTTACCAGTGCGGCTCGAACCGCTGCCGATTCGGGCGCAGCTGCTTTACTCACGAGAATATACGGCGTTACAGCGAAAGCCGTAAAGCCCTTAGCCAGGGAGCGCAGCAGTCACATCAATACGTATGTAATTTCTTACTTTATCAATCTGGATATTTGTCCTAGATACTTTCCAACGAAATCTAGATATTTATGGATGTTGTTTGGGCCGCTTCTAGATATTTTTTGTCAAAAAAAAAAGTGGCAACCCTGATTGGGCCATTCAGTGATCAGTTTTTGGGAAGTGAACAACATCGCAATGCCGAAGGACCGCTTGAAGTAACCCGGCAGGCACATTTGTCAGGATGTATGGCTTTAGATATATTTGTAGTGACATATTTTAGATTGTGTTAGTCGTCTGCAAGGCACCAGACGTGGTATTGGGCGTGTGTGGACAATGTGGAAATCACTACGCCGAAGGAGAATAGTACAGGGTTACAACGAACACATTGCGTCTTCCAAAATGAGATGGCCTATTCACGATATGATGAATGCGATCCGTTTCCGTCTTCTCCGTTCACACACAGACCTTCCCAAGCGTCTGTAATCAAAGCTGTGGTTAGTTCAAGGGTCATGACATCGCTGTATAGGTTTCGTGACATGAAGCTGCTTTTACCATATCTGTGTACGTTCATTACTCCAGTTGGGCGGGAGTGTTGAAGTCGCGTGTGCCGCCATGAGGCTATTGCCACATAAAGACACACACTCCGAGATCCGACCGAACCAGTCTTGAACCTATTCTGTTACCGTACCACTGTTTTGTGACTAACCCCGTATCGTGCGCCACACCTGTGAAGTTTATGCCCAAGGTCGTCGCAGGTCAGTGAGTCACGAGGTTTTGTTCTTCATGCGTTAACTGATGTGCCGTGTCTAATTTGACAAATGTGTATCACGTGACGCTAGGTTGGCCCAGCGGTTCCCATAATTTTGTCACATGTACACTACTGGATGTCTGTCGTTTTAATATATAGAGGTAATGCACAGGGGGCATCTAATGGCATTGGAAGTTTGGCGACTGAGGAATATGAAAAGAATACCAAGGACGGACAGAAACACCAATGAGCAAGTCCTGCAAGAAACAAATTAAGGCCATAAATTGCTTGAAGAAATTAAACGTAGACAGTTCAGATTTTCTGGGCACGCCATGAGAAGTAAACTAGGCAACTAGACGGCATCGGTTTGTCCAACATCCGACAAGGGTGGTTAAACCGGCACAGTGCACGAAACCTGTACCACCGGTGAGAGTCCAAATATGTATATATCCGACCACTAAAAAAGTGTGTGTGTGTATGGATAGGACATGTTAGGAGGATGGATGATGGTAGAATACCAAAGGACATCTTTTTTGGTGAATTACAGATGGGTAAGAGATCTCAGGGTCGGTCTCTACTACGATACAAAGATGTGTGTAAGCGGGACATGATTGATACAGGTATTGATAATGCACATTGGGAGCAAGTCGCCGCTGAACGTGTTGCATGGAGGGCAAACATCAGAAATGGAATAAAGACAAAGGAGACAATTATTGCAGATAATTCACACACCTACCGTGTAAGACGTAAGATGGTGCATGATGGTGGAAATGACCACGTGTTCACATGCACTCACTGTGAACGGACATGTACAGCGCGAATTGGCCTTATCAGTCACATTCGCTACCGACAGGGGTAAAAGTTATTATGCCTTTTTAAAGCACAAACTATCGTCTGTCAAGACGGCAAGGTGCCAATGATATATCCGAATATCATCATGCTGTAAACCTCCATAACTACGATGCTGGAATTGAGGCAACCAAAATAGCAACAGAGAAATTACTAAATACCAGCCATGGTACACAACCCGTGGTGCTATTGACAGATACAAAATCAGTACTCGAGGCGCTCCTGTCTGGGAAATTGCCAGTACTAAGGACACTACTTTCTGAACTTAGCAGTCAGCGTAAGATCACCATACAGTGGATACCATCCCACTGTGGAGGAGCCGGGAACGACAGAGCTGATCGATTGGCTAAGGAAGGAACAAAAGAATAACAATCTGATGTGCCCGTTACATACTACCTTTGCTCCCCCGTATGGGCCCCGGCAACACACGGGCGAATAGTAACACTGTTGCCTACCATGCACGTCGTAAGAGACGACTAAGGAGGCTATGGTTCCGTCGCCCTGCTACTGAGTGAGTGCGTGGCGCGACACTGTGAGCTGTGAATTTTACGTGTAATGCTTTTGCATCTGTCGGCGGTTGTTTTTAGCGTGAACTGCATGTTCGGAGCGATGATGGCCGGCTGTTGCTGGATTGACTAGTGTGCCTTTTCGGTTCACGAGTGCTTTTTTCAGGAGACTCATGGGAGTCGTCGCTGTAGCTACGGAGTTCGTGCTTTGTGCTGCGCTTTTGGTGGGTCGCCCTGCGGAAAGAGACCGAGCCATATGGGATACAACTCGGTTCAATTCACGTAAAATTCACAGCTCACAGTGTCGCGCCACGCACTCACTCAGTAGCAGGGCGACGGAACCATAGCCTCCTTAGTCGTCTCTTACGACGTGCATGGTAGGCAACAGTGTTACTATTCGCCCGTGTGTTGCCGGGGCCCATACGGGGGAGCAAAGGTAGTATGTAACGGGCACATCAGATTGTTATTCTTTTGTTCCTTCTTTAGCCAATCGATCAGCTCTGCCCTTTTGGTGGGTCGCCCTGCGGAAAGAGACTGAGCCATATGGGATACAACTCGGTTCAATGAAGTCTTTCTGGTGACTGCCGTTTCCATCGACGATGAACTGTATTTTTCGTGAAGGACCTTTGTGTTGGCATTCTGGCGGCGGCATTATGCACAATGTACATGTACGGGCTGTTGGCTTGCTGATACTCCTGTCTATTCCATTGTTCACATAGGGCAGTGAGGAGCATTTTGTTTGATATTCACTGGCACAGAAACGGAGCAATATGGGGACGACCGTTGCCGTGAAGTTGGAACCGCGACTAACTAACTAACATACCACCTAAAGAAAAGAATGATCAAATCAGTCAGAAAGCCACCAAAACTTGCTCAAGAACTAGTCATTATTCTGCGCCTCAGAACAGGGCACAATAGATTACGCAACCACATATACACAAAATTCAAGATTGGTGAAACAGCCATGTGTACATGTAGATTGACGTCGCAGACAGCAGAGCACATACTCCAAGACTGCCCAAAATATAACATATCTAGGCAAACCTTCTGGCCTAGAGAGACGACAGTGGAAGATAAATTCTATGGACCGCTGAGTGAACTAAAAAAGACTGTTAGATTCATGCAAGAGACAACATTGTAGTTATAGACATAGTTCAAGCGAACCAAAGAAGAAGAAGAAGAAGATGCTGTAGACAATCTTTTATGGGTAGGTGTTATAATTTTCAAATGTAACTCAGCAGTGACTTGTTCTGTCTGTTCTTTTCCGTTTCCCACTACTGAGGGGTGGTTCGTATGCTCACAGGTTCTGTGTATTTTTTGCCCTTATTTAAGAAAGCTATGCGTCAGATTCACTACCCCGATCATCACGTGTTTCATTTGATCAGCAAATATATCCAGGTCACACTCATATAACTGACCTAACAGTCCCAGCTGGCAATCATAGCAAGGACATTTTTGACAATGTCCCACTAGCAATCATGAATATGGGCATTTACTTGACAATGTCCTCCTGACAATCATAAACAAGGACATATATTAGCGTAGACATACAGTGTAATTGACAATGTCCAATCCAGCAATAATGAATCTGGACATATGTTTGACAGTTTCCCAGCTGACAATCATTAACATGGACCTATATTTGACAATGTCCAAGTTGACAATGGGACGCAGAGGTGTTTCCAAGGCACCAGGGCCAGGTTTTATACTGGCCAAGACCTACTAACACGCCCTAGTCTGTGTCCTGGGCAACAGGTCCCTTCGGGGTCCTGGCTAACGTAGTAGGATCGCTGATTCTTCCGAAGTGGGAGAGTATCTGCCTGCACGGCGAGGAACTACTCGTCTGCACACCAATAAGCCAGACATGGGACAACGGGTACTCACGCAAACCTCAGGTCCTGTATGACATCACACTGATGTTGGACAACAGGATGTCTTCATCCGAGATACAGGACTTCGCGCTGGAGTTAACAGCCAGCGAACGCAAGCAAGCAAGCTGACAATCATCTCATAGACATGTATCTGACAATGTTTCAGCTAACAATCATTAATATGGGCATATATTTGACAATATTCCATTTGATGTTCATGAACACAGACATATATTTGACAATATTCCATTTGATGTTCATGAACACAGACATATATTTGACAATATTCCATTTGATGTTCATGAACACAGACATATATTTGACAATATTCCATTTGATGTTCATGAACACAGACATATATTTGACAATATTCCATTTGATGTTCATGAACACAGACATATATTTGACAATATTCCATTTGATGTTCATGAACACAGACATATATTTGACAATATTCCATTTGATGTTCATGAACACAGACATATATTTGACAATATTCCATTTGATGTTCATGAACACAGACATATATTTGACAATATTCCATTTGATGTTCATGAACACAGACATATATTTGACATTATTCCATTTGATGTTCATGAACACAGACATATATTTGACAATATTCCATTTGATGTTCATGAACACAGACATATATTTGACAATATTCCATTTGATGTTCATGAACACAGACATATATTTGACAATATTCCATTTGATGTTCATGAACACAGACATATATTTGACAATATTCCATTTGATGTTCATGAACACAGACATATATTTGACAATATTCCATTTGATGTTCATGAACACAGACATATATTTGACAATATTCCATTTGATGTTCATGAACACAGACATATATTTGACAATATTCCATTTGATGTTCATGAACACAGACATATATTTGACAATATTCCATTTGATGTTCATGAACACAGACATATATTTGACAATATTCCATTTGATGTTCATGAACACAGACATATATTTGACAATATTCCATTTGATGTTCATGAACACAGACATATATTTGACAATATTCCATTTGATGTTCATGAACACAGACATATATTTGACAATATTCCATTTGATGTTCATGAACACAGACATATATTTGACAATATTCCATTTGATGTTCATGAACACAGACATATATTTGACAACGTACAAGTTGACAATAATAAACATAGACATCTTTGACAATGCTCATACTAATAATCATGAACATAGACATATATATGACAATTTTCCAGCTGACAATCATGAACATAGACATATATATGACAATTTTCCAGCTGACAATCATGAACATAGACATATATATGACAATTTTCCAGCTGACAATCATGAACATAGACATATATATGACAATTTTCCAGCTGACAATCATGAACATAGACATATATATGACAATTTTCCAGCTGACAATCATGAACATAGACATATATATGACAATTTTCCAGCTGACAATCATGAACATAGACATATATATGACAATTTTCCAGCTGACAATCATGAACATAGACATATATATGACAATTTTCCAGCTGACAATCATGAACATAGACATATATATGACAATTTTCCAGCTGACAATCATGAACATAGACATATATATGACAATTTTCCAGCTGACAATCATGAACATAGACATATATATGACAATTTTCCAGCTGACAATCATGAACATAGACATATATATGACAATTTTCCAGCTGACAATCATGAACATAGACATATATATGACAATTTTCCAGCTGACAATCATGAACATAGACATATATATGACAATTTTCCAGCTGACAATCATGAACATAGACATATATATGACAATTTTCCAGCTGACAATCATGAACATAGACATATATATGACAATTTTCCAGCTGACAATCATGAACATAGACATATATATGACAATTTTCCAGCTGACAATCATGAACATAGACATATATTTGACAATTTTCCAGCTGACAATCATGAACATAGACATATATTTGACAATTTTCCAGCTGACAATCATGAACATAGACATATATTTGACAATTTTCCAGCTGACAATCATGAACATAGACATATATTTGACAATTTTCCAGCTGACAATCATGAACATAGACATATATTTGACAATTTTCCAGCTGACAATCATGAACATAGACATATATATGACAATTTTCCAGCTGACAATCATGAACATAGACATATATATGACAATTTTCCAGCTGACAATCATGAACATAGACATATATATGACAATTTTCCAGCTGACAATCATGAACATAGACATATATATGACAATTTTCCAGCTGACAATCATGAACATAGACATATATTTGACAATTTGCCAGCTGACAATCATGAACATAGACATATATTTGACAATTTTCCAGCTGACAATCATGAACATAGACATATATTTGACAATTTTCCAGCTGACAATCATGAACATAGACATATATTTGACAATTTTCCAGCTGACAATCATGAACATAGACATATATTTGACAATTTTCCAGCTGACAATCATGAACATAGACATATATTTGACAATTTTCCAGCTGACAATCATGAACATAGACATATATTTGACAATTTTCCAGCTGACAATCATGAACATAGACATATATTTGACAATACCCCAACTGACAATCATTAATATGGACATATATTTGAGACTATTCCATCTGACATTTATGGACATGAACGTATATTTGACAATGTCCAAGTTTGTAACTGAATGCTGGAGGTGTCAGTATATGTTGAGAAGCTGATGTTGTTAATTAGACGTCACGATAAGCAGGGATGGTGGAGTAGATAGAGCTGATATTACTGCGCCTGAAGTAAGTATCGTAGTAGTTAGTGGCTGTCGTGTCAGCTTTTTTTCGTATTAAGTACTTGATGACCAGGAGAATCATGGCGCTAGCGTAGAACAGAATGACCACGACAATATATATCATTGCCAGCTGGCCGTCTGTTTTGGCATCTGCAGGGAGAGAAATATATACACAACATAACAGTAAATGCATTGCTTACCGGGGTGCAGGAAATATATACAAACATAATAGTAAACTCATTGCTTACAGGAATGCGAGAAATTTCAGCGGCGAAGAATCATCATCATCATCCGGTGCCTTGCCGGCTGGCATGGGTGATCATGCCTCTCCACAAATTGCGATCTCCGACGTCATGGATCAGTCCGTGTGTTGACTCCCTTCCGTGCCATGGCACAAGACTGTCAAGAATCTTCTCACACTGTCTTCCTCGCTCTCTCTACCCTCAAATCTTTCCGGTTGTCGGAACATGTTCCAGTTTTTGTCTTCTCATAACGTTGCCAAAAAACGATGACTGCCTCTTTTTGATGTTTGTGATAAGTTGTCTTTGCGACTCAGCTTCCCTTAAAACGTCATGACTGCTCATTTTGGCTGTCCAATTAATTTTCAGCATTCTTCTATAAAACCACATCTCTAAGGCTTCCAGGGATTCTTTCGCCTGTTGACTAATTCTCCAGGATTTGCAGCCGTATGTTAAAACTGGTTCTATGTAACATGCAAGAACTCTTTGTCTAACTTTCACTGACAGTGACTTATCGCACACAAAGTTCTTCATTTGATAGAATGCAGTTTTTGCTTCTCCTATTCTGCTCTTCATCTCAATGATGCATCTTCCATCTGATGTTATCCATGTACCTAGATAACTGAATTTCTCCACTTGCCCCAAAATATCATCCTGTACTGTAATTGCACATTTAGGCACAATCTGTTTCTTTGATATCATCATGAAGAATAATGTTATATTATATTACTAAATTATATCACTATTGTCATGGCACGGGATTGCTTGTGGCGAACAGATTTGGTGTTGGTACGAGTGGCTGTTTATAATATTCTATTGTGACTGGAACAATCTCCATGATATACATGACACACTGATTATAACAAATTATCGTGACGCCGTGAAGTTTGACATCATCTATTATCACGTTGAATATTGAAGAAGGATGGCTATTAAAGGCGATAAAACAAAGACAATTGAAATATTTTGGTCACTTGAAACGTCACGAAAGTTTGGAGAGAACAATAATGGATGGGTATATGCCTGGGAAGAGAGGAAGAGGAAGGCCAAAGAGAAGATGGGTGCAGGATGTGGTGGATAATCTTAAGATGGGTGTATCGGAAGCGGGACATCTTGATTAAAATCGAGAGGTTTTCTGGAAGGCTGTTATGGGAGCGAGGTTCTGCAAAGGAAATGCTACTGAATGAATGAATGAATGAATTATGACGTTGCCGGCTCCGTGGTGAAGGTGTTACGGACGCAGTTCGTAATCCCGCATACCCTCGTTTGAATCACCACTGCGGGCAATTTGGCAGCAGATCGCCTTGTGTTGGTTTTTTAATGAAATGGTATGGGTGCCGGTCGTTCAGAAAGCAATGGCAAACTAATGAACGTAAATTTGCCAAGAGGTCACAACAGCAAAAAATGCGGGTGTTGATTGCAACGCCCTGTAAAGGATATACAACTAACTGTTTATTATCATGCTGACTGACGATTGTACTTACAGTATAATACACCAATACTTTACGTAATCACATAGTCGTGCCATCACTCTTAAAACACTTGTATAAATATAGGGTGTATTTGTAATGATTGTGGGGTGTTTGAAAATATTGCCGTTCCAAGTTTTGTATTCACCCTCTGTGGAGTTCATGCAACATAGGAGGTAAATAGAAAACTTGGAAAGGCAATATTTTCAAAACCCCACAGTCATTAAAAAATACACCATGTATAAAACATCTATAAGATATATACAGATGGGGGACACATAAATGTTGCCAATGCCCAGAACGAGTCTGAGCCGTTGAACCTCTACCACGGTCTCAGATCGACTGCTTAGGAGAGACCACAATATTATAACTCAAGCATACTCCACACTGGCTTCTTCTAGAAGCACCGGACTGATTTTTGCGTGTGGATTAGCTGGAACCAGTGCCCCTGGCCATCAGGTGAACCCACCCCAACTTTAGAGGTACTTGTAATTTACTTCCCCAAGTCAAGGACGAGAAGTCAACATTATAGTTTAATTGACCGGTGTAGGGGTTGAACCACGTGCTCATATTATACCCACTATATTATACCACAATAAATATTTACAAAAAAGATGCGACGAGCACATGGGGTCTCCGAACAATATTAACTTGAAAGACGCTGTAAGAACGAAATAAAGATCATCATTTCTCGATAAACTCCTCTGGGCATTGGATTGGATTGGGTTGACAATGAAATACCTAAAACCTGCGGAGGAATCATTACCATTATCATCTTCATCTTGTCCCTCTTGTACCTTGCGGTGTCGAGATGAAGCACCAACAGATGGAGAGTGCCCGTTTATGGGCCTCATATATCGAGATTCGTATGGACTATTCCCTCTGTTAATCGTTTACATGGTCGGCCTCTTCTTATGGTTCCACTTGGTCTGTACATCATTGTCACCTTAGGCATAATGCCACCGTAGGCCTAATGTCACCCTAGGCCTCATGCCAATATAGACTTAATGGCACCCTAGTCCTAATGCCTGGCAGTCCGTGTGTGCTGTACAGAATAATGTCCTGGTGACATTCTAACATGTCTCTCCTGAGGTGAGAAGTTCCAGTATTTACCTTGCACCTCCGCTGGCCTCAGAGCTAAGGAAGTCAAATCCAGCTCTACAACTCTGTAACCGTGGAGATGGCACTTCATCCAGGAATGGAAGGCAAGTATCTCCGAGTGTATCAGCCTCTGTTCGATACATGCAAGGCCTGTTCACGCCCGCGGGTTACGGGGGCCTGGAGATGAAGCACAGAACAGTCACTTTGTCACCTTCCGTACATGTCGCAAGAGGCGACCAAGAAGGGCTGGGCTAGTGGCTGGATTCCCCATTCTGCAGAAAACTTTTGCTTCAAAATATAGTAAACCGTAAACAAGACTAGTGATACAGGGAAACAATAAATAAATCAGCCCACCAAGAGGACATGGGGAGCTTCTAGAATAGGCAAGTCTGGGGGTCATCGGTCAAAGATAAATTATTTACTGTTCATGGAAGGTGAGGGCCAGTATGAACTTTCACAGGTGCAGGATTGACAAAACTTCGTGAACTATCACAGCTGTATGATTGACACAACTTCGTGAACTGCCACAGCTGTATGATTGACACAACTTCGTGAACTGCCACAGCTGTATGATTGACAAAACTTAGGGAGTCTTCGGGAGTCTCTGTGGCGAAGTGGTCAAGCCGTTTGACTCGGGCTCCGAAGGTTGTGGGTTCGATTCCGGGCCGCGTCCTTCGGTTCACGAGTGAAATTTGTCGGAGACTCCTGTGGGTCGTCGCTAGAGCTGCGGAGTTCGTGCTTTGTGCGACGCTTTCCGCGCTGCGGGAAGAGACCGAGCCATATGGGATAAAACCCGGTGCAATGAAGCCGACTCTGTCGACTTTTAAGCGACTTTTTTGGGGGGACTTTTTTTGGCTACCTTCTTGGTTTTCCAACCATTGAAGAGAGAATACAAGGTTGCAGGACACGCGCCTACCTCAGAATTAACGCAAACACACAACATCCACTGCATAGTGAAATTAGGAAGGTGAAGGGCAGCAGGTTAAAAAGAGGACGGTCGTGGATGGGTCAAGCCGAAGACATTCTTCAACAGGTGTGTTCACTTGAGGACTTAGAACCTGGCGAGGAGTGGGTGCGAGTGCAATCAGACTTCTGCACATCCTTTTCAGTTTGCGTCCAACTAGATAGAAAATGCAGACAAGAAAATCCGGCTGCTGTTGAGGCTGAAGTACAAGCGTTGATTTTCGAGAATTCGCTAGACGGTGACGCGGTCATCTACACAGATGGGTCGGTCGTCCGACATGTGAGAAGCTCATGGGCCTTTACAGCTCGGGCCAGAGGGAGAATTGTGAAGGAGGACTCTGGTGCTTTCACTGAAACCACAAGTAGCCTGACCATGGAAGTCATGGCAGTAAGTAAAGCAATAACATGGCTCGAGACACAGACATTCACTAGGGCTTGTTTCCTTAGCGACTCAATGAACATGATCAAGAGGATAGAGGAGGGGTCGATCCGAAGAGAATGGTTGCTGCCTCTGGAGCGGTCTCGACTGGCAAAGATTAGTTTCATCTTCGTGCCAGGGCATGCGGGAGTACAAGGAAATGAGCGGGCTGACAAGCCCGCAGGTGAGGCTACTGTGGAGGGCGGAAGCGCCATGGACCAGGCCGACATTCTGAATGCTCTACGAGAAGTAAGACTTTTGCGAGAACCAAGTGATGACTGTGAATCTACAACAATGGCCAGACTGCGAGAGCAGCAAATTAAAAGAGGGGTGGCCAAACAAGAACACTACGCAGGAAGCCAAAGAAGATTTATAAACCAACACAGAACTGGTGTCGTTAGCCGCTACACGTTGCGTGATTTGCTGAGGAGGGGATCCGAGCACTTATGGACTGAATGGTTCGATGTGCAATGAGGATGATCTGTCGACTAACTAACTAACTAACTTTGGGGGGACAAAACTTAGTGAACTATCACAGCTGTAAGATTGACAAAACTTCGTGAACTATCAAAGCTGTATGATTTACAAAACTTTGTGAAATATCACAGCTGTATGATTGACAAAACTTCGTGAACTATCACAGCTGTATGATTGACAAAACTTCGTGAACTATCACAGCTGTATGATTGTAAAAACCACATGGACTATCACAGCTGTATGATTGACAAAACTTTGTGAAATATCACCGCTGTATGATTGACAGAACTTCGTAAACTATCACAGCTGTATGACTGACAAAACTTCGTGAACTATCCCAGTTGCTTGATTGACAAAACATCGTGAACTATCACAGCTGTATGATTGATAAAGCTTCGTGAACTATCCCAGTTGCATGGTTGACAACCCTTCGCGAACTATCACAGCTGTATGATTGACAAAACCTCGTGATCTATCACAACTATATGATTGACAAAACTTCATGAACTATCACAACTGTATGATTGATAAAACTTCGTGAACTTTCACAACTCTATGATTAAGAAAACGTCATTATGCTTACGTTATAGATGAATATAACATACATTGAAAACACGGTGACCTTCCAGACCTGCAGAACTGGAGCTGATTATCAACTGTGAGAAGTCGTTGAAGAAGAAAAAAAGCAAACTACTCCAGCAGAAGCTTTTAAAGCTAATATAAACACATCAAATGAATTACTGCAAAGAGTATTGAGCAGAGTCAGGAATAGCAAAGGCTATCATCTTCAAAAACCAGCAAGATATTGAGAAAGATATCTGGTGAAGAAAGGGAACATGTGAAGGAATAATGTTACTGTCAGTTCCTGGGTAAATATTAATTAGGATCATTATCGAGACATTGAGAAATACCATTGACAAACAAACAAGGGAAGAAATACTTGGCTTCCGACCAAACAAATCCTACACTGACCAGGTAGTCCCATTACGCATAATAGTATAGCAAAGCAATGATCTGGGAGTGTGGCGAAGTGATCAAGCCGTTTGACTCGTGCTCCGAAGGTTGTGGGTTCGATTCCGGGCCGCGCCCTTCGGTTTACGAGTTAAATGTTTCGGAGATGCCTGTGGGCCGTCGCTAAAAGCTACGGAGTTCCTGCTTTGTGCGACGCTTTCCGCGCTGCGGAAAGAGATCGAGCCATATGGGATAAAACCTGGTGCGATGAAGTCGACCCTGTCGACTTTTAAGCGACTTTTTTTTTTAAAGCAATGATCATGAAAGCTATATGTTATGATGGATTTGTGGGTTATGGAGAGGCCTTCGACAACATTGGCGTGGAATCTCTTTGGAAACTGAAGATGCACTATGTGATCCACAGAGAAATGTTGAATAATGTAGGCAATGAATGAAGACATGAAATGAAGAATTCTTCGTGAGGAAAAAACTAACAGATACATTTGAAATAAGAACAGGAGGGAGACAGTGATAAGTTGTGTCACCGGTATCATTCTTGCCGACCTTAGACTGGGTTATGAAGAGAACAATATCTACCGCTAGAGGTGGAATAGTTAGTAATAGAATGACATACACAGGTAGACAAAGTGAGCAGACAACAAACCTTTGGTACTGTGTGCGTCTGTGCTGTCAGAGCACCTAGGCAGCCATGGTGTCGACATTGTGACAGCTGACAGTTGCCCATAATCCTCGTCTGAATATGTGGACGTCAAATTCCAACTAGGCAACATGACAGATGTCTGAGAAATATTGTCAGGACTGTCAATTTTGTGACGCTGTCCTCAAATCGAGTAACAGGATCTGGCAGTTGTCCAAATAGTGCGCATATGGAAATTAGATCAATCTGTGAGAACGTTCAGATAGTCCGCCCTAGGGGTTTGCTCAATTTTTCAACAAACCGAGTCTCTGAAACACGAGTATTTAGATTATAGCAAGTTTCCAGATTAACTCTTAGCGGAATCACTCAAAATTAGATTAGATTTAATTATTTGATTGCCTCACCAACCACCATGTCTCGAGGTTTTTCTTTTGAGAGTCTGTTTTCCTAGGTGGCGCTCTGGCCAAGGCGTTACCAATGCAAGTCGTAATCGCGCTTACCGCGTTAGAAACATAGCTACGGGCGATTTGGAAGCAGATCGACATGTGTATAATTTATCATACAAAGGTGTGAGTGTCGATCGTTCAGAAAGCAACGGCAAACTACTGAACGTAAACTTTCCCAGAAATTACGAACAGCCAAGAAATTCCGCGGTTGACTGAGACGTCCTGTATTGGATATGCAACTAACTTGTTTTCTTTCCTTGTACTTGAAACTCATCGTCACATCTTTCTACACATGTGATCACCATATATTTCAAATATTATAATTGTGTTGTGTCTCGGATGTCCTGTCTTGTCGTTTCTTGGCCTGGTTTGCCTTATTTTGCCTTGACTTGTCTTTCGTATCATGTCATGTCCTATCTTGGCGTATCTTGTTTTGTCCTGTCTTGACGTTTGCTGTCCAGTCTTGTGTCGTCATATCTTCATTTTTCATGTCCTGTCTTGTCCTATCTTAACTTAACTTATTTTGTCCTGTCTTGCTTTTATGCCTTGTCCAATCTTGTTTTATCCTGTTTTGTTCTGACTTATTTTCCAATTCCTGCCTTGTTTTTTAACTCCTGCCCTGTCTGGTTTTGTCCTGTCTTGACTTTTCTTGTCCAGTCTTGTGTCGTCTTGTCTTTTTCCCTGTCCTGTCTTGCCCTATCTTGTCATATATTATATTGTCCTCTCTTGCTGTCTCGCCCTGTCTTGTCTTATCTTATTTTGCCCTGTCTTATTCTTACCTCAGTGTCCTATCTTGTCTTATCTTGGTTAATCCTGTCTTGTCTTTTCGCGTCCTATTTTGTCCTGTCTTATATTTATCTTTCCTGTCTTGCCTTGTTTTGTCTTGCTTTGTTTTTTCTTGTCCCATTTTGCTTTAGTTTGTCCTGATTTGTTTTTCACGTCCGGTCTTATACAGACAAGATGGAAACAGAGGAAGCGGCCGACCACGTAAACGTTGGACAGAGGGAATAGCAGAGTCCATGGGAATATCGATACATGAAGCCCATAATCTGGCACTCTCACGATGTTTATACTTCACCTCGACACCGCAAGGTACAAGAGGAACATGATGAAATGAGATGAGATGAGGCCTTCCTTGTCTGCAGCATGTAAATTCTCTGATGGGATTACTTCTGATTGCGAGCTGGTCCATGATTTACATCCACATGTTGCCACATGGACGATGCATGTCCTCACACAGTTCAACTTGTTTGGTGTTATGCCAACGGCTCTTGATGATGTTTAACCTCTGCTTACTAGGGAAAGCCTACATCTGACGTTTTTGTTTGTTTGAACAGTTCCTATTATTTAAAGATTGAACACAACCCACAACTAGCAACGCTGATCGTATTCCGGTACGAACCCAAGGTCTTGTCCACGTCTATTTGGAAGCAATTTGTTTCGTACCGGAATACGATCAGCGTTGCCAGTTGTGGGGTGTGCTCAATCTTTAAATCTCAAATCCCGAAACAACCAAATAAATCAAATGTTCCTATTATTGTTGGTTGTCCAGAGGAAACGCTGTAAAGACTCTCTGATGACCTCGCTAAAAGCTTGTAGAATTCATCACGACACTTTGGAGATTGCCGCCAAAGACCGAAACTCATGGCGTACGTCATTACGGAAGGGTGCAGTCACTTGTGAAGCTACCAGGACTGCAAGAGCTGTGGAAAAAAAAAGCTGGACCTCCTCCTGGAATGTCAAGCATTCTTTGTCCACATTGTCAAAGAACATTTCAAGCCAAAATAGGCCTTATCAGCCATCTTAGAACCCACGGCTCCATACTTTCAACCCCACTGGATAAAATGAATGGTCATCATCATTCTTGATGGGCAAATACCACTATTTTTTGATTATGGATCCAAGATATTCAATGTTTGTGACATTTTTCATCTCTTCAATGTTGATTGTGATTTTTGATTGACATGTAATTGTGCATTTTTTTTACTATTGCAATTACTACTGGTGAAAGGGTTACGGACGCAGTTTGTAATCCCGCATACCCGCGTTAGAAACACAGCTGCGGGCGATTTGGCAGCAGACCACCTTACGTTGGTTTTTTATGAAATGGTATGGGTGCCGGTCGTTCAGAATGCAATGGCAAACTACTGAACGTAAACTTGTTCAGGAATCACGAAATCAAATAAATGCTGGGGTTGACCGCTACGTCCTGTAAAAGATATGCAACTAACTGTTAACTACTACTACTACTACTACTACTACTACTACTACTACTACTACTACTACTACTACTACTACTACTACTACTACTACTACTGATGCTGCTGCTACTACTACTACTACTACTACTACTACTACTACTACTACTACTACTACTACTACTACTACTACTACTACTACTACTACTACTACTACTACTACTACTACTACTACTACTACTACTGCTGCTGCTGCTGCTGCTGCTGCTTCTTCTACTACTACCACCATTACTACTACCTTCACGATTATTAATACTGTATTTATGTATATAATATTGCTTTGTTAAATTTATAATTGCCCGACGCACAATCAGATACACAAACAACAGTTATTGAAAGACGTACGTGAGGCCAGGGCAAACAGTCACACAGCAGAAAACTTCAGTCTCCATTAACTACATGAGTAACTGACTAACCATCAGAAATTTCTATGCCAGAATACAATACAGAAAAAGACAGACCAACAACGAATACAGTATCACATGAATCTAAGGCCGTTCCTACTGTGACACACCGTCCTTGAATTTGGATGAAAAGCTATTTGGACACCTGTTACAATTATCTGGCAAAAGTTCACTGAAATATTGATCCTTGTCACCGTGAAACTAGCAAGTAAATACTTGGACAAACGTACGTACAGATAGACACTTTGATGTACAATTTATAAATGGTCTTCTGTTTATTTCTCTACTTATTTGTCATCTTCTTCTTCTTTAGGAGATGAAGATAAAAGAAATGAGAACGTTACTACACATATGCTAACCCACAATAGTTCGAATGAAGAATTATTCATTCTATTATTCACATGTTCCCTCTTCTACCTTGGTTGTCCAGAGTTGGTCACACAAGTTATTCACATGTTCCCTCTTCTACCTTGGTTGTTTCAGCCGTTGGTTGCCAGCCTCCCTTCATATATCAAAGACACCAACCACGCTATCTCCATCTTCGATTCCATCAGTTTCACTAACCCTTCTCAGTATCACATCTTCACTTTAGATGTGACTTCACTCTACACTTCCATTCCTCACTCTGACGGCCTTAAAGCCTTAGAATTTTTCTTGGAGAAAAGGCCTAATCCCCCAATAGCCACTGGACCATTACTGCGTCTTGCGGAGTTAGTCCTCAACCTCAACTCGTTTGAGTTCAACGGGGACTACTTCGACCAGATCAGCGGTGTGGCCATGGGTACTAAGATGGGTCCCAGTTATGCCTGCCTCTTCATGGGCTATCTGGAGCACCAGGTATGGAGTCAGTACACCGGTAGGCTCCCGGAGCTCTACAGGAGGTACATTGACGACTGCTTTGGTGTCTCGGACATGCCCTTGCCTGACCTACAGAACTTCATTGCCTTTTTTTCAGACTTCCATCCCAGCATCAAACTTACCTCCACCATTTCTTCGTCGGCTGTCAATTTCTTAGACCTCACAGTCTCTTTAGGTTCCGCTGGTCTATGCACGACGGTTTATTATAAACCAACTGACTCGCACTCATTCCTTCTCTATACCTCCTCCCACCCTCCCTCGTGCAAACGTTCTATTCCTTTCTCCCAACTGTTACGTCTCCGACGACTTTGCCAGGATAACAACGACTTCCATCAAAAAGCCCACGAGATGCTTGATTTCTTTCGTCTTCTTGGCTATCCTGATAATGTTCTATCTACAGCTCTTCACCGCTGCCAGTCTATCAGTCGCACTGAGGCTCTCTCCTCCAGACCGAAACCACGAAACAATAGACCTGTCCTCTCACTTACTTATCATCCCCACAATATTGCTGCCAAGAATATCCTTTTTAAACATCTATCCATTCTCCGGGCGGACTCGACCACTCGTGATGTCTTCTCAGAGGCTCCTCTAGTGGCATATAAGCGGGATCGTAACCTCAGAGATGTGCTGGTCCATAGCAGGCTACCCCAACCTCACCAGTCTCTTCCTGGCATGGTGGCGTGTCTTCGATCGGTTTGCAAGACCTGTCCATACGTACTTCAAACCCAGAGTCTGACATTCCCTAAGACGACCTTCCACATCCGTGAGGGTTTCTCATGCATCAGTCGCAACGTCATCTATGCGATTACCTGCACACGTTGCGACATGAGATATGTCGGTGAGATAGGATTACGTCTTGGGGACAGATTTCGACAACATCTTTCTGACATCACCAGCGGCGCGAAGAAACCAGTATCCATACATTTCAACAGTCCTGACCACCATGGCGTAGCCGACATACAGGTCACGGCCATCAAATCATGCGCATCCCACGAACGGGATCGGAAGACATTGGAACACCGTCTCATCTTCCAGTTGGGCACACTCTCCCCTCACGGCCTTAATGTCCAACACAGCTTCATTTAACTTCCCACCCCACCCTCCCACCCCTAGCCTACAGTCCACCATCTGGGTACGTGCAGATCCTTTGTATGACATCACAGTCAACCCTCTTGGCGGATTTACGTTCGGTGTTTTGCCATCATTTTCTGAACGACCGCCACTCATGCCTCTCTGTGTGTACTAACACTATATAGGTTTCCACAGCGGTGTTTCGAGCGCTTAACGATAATTGCTAATTGTCATCTGCGTCCGTAACATCTTTGCCGGTCTCTAATTTCACTTTTCCGCACACATGGGCGCGTCTCCACCCCACTCCCTTCCCGCTTGACCTTTGACCCGTGTACCATACATCCGGTCTATTGATCCACTGGCGCCCTACGTGTGTCAGACCTTCCAAGCTAGGACACGGTATTCAGATGAGTACATTTAATTTTAATTAGTTTAATAGTTTAATATTGTCATAGTGTGTTTCATGTAGTTTTGTGTTGGTTTGTATTTGTTTGTCCTGTGCTGACGAAGGCTTTGGCCGCAACGTCCAATTTGTCTCTTGTAGTCGTGTTTTAGTAAAGCTCACAATCTACTTCTCGTTTATTTGGGTGATTAATTCATTGCCTCTTCTACCTTGGCATCTTGAGCTCGCCTGTGTTGTGTTCTTCCTTCTTAACCATAAAGCATGTAGGCCTTAGCCTTGTTACATCCTTCGTTTTGCTTCTTGTGGAAGTTTTATCTTCAGAAACAGCTTATCGTCGTGTTTCGTCTTTACTTTTCTATTCTTTTCTTTAGAGGCCATTAGTTCTTTATTTTGTATCCATGTCTGTAGAGATGTCTCGCGGTCTTTTTAGTGTACTCTCTTCTATACTTGTCTGTAGAGATATCGTATGGTCTTCTTTAGTTTCCTCTCTTTATACTTGTCTGTAGAGATATTTTGTGGTTTTATTTAGTCTTCTCTCTTCTATACTTGTCTCTAGAGAAATATCGTGGAATTTTTAATCTTCTCTCTTATATACTTGTCTCTGTAGAGACATCTCGCGGTCTTATTTAGTCTTCTCTCTTCTATACTTGTCTGTAGAGATACTTTACAAGAGATTAAACCACCTATCTGGTACTGTTAAACCATCCGTCAGCCACTGTTAAACCACCTGTCTGCCACTGTTAAACCACCTATCTGCCACTGTTAAACCACCTGTCTGCCACTGTTAAACCACCTGTCTGCCACTGTTAAACCACCTGTCTGCCACTGTTAAACCACCTGTCTGGCACTGTTAAACCACCTGTCTGCCACTGTTAAACCACCTGTCTGCCACTGTTAAACCACCTGTCTGCCACTGTTAAACCACCTGTCTGCCACTGTTAAACCACCTGTCTGCCACTGTTAAACCACCTGTCTGGCACTGTTAAACCATCTGTCTGCCACTGTTAAACCACCTGTCTGGCACTGTTAAACCATCCGCCTGGCACTGTTAAGGTCGTAGGTGGGTTCCCGATCGACTGCATCTTTCCGATAGTGAGCGCAAATTTTCCGGAAACCCATGGAGGAGCTGCGGATTTCGTGCTTATTGCAATGCTCTTGGCAGAAGGCTTCACGTTCTAGGGAGAGAGATGGGGTAAACCTGGTGCAACAAAATCGATCCTCTCGTCTTTAAGTTTGACAAATTGTTAAGTCTTGTTCAATCTTCCCCTCTTATCTTGGACTTTAAAGGTGCCTGCTTTCTCCAGTCCTCCAATTTCATCCTGTCTTTTCCTCCCTCTTCTGTATGACATGTGCTGGTACATCATTGCCATGCGTTGCTTCTCCTTGTCTGCCCTGGAGCTGTAGAGATAACAACAGTTGTGTTCAGTTCTTTCTCTTGTACCCCTACATGCTGAGATGATGTATAGATCTACATTATTATAGCACAACCATAGACTAACAATCTCTGTCTGTGTCTGTCTGTCTGTGAGCCACCGTTCTGTCTTGTAGACACTTTTACCACCGCTCTGTCTTGTAGACACGTGTGAGCCACCGTTCTGTCATGAAGACACTTTTACTACCGCTCTGTCTTGTAGACACTTTTACCACCGCTCTGTCTTGTAGACACTTTTACCACTGCTCTGTCTTGTAGACACTTTTACCACCGCTCTGTCTTGTAGACACTTTTACCACCGCTCTGTCTTGTAGACAGTTTTACCACCGCTCTGTCTTGTAGACACTTTTACCACCACTCTGTCTTGCGGACACTTTTACCACCACTCTGTCTTGCGGACACTTTTACCACCACTCTGTCTTGTAGACACTTTTACCACCGCTCTGTCTTGCGGACACTTTTACCACCGCTCTGTCTTGTAGACACTTTTACCACCGTTCTGTCTTTCAGACACTTTTACCACCGCTCTGTCTTGTCGACACTTTTACCACCGCTCTGTCTTGTCGACACTTTTACCACCGCTCTGTATTGTAGACACTTTTACCACCGCTCTGTCTTGTAGACACTTTTACCACCGTTCTGTGTTGCGGACACTTTTACCACCGCTCTGTCTTGTAGACACTTTTACGACCGTTCTGTCTTGTAGACACTTTTACTACCGCTATGTCTTGTAGACACTTTTACCACCACTCTGTCTTGTAGACACTTTTATCACCGCTCTGTCTTGTATACACTTTTACCACCGCTTTGTCATTTAAACACTTTTATCACCGCTCTGTCTTGTAGACACTTTTACCACCGCTCTGTCTTGTAGACACTTTTACCACCGCTCTGTCTTGTAGACACTTTTACCACCGCTCTGTCTTGTAGACACTTTTACCACCGCTCTGTCTTGCTGACACTTTTACCACCGTTCTGTCTTGCAGACACTTTTACCACCGTTTTGCGGTCACAATCATCTGCAGGCGATTTGGAAGCAGACCGTCTTGTTTTGATTTCTAACAATGGAGAGAGCGTCGGAAGGTCGTTCAGAGAGAAGTGGCAAACCACTGAACGTAAACTTCCATAGTAAATCACAACAAACCAGAAAATGCTAGGGTTGACTGCGATGTCCTGTAAAGGACTTGCCAGGTTTTATATTACAAAGTGCGTAAAGACTTGCGCACATTAAGCGCGCTAAAACTGGCAACAGAAATACAACACTTGTAAGAACACATCTGATATCGCTTGTAACATTCTAGTAACAGGTTATGTTCAACTGACGCAAGTTTTTATTTCCAAAATGAGAATTTTATTGCAGACAGACCAGATGAAACAACCAAACCTGGGTTCCGATTCCAGTTCATGGGAGATAATTGGAGTAAATTATTTTAAAGGGAAACAACTCGAAAGAAGTTGTCATAACATATTAAATCTGTAGTTTATTATCATACTTCTTATGTTTGCATTTTATACTTCATTAATTTAGGTCAGAGCTCTTGGTGTTTGGTACTAAATCGTTATTCACTGAATGATGATCTTCTTTAAGCGACTGTTTTACATTTGAATGCCGTGGTTACCGGCACGTCTTCAACCATTTTAAGTGAGCCTATACACAGATTTCTTACTGTCAAAGAATGTTGGTTTTCCCTAGAAGATAGGTCAGAAGGGCAGAATAGATAAGAGTGCGCGTTCTTAAACATCCTGTGTGTTTATTCCGAGGTAAGTGGGTCAACCCCTACACCTGATAGCTGGACTAAAATGTTGACCTGTGGTCGTTGACTTAGGAACGTAAATTACAAGTACCTCTGAAATCGGGGTGGGCTCGCCAGATGGCGAGGGACACTGTTAATAGGGAAAGCTAACCCACACGTAAAATTCACTCCAACACTACTGAAAGTTTAGTGTATAGACTACGCTTGAGTTCAAAGCAAGAAGCATTTAAAAAGGTTTGCTTTCAATGAATAAGAGTACGTGGACAGCATGTTCTCAGATAGAGGGGCAGAATGAACAATAACCTGAACGTGATCCTTCACTTGCGTCACTGTGTGACTCGGTCATTATAGGGGAGTCTCGTTTGAAGGGAAGTGATATTTCACGGGATATTGTCTAAGCTCACAGCTTCCACATTGCTGCTATCAAGAGAGAGAGAGAGAGAGAGAGAGAGAGAGAGAGAGAGAGAGAGAGAGAGAGAGAGACAGAGAGAGAGAGAGAGAGAGAGAGAGGGAGGGAGAGAGAGACAGAGAGAGAGAAAATGACACAGAGAGAGAGAGAAAATGACAGAGAGAGAGAGAGAGAAAATGACAGAGAGAGAGAATGACAGAGAGAGAGAACGAATATAACAGAGAGAGAGAGAGAGAGAGAGAAAATGACAGAGAGAGAGAAAATCACAGAGAGAGAGAGAAAATCACACACAGAGAGAGAGAGAGAGAGAAATGACACACACACACACACACACAGAAAATGACAGAGAGAGAGAGAGAGAAAATGACAGAGAGAGAGAGAATAACAGAGAGAGAGAGAAAATGACAGAGAGAGAGAGAGAAAATCACAGAGAGAGAGAGAGAGAGAGAGAGAGAGAGAGAGAGAGAGAGCATTCTCTAGGAACCAGTGTGTACTTCCACTTAAAAAAGTCTTCATTGCACAGGGTTTAATCCCATATGGCTCGATATCTTTCAGCAGCGCGGAAAGCATCGCACAAAGTGATTGTTTGATGTGTGAAGAAGGTGATGTGTATGATTGTTTGGGTGATGTGTATGATTGTTTGGGTATGATTGTTTTACGTTCAGTATATATGATTGTTTGGATGATGTGTATGAATGTTTGGATGATGTGTATGATTGTTTGAGTGATGTGTATGATTGTTTGGATGATGTGTATGATTGTTTGGGTGAGCAGACATGAACTAGACACTTAATATACACAAGTGGTGCTGAGCAGACATTCACAGGACGTGACGCTGAGCAGACATTCACAGGACGTGACACTGAGCAGACATTCACAGGACGTGACGCTGAGCAGACATTCACAGGACGTGACACTGAGCAGACATTCACAGGACGTGACGCTGAGCAGACATTCACAGGACGTGACACTGAGCAGACATTCACAGGACGTGACACTGAGCAGACATTCACAGGACGTGACGCTGAGCAGACATTCACAGGACGTGACACTGAGCAGACATTCACAGGACGTGACGCTGAGCAGACATTCACAGGACGTGACGCTGAGCAGACATTCACAGGACGTGACACTGAGCAGACATTCACAGGACGTGATACTGAGCAGACATTCACAGGACGTGACGCTGAGCAGACATTCACAGGACGTGACGCTGAGCAGATATTCACAGGACGTGACGCTGAGCAGACATTCACAGGACGTGACGCTGAGCAGACATTCACAGGACGTGACGCTGAGCAGACATTCACAGGACGTGACATTGAGCAGACATTCACAGGACGTGACGCTGAGCAGACATTCACAGGACGTGACGCTGAGCAAACATTCACAGGACGTGACGCTGGGCAGACATTCACAGGACGTGACGCTGGGCAGACATTCACATGACGTGACGCTGAGCAGACATTCACAGGACGTGACGCCGAGCAGACATTCACAGGACGTGACGCTGAGCAGACATTCACAGGACGTGACGCTGAGCAGACATTCACAGGACGTGACGCTGAGCAGACATTCACAGGACGTGACCCTGAGCAGACATTCACAGGACGTGACGCTGAGCAGACATTCACAGGACGTGACGCCGAGCAGACATTCACAGGACGTGACGCTGAGCAGACATTCACAGGACGTGACACTTCCTTGGGTGGGCTCAGAACCAGAGTATCATGAGTTGGCTCTGCATTAGAGTGTGCCTCCTTCGATGGCGGGGAATGCTCACGTGGTATCCCTGCCTTCTCTTGAGGACCGAACAGCATGTATGGCTGTTGTGGGCGGGCTAGGTGGGGAGTGTCCACTGTGGATGGAACTGTCGCGGATGCCGTCATCATACAGAAAAAGTAATGCTATAAGAAATTACAAACGAAGGACAACCTGGACAAAATGGTTATATTGTAAGTCGACATCACTCAAACAAAAACCTGCAGCTTTTTGTAGAGAAAGAAAACGTTCCTAACTAGGTTACTGGATGAGTGACATACAACACTTCTGACCCGGATATAGTTGCCAGGTCGCAAATGACTGCTGATTTATGTTGACCCCATCACAGAGGTATATATATATATATATATATATGTATATGTGTGTGTGTGTGTGAGCGAAAGAGGGAGAGAGAGAGAGAGAGAGAGAGAGAGAGAGAGAGAGAGAGAGAGAGAGAGAGAGAGAAAATGAGAGAGAGAGAGAGAGGGGGAGAGAGAGAAAGAGAGAGAGAGAGAGAGAGAGAGAGAGAGAGAGAGAGAGAGAGAGAGATGACTAGACCGACTTTCGATGAAGCAATTTGTCTCCAGGTGTTAGACTGTCAAGCGAGACTAGGACAGACTATATTTAGTGACCATAAAAATGTTAAATAAAGCCAGCAGGGACTAATCTACCTTAGTCAGCAGCATTCATCCACAGATCTGCCAGACCTCCAGCCTTCTTTACTTCCACACACTTGTTAGTCCTCCAGTCTTACTCCCCCCCCCCCCACACACACACACACCTGCCAGTCCTCCAGTCTATCCCTCCACACACCTGCCAGTCCTCTAGTCCTACTTCCCTCCACACACCTGCTAGTCCTCCAGTCATACTTCCCTCCACACACCTGCTAGTCCTCCAGTCTATCCCTCCACACACCTGCCAGTCCTCCAGTCATACTTCCCTCCACACACCTGCTAGTCCTCCAGTCTATCCCTCCACACACCTGCCAGTCCTCCAGTCATACTTCCCTCCACACACCTGCTAGTCCTCCAGTCTATCCCTCCACACACCTGCCAGTCCTCTAGTCCTACTTCCCTCCACACACCTGCCAGTCCTCCAGTCATACTTCCCTCCACACACCTGCTAGTCCTCCAGTCTATCCCTCCACACACCTGCCAGTCCTCCAGTCTATCCCTCCACACACCTGCCAGTCCTCCAGTCTATCCCTCCACACACCTGCCAGTCCTCTAGTCATACTTCCCTCCACACACCTGCCAGTCCTCTAGTCCTAGTACAGAAAGGGTTGTCCATAAATCTTTTCCTTGGCAATGAAGGAGCTGTCACAGAGGATAGAGATGTTGCAGTGTTTTATTCTTTTTCAATATAGCCACCCCTTGAGCAGACATATGTAGGTCATCTGTTCTTAACCTTCAAAAGACCTCAGGAACAGAACATCCTATTTGTGGAACTACCCCAGGGATCACGTCCACCACGACTCCTCCATCACCGTCAAACTGATTTATTTAGAGCTTTTTCTGTTTTAGATCTGTTGGAGCAAAACAGTGCATCCACAGGGGGGTTGAGTGGTCTCGAGGTATGGTGCTGGAGGTTCCGGGTTCAAGCCCAGGCGATGGCCGGAATTATTTCACTTGGACTTCTAGTAACAACATTTCCCCTGGTCTCTGGGTAGTGAGATCGGACGCCCGTGTGTATTGTTGCGCATGTAAAAAATTCCTTGGCAGTTGGAAATCGAAAAAGAGTAGCCTAAAGGCGCTGCCGGGGCAAAAAATTCGAGTTAAAAATCTACCCAAAGTATTTCAGGATCCTCGCCGGTGCTACGGAGTTCGTACACTGAGCTGTGATTCTCTTGACTCAGGCTTGAGTTAGGAGTAGAACGGAGCACTTATGGGTTACACCTCATGTGCCGTGATGTTAACCCTTCGACTAAACTAAACTAAACTAAACTAAACTAAACTAAACTAAAGTATATACACAAGGCAGATCATCTTTAAATGCGACACAATTGGCCTCCCAGAAACAGTAAGGAGCACACTAACTGTAGATGTCCGTGCTCTCGGCCTGACAAGGCTGGGGAGCCCGGGGTTTTCCATTGCGTGCTGGACAGTCTGGACTCTGGCTGTAATGCTGTACCCAAGTCTCATCCGCTGTCTCCGTGGTCACCAACATATTGTCCGACTGGCACTTATTGAACAAATGTTGACAAGTTTGCCTTCTTGTGCTTCTGTTCACGTGTTAACGGGCACACACTTCTCTCGTGTTAAGTCTGTCATGTAAACCTTTATCAACTCTTTTTTCACTCTTGGATAGTTACGTCATTCACTCTTACTCAATTTCTGTCTTTGCAGTCAGAGAGTGGTCTCGGAAATCTTGGTAGATCAGCGACCTCTGAGGGGCCACACTTGAACTATCTGAGAGTGGTCTCGGAAATCTTGACAGATCAGCGACCTCTGAGGGGCCACACTTGAACTATCAGAGAGAGGTCTCGGAAATCTTGGCAGATGAGCGACCTCTGAGGGGCCACACTTGAACTATCTGAGAGTGTTCTCGGAAATCTTGGCAGATCAGCGATCTCTGAGGGCCACACTTGAATTATTCACAGCAGCTTTTTACCGATCCACCTGGACGTCAAGAATCGTACAACTCTGGGTCCGTCTCCCAGTGTACTGTAGGTAACATCAGGAATTTTATCACAGACTCGGCCACTAACTTCTCTATTGTTCAGACAAATCATAGGAGCACCATTTCCGGGTTATAAGGTATGTTGTGCTGCGCTCCATAGCGAAAAAAAACAAAAAGACGCTTGACAAATTCAGAGCAGATATGATTGTCAGACATTTGTAATCCAAATCATGGCCCATTATGAGGTAACCAGCTGTAAATGTGCAAAGTTTCAATGTTCTCCTGTAACTCCTTCACAGCCAAGGTGAAGACATATGGCCAGCCACAAATGTTTTCTTATGATTATTCTGCCGTTAGACCAGTGGTTCCGAAGACAAGTGTTGAAGACACCAAATCAAGCCTCCCCACTATCAAGTATATTGTTGAAGACACCAAATCAAGTCTCCCCACTATCAACTATATTGTTGAAGACACCAAATCAAGTCTCCCCACATTCAACTATATTGTTGAAGACACCAAATCAAGTCTCCCCAGTTGTCACCTATAGTGTTGAAGACATCAAATCAAGTCTCCCCACTACCAACTATATTGTTGAAGACACCAAATCAAGCCTCCCCAGTTGTCAACTATATTGTTGAAGACACCAAATCAAGTCTCCCCACTATCAACTATATTGTTGAAGACACCAAATCAAGTCTCCCCACTACCAACTATATTGTTGAAGACACCAAATCAAGTCTCCCCACTACCAACTATATTGTTGAAGACATCAAATCAAGTCTCCCCACTATCAATTATATTGTTGAAGACACCAAATCAAGTCTCCCCACTATCAACTATATTGTTGAAGACATCAAATCAAGTCTCCGCACTATCAACTATAGTGTTGAAGACACCAAATCAAGTCTCCCCACTATAACCTATATTGTTGAAGACACCAAATCAAGTCTCCCCAGTTGTCAACTATATTGGTGAAGACACCAAATCAAGTCTCCCCACTACCAACTATATTGTTGAAGACACCAAATCAAGTCTCCCCACTATCAACTATATTGTTGAAGACATCAAATCAAGTCTCCCCACTATCAACTATAGTGTTGAAGACACCAAATCAAGCCTCCCCAGTTGTCACCTATAGTGTTGAAGACACCAAATCAAGTCTCCCCACCATGAGAGAGACCACCATTCAATGTAGCCAAACCATTCAAATAGTAACTTCTCTGTCTTCCCATTGTTCTTTTTCCCTTAGTCTTGTCAGTTGTCATCAAGTTCCCTAGTTTATTTCTTCCAATAACGTGCCCAAAGAATTATTCTTCACAGCACACACTCAATGCAGTTCAGGATCCAGACTGCAAACTTCAACTCCCAACCAGGCATTACGCCAACGGGCTGACTCAAATGATCGCCCCGATGAGGGTAACCTCATAAACTGACTGATCTCGCATCAATGACAGACAGAACAAAACTGGGGTACGATGTTTCAGGATAGCCAACTCAACAGCTGCGTTCAGTAAAATTGCGCGGCGGCTCAGCGCTGTCACTGAGCATGGCTGTGAGTAATAATAGGGGTACAACAGAAGCCAAGGGCAGGCCGGAGTGACTCATGGATCGTTGATCTCCACCTGCAGCAGGTGTGTGGGAGTCTACGGCGCGTACCGTATTGAGTTATACAACACAAGAAACGGGCGGTGTTACACTCCTGACCACAGAGCAGTGGATCCTAGGCCTAGTCTGCTCGAATAAGGGAAGAAAACTAGGAGACCCTCGTGGATGTCTGCGTGTTGAACTGTATGAGTATCTAACCACGGACTAGGGGCAACTTTCACATGAGAAAACCAACCCACGAGAGTACTTATAGCGTGTGTAATATCGCCCTCCGTGGCGAAGGAATTTCGGACGCGATTCGTAATCCCGTATACCCGGGTTCGAAACACAGCGGTGCTGTTTTTTTTTTTCTCGAAAAAAGGTATAGGTGCCGATCGTTCAGAAAGCAATGGCAAACTACTAAACGTAAAACTTGCCCAGGAATCACGAACAGCAAAATGCTGGGGTTGAATGCTACGTCCTGTGAAGGACATGGAACTAAATTAATTAATTCTGGTATGCACCAACCGTGATCCTTGCCGATGCAATGGAATTCGTGCACGGTGCTAAGATTAACATCGTGTGATCTATGGGAGGAGAATGGAGCACGTATAGAGAAGTTCGGGTGTTGCGAAAGGGATTCATTACAAGGGCCAGAGCCTGAAAGTAATCAGCATGTAGAGCCTGAAAGTAGCAATCAACCAGAGACTGAAAGTAGCCCACCTACAGAGGCACAAACGCGCAAAGGCAAGCACACACAACGGCAAACACACACACACACACACACACACACACACACACACACAACGGCAAGCATACACAACGGCAAGCACACACGCACAACGGCAAGCACACACACACACACACACAACGGCAAGCGCACACAACGACACACACACACACACACAACGGCAAACAAAGTGGCACACAGATAGTGTGACAGACACAGACACAGACACACACACACAGTGACACATCCACCATGACACAGAAGACAGCACAGAGAACTGACACATCATTTATCTCAACCAAGCCACACCAGCTGAAATTTTCTCCCTCAGTTAATGAGGCAACAGGTAGGTAGGCCTGGTCATTGTTACCTGTCTACCTGTGGACACATGTCGTCCTTCTATTGGCCTGTTCAAGCTGCCACTCCGTTGCTTCCCTCTCCCTGTCTCAAAATGTCACAGAAATCCTTCTGGTTTTAACCGGACGGACATTAAGTTTTGTTGAAGTCTGGGCATGCGCAAATGGCTTGCAAAAAATATGGGTTCTGAAATTTAAAACAAAACCGAAAGGCTGCCGAGGGCCCGACATAGATCTCCGTGTTCCTAGGCGCTGGTGAAAGAGGACACTGGTCCTGCTGTACTGTAATTGTTCACATTTGTTTTCCCAGTAGCAGCCCAGGACGGTCAGGCCGCGACAACCGACTTCTTTAGCCATTTGTTTATGCCAATTTCGACTCTTCTTTAGTTTAATCAAATGTTATATTTGCGTTACATTTATGCGACATTTCACAGCAACTGAGGAGAGTTCGTGGGCTAAATCTTGCTGCAGTACAATTATAATAATTTACTAATTATTCATATTTGACGCAGGAGAATAATTTTCTGAATAATTCCAAGACACCACGGAGTATTGAAGCAGCCGACGTTGAGTGTTTATGTTTCTTCTTCAAGTGTTTCTATTTCAGAGCCATTTTGTCCTGCTTGTCGATTGTTTAACACCGACATTTCTGAACTCCAAATCAAGCCTTGTTGCTTATTTCAGTTGGAAAGAAATACTTTATTGATTGATTAGCCAGTGCTTCCAGACCGCAAACTGTTTGTGAGTTTCTATTGGACAAGTGTTGTACTTGCACATTGGACAAGTGTTCTGGCTGCCCGGAACTTATTGTTTATTGACATCGTCTTCATTGTTGTATGCGCAAGAAAACTATTACAAGAAAACTATCGTTACGGCGTCTGTATAATTTTTTGTGTAACCGTGAGGCTATTAGCACAACTGTTGCTGAAAGATATCTTGCTCCAGTACAGGCAGTTTACAGGTTAAGATTTTTATTTCGATCTTAAAAGATAACAATCTTATTATCGTTTGCCTAAACCAAGATTAGAACTCGTGTCTCGTGAATTAAACGCCTATATCTGAACCAATCAGTGAGACATATATCTGAACCAATCAGTGAGACATATATCTGAACCAATCAGAGAGACATATATCTGAACCAATCAGCGAGACATATATCTGAACCAATCAGCGAGACATATATCTGAACCAATCAGTGAGACATCTATATCTGAACCAATCAGCGAGACATATATCTGAACCAATCAGCGAGACATATATCTGAACCAATCAGCGAGACATATATCTGAACCAATCAGCGAGACATATATCTGAACCAATCAGCGAGACATATATCTGAACCAATCAGCGAGACATATATCTGAACCAATCAGCGAGACATATATCTGAACCAATCAGCGAGACACCTATATCTGAACCAATCAGCAACGCGCTCGTGTTGTGAGCAGACCAATCACTTACAAATACAAGTAAAGCGCTTTTATATTTAATTCTTGTGTGCGAACAAATTACAAAACGACATGACTTTGAGAGTTCTCTACACAATGACGTCATCAACGAGTGCAGTTTTAGCCAGTTGGATTATGCTAATATTATGCGCCAGCAAATCCACATCTGCGCCAGTCCCACCGGCGGGGGAGCCTAGTGCGGCCGCCCAGTGCAGCCCACAGAACAGAAACCCGTGCGAGACGTTCCCCACCTTGTGCTCGGCGGGCGGAGGACGCTGTGTACCCAAGGTAACTATGACTGGACGTTGGGGTTTGGTCATACCAGCTGTAGCACATTGCAATCTGACGTCTGTGTAACATGGAGGTGTGTGTGTGCGTGTGTGTGTGAGTCTGTGTGTGTGTGTGAGTGTGTGTGTGTGTGTGTGTGTGTGTGTGAGTGAGTGTGTGTGTGTGTGCGTGAGTGAGGGTGGTTATGTCAAAATATTAGGATACGACTGCAAATGACAACGCCCCATTGTTGAAGATGAAAGAGTATTTTTTTTGCGCTCGCTAGCTTTGAACCCAAGCGTAGTCCATACACACTATTTATAGAAGTGATGGACTGAATTTTGTGTGTGGGTTAGCTTTCCCTATTAATAGTGTCCCTCGCCATCAGGCGAACCCACTCCGACTTCAGAGGTACTTGTAATTTACGTCCCCAAGTCAAGGACGATAGGTCAACATTTTAGTCCAGCTGTCCGGTGTACGGATTGAACCGCTTACCTCGGCATCAGCACACCGGATGTTTAAGAACTTGCGTTCTTACCCATTAGGCCATGCGGACCTGCGAAAGAGTAAATAAGACCATCTATATAATCATCACCATTATCGTCATAGTCATCTTTTTCTTGCTCTTCTTCTTCGTCGTCGTCGTCGTCGTCGGACTATTATCTTACCGTTTTAAACCTTGGGGCAATATTTGCCGTGGGTCTGTCTACATCAGAGATGCGCTATTTGCGCGTTTCGGCAGACACGTGTGACTTTTAGCTGGCAATTGTTGTCAACGTGATCCTATCCGGGTAGGGGCGTTGTGCTGACGTCAAATGCGTCCATTCTATTGACAGAGAATGCACTCCGCACCCAGCCAGAAGATCCACAAGCATGTCGTCCAGTCCTCATGGGAAGTGGTCAACACATGACAGCCACCCACCCAAAAGGGCAGAGCGGGTACATGGTGTTCATGTTCTGGGTTGCCTCCAGGAATTGTCACCAATAACACCCAATGATACCCCAAAGAAGAGTCCACCAAGGACACTAATCTGGAAGCAACCTAAGGCTAAACCAGGGACACGAAACAATCCTGCCAGCTACCCAAGGCTATGTTAAAAGTTAGTTATCCTTTAAAGGACTTCGCAGTCAATCCCAACATTTTTTGTCTGTGATTTCTTGGCAAGTTTACGTTCAGTAGTTTCCCATTGCTGTCAGGCTATGTGGGCTTTACAATAGACCTGGGGTCCGAAGCCGACTGACACTAGACTGGAAACCAGGACATGTCTGGGGAAATCTCGGCGGCTGGCGTGAGACTGAGCACATGAACCCCTGGACAGCCGACTTGTCTATAGAGATTTGGGGCTAGCACCACACACCCAATAAATAAAGGTACAGGTAGGGTAGGACATTAGAGACATGAAGTTACAGATAGGACATTAGAGACATGGTGGTACAGGTAGGACATTATAGACATGAAGTTACAGATAGGACATTAGAGACACGAAGTTACAGATAGGACATTAGAGACATGAAGGTACAGGCAGGACATTAGAGACATGAAGGTACAGGCAGGACATTAGAGACAGGAAGTTACAGATAGGACATTAGAGACATGAAGTTAGAGGTAGGACATTAGAGACACGAAGTTACAGATAGGACATTAGAGACATGAAGGTACAGGCAGGACATTAGAGACATGAAGGTACAGGCAGGACATTAGAGACAAAGGTACAGGCAGGACATTAGAGACATGAAGGTACAGATAGGACATTAGAGACATGAAGGTACAGATAGGACATTAGAGACATGAAGGTACAGGCAGGACATTAGAGACATAAAGGTACAGGCAGGACATTAGAGACATGAAGTTACATTAGAGACATGAAGGTACAGACAGGACATTAGAGACAGGAAGTTACAGATAGGACATTAGAGACATGAAGTTAGAGGTAGGACATTAGAGACACGAAGTTACAGATAGGACATTACAGACATGAAGTTACAGGCAGGACATTAGAGACATGAAGTTACAGATAGGACATTAGAGACATGAAGTTACAGATAGGACATTAGAGACGTGAAGTTACAGATAGGACATTACAGGCATGAAGTTACAGGCAGGACATTAGAGACATGAAGTTACAGATAGGACATTAGAGACATGAAGTTACAGATAGGACATTAGAGACATGAAGTTACAGATAGGACATTAGAGACATGAAGTTACAGATAGGACATTAGAGACATGAAGTTACAGATAGGACATTAGAGACATGAAGGTACAGGCAGGACATTAGAGACATGAAGTTACAGATAGGACATTAAAGACATGAAAATACAGATAGGACATTATAGACATGAAGTTACAGGCAGGACATTAGAGACATGAAGTTACAGATAGGACATTAGAGACATGAAGTTACAGGCAGGACATTAGAGACATGAAGTTACAGATAGGACATTACAGACACGAAGGTACAGTTAGAACATTAAAGACATGAAGGTACAGACAGGACATTAAAGACATGAAGGTTCAGGCAGGACATTACAGACATGAAAGTACAGGTAGGACATAATAGACATGAAATCAAATCAAATCAAATAAAATCAACTTTATTTTAAAAGGGTCACAAACTGGGCACGCAGGCCCGTCTTACATTCGGCCCTTCCAATCACTCGTCTTTCGTTCATCAAGAGCATTATACATTTACATAGGAAGAAAAATAAACATTGTGAAATGAATGTTGTAAACATAAACAAGGCAAATTACCATGTTATGAGGCCCATCTCCCACCTGCCCATACATCACCCCACCCACACACATCCCCCTACCCCCCCCCCCCCCCCGACACACACCCAGGGACACACACATACCCCACCAACCGACCCATCCCCACCCGCACATCCCCCACCCACACACACTGTCCTCACCTGTTCCCCCAACCAAAACACACTCGTCACCCACAAACATCCCCTACCAACCCACACATCCCACGCCCACCCACATACACATCCTAACCCACACATCCTCTCCCCACCCACATCTCCAACAACCCATCCCCCAGCCACATCTCCATCGACCACATATTCCCCACCCACGCACACCCCCCCCCCCACAAACCCACACATCGCACATCCACTCACACATCCCCAAACCATACACACACATCCCCACCAACTGACGTCTCCTTAACCCCCCCCCCCCCCACACACACACACACATCTCCCTAACTACCTATACATTCCCAATCCACTCACACACACCCCACCACCCACACATACATCCTCCACCCACCCACACATGCCCTAACCCAATCCCCACCACACACATTCCCCACCCGCACATCACATACATCCCCTAACATGCAATATTCCCAACCCACGCACCACACACACACATATCCCTCACCAACACATCCCGCACCCACATACTACCACGCATCCCCACCTACACACCACACACATATCCCCCACCCACATACCACACAATATTCCCACCCACACCCACACAGATACCCTTACCCATCCACCCCACATACCCCCACCCACACACCACAAAAATTCCCCACCCACACACAAATATATATCCCACCCACACACACACATACCCCACCCACACAATATCCCCAACCAACACACCACTCACCTCTCCCCACCCTCACACGCATTCCCCACCCATCCACCAACACACACTCACGCACACATCCTCCACTACGCATCCACCCCCCCACCCACCCACCCCAACCAAACATCTCTCCATCACAATACCCCTACCCACACACATCCTCCACCCACTCACGCATCCCACCCCGACACATACAGAAGGTACAGACAGGGCATTAGAGACATGAAGGTACAGGTAGGACATTAGAGACATGAAGGTACAGGTAGGACATTAGAGACATGAAGGTACAGGTAGGATTTTACAGACATGAAGGTACAGGCAGGACATTACAGACATGAAGGTACAGGTAGGACATTAAAGACATGAAGAGTTGGTTGTGTGTAAACATAATAGTTTGTCTACACAATGACAGGGTTGGTTCTGTGAAAACATAACGGTTACATTCTCCTGCTTGTCATTTCAGGACCCCTGCGAGTACCAGTGCCTGTGTCCTGACGGGAGGCTGGGGCGAGACTGTTCCAGAAGCTCCAACCCCGACCCTGGCAGCGTCGTGGACACTCTGCTGATCTTCCCCAAGGACATCTTCGCCGACGTCAATCATGTGTCAAAGTCAGAAATATTCGCCAACTCTGACAGGCAAAACACGACAGCAGCAACCACCCCACAACTGGAAACTACTCCTGGTTTGTCAATGTCAACGGCGGAAACTCGGACAACAACAAAAAGCCCATCTCTAGAAACAACTGGAGCTTTAGCTTCAGAACTCGCAACCAACAACTTAGCTCCATTGTCAAGCACGACTTCTTCAACCACACTTCTACCAGCAACTACCGCAACAACTCTTGGCGTTGATGCAGCGGTTAAGAGCATCCTCACAACACCAGTGCCCAGCCACGCAGAAACAGTTGTTTTGTCCCTGGTTAGTAAAGCCTCCACAGAGGGCACCTTAAATCCTGCATCTGGAAACAGTTCACGAGGTCAGGCCTGGGATTCAAGCACGCCCACAGGGAACCCGACAGGAGCCTCGTTACCCACCCAGCAGCCAACGACAAGCACGCCCAAGGGATCGCATCACCCATCGTCTAATGTTCGTTTCCTCCTCAATCTTTCTGCCACACCAGGTGACTCTACACAAATGATGCCCACGAATGTAAGATCGTCAACTAAACCCCAACCCGTGATTCCCGGCAACTCGTCTAAGGCATCTACAGACCCGAAGGCTGGGTCAGCACACGTTGTAAGTTCCCCGAGACCAGAAGTCGCCAATTCTAACCAAGCAGAAATCATTCACACATCCATCAAACACAACGTTATCTTATCACACGATTTAACATCACCAACAGCATCAACAGCGCCAGTGCAACCCCAACAGTGGACCACTCAACATCATCATACCACTACAACGACGCCGACAACAAATTCGCCATTTCCTAGTTCCCAAGATGGCAGCACGTCCAGTCAGCAGACGACATCTACAGCTTCCGGCAGCACAGCGCAGTCAACAGCAGCAACTGAAGAATTCCCCACCCTGTTTAAACTAACATTGGATAACCCACTGAATCCCATAGACACTGGAAAGAACTCAGCATTGTCTATGGTTGTGCATCGGGTTTTCGTGCCAATAGAGAAATTTCAGCCGGCCCAAAAATCAGCTCCTTGACGATCGAACTGAAACCAATGGCGCCATATTTACCATGAACGCACAATTATCGTATTCGCTACATGACTCTCGTTGGTGGTACTTCATTCGTACCTGGTGGAGCCAGGTGAGAGCTGCAAGAACAGACTTGATTAAAGTTCACGCGAGGTTGTAGACAGAGACAAACGTGAAGCTGTTGGATGAAAGCAAACACGTAAATCTCATCCCTTGACTTGTGGTCGCCAACAGGACACAACACACTTGCTGCCAGACTTTTCTGTTTGAGAGGTTGGCTGGTCCACCTCGTGGTCAACAGCAACAGCAGACCACAGCGAGGACACAATCTACAGACTGGACCACATAAGACTGGGGCAAATGTCTGAGACCTGTAGTTCTATACACTGATGCCTGCGAATTATGTCCATACTGTACAGTTGTGGTACTTGGTGAATGATAGACTCCGCTAAAGATAGTTTTCGCGTGATTAGATGGTCGTGCATACAAGGACATTTGTTCCTTCACCCAAGTACATTTATTCCTTCACCCAAGTACATTTGTTCCTTCACCCAAGTACATTTGTTCCTTCACCCAAGTACATTTATTCCCTCACTCAAGTACATTTGTTCCTTCACCCAAGTACATTTTTCTTTCACCCAAGTACATTTTTCTTTCACCTAAGTACGTTTGTTCCTTCACCCAAGTAATTTGTTCCTTCACCCAAGTACATTTGTTCCTTCACCCAAGCGTCGTCTGGAGTGGCAGTTCCGAATTCCGATGGGGCTATAGTTTTCAATATTCATATTGCCAGGTGTGTACTCTGATTTTGATTTCTTTCCTGTACTTTCACCAGTACCCATCAGTGCCCGTCACCATATGTCTAATATTATTTCAATGACTTGACACGGTGTCCATATATTGCCATTTCTCTGAGTGCATGTTTGCGGACACTGAATGTCCTGTACAGTAACTGCAACAACACAAACAAGTAAACACACCACGTGGGACATCATTGCGAAGTATTCTGTAACTTGCATTGTCCCTGATGTCTGCTGTACTATACTATCTCCAGTTCTTCATTTATAAGGACACATCTTTGGTTCGTGAGTTTGTACAGACTACAGCTTTGTTCTGTGATTTTGTAAAGAAGACTATGTTCCCTGACTGTCTGGTGTATTCAGACATCTAAAAACAGTAAGCAAGTATTTGCGGTGCAAAATGTCACAGAATAATATTAATAGTTAAAAAAGAATAGTTAGGTGCATATCCTTTACAGGACATATCAGCCAACCTCATAATTTATTTGGCTGTTTGTAATTTCTTGGCAAGTTTACGTTCAATAGGTTGCCATTACTTTCTGAACGACCGGCACTCATACCATTTTATAAAAACCAACCCAAGGCGGTCTGCTGCCAAATCGCCCACAGCTGTGTTTCGAACCACATTCGCTACCACTTCGCCATAGATGAGATGAGATGGAGTCTTATTAAAGAAACATAATTTATAAAGATTATAAAAAAAAAGCAACCTAGGATCCTTTAATAGACTTGTTAAGACTTTATTAAAACAATACTGCCACTTCACTAGATGGTTAGTTTGTAAATAAACAATACCTTATTACATGTAGCATTTATGTCACCCCAAAACAAAGTTATTACGAAGAGTAAATATCCATGTCTGACTCAAAAGACAATTCAGTTTATATGTCTAGAAATGTTTACAATGTTTCAGTTTCATTTACTAACACGATTTATTGCCTGGCATATTTACAAGCATCTCGTCAGGTGCATTCTGGTAAGTTAAATACCATATGAAGTGAATAAATGAAGAATACTTCAGCTGAAGCAATTACAACACTTAGTCACAGGTATTGTTTGAAGTATGCACCTGAGGATATACAGCGAAATATGCCAGGCAATAAATCGTGCAACATGCTATTTGTGGTTTATGTTATTGAATTCACGGAGGGAAGCCATTGTTGTGAACGTCTGTAGGACATGACTATCAGTTATTCCTGCCCCGTGTATTGTTTGCAGAAAATATTGTCCATACATTTACAAAGCGTGTTTCTGTGTCTGACAATAAAATATATTGATATCTCAGGCCACCTGTTGACTGTTGACACATCTGTCTATAGTGTGCATGATGTGGGAGACTGTGGGGTCGTCAGGGATTATGTGGGTACATCTCCCAGTGTTGATGTTTGGGGTCGATCGAGCGTCGCAACGCGCGTTTTCTTCAGTAACACTAAAACGGTTGAACTCTCGGGGTTACTAGAGAGGTCACGTGACTGCTGCTTCATCGCTTCTCCATCTTCACTGACAATTTGTGAGAGCTTATACGGGAACCTAGAATAGATAAGTTGCTTATACTTTACAGGACGTCAACCCAATCATTCTTGGACTGTTTGTGATTTCTTGCCAAGTTTACGTTCACTAGTTTACCATTGCTTTCTGGATGACCGACACTCATGCCATTGTATGAAAACCAGCGTAAGGCGGTCTGCTTCCAAATCGCCGGCAGCTGTGATCCGAACGCGGGTATGAGGGATTGGGAAATGCGTTGGCTAACCCTTCCTATATGTATATAAATAAGGAGCATCCAATACAACACTTATAACAACATGCCACGCTGTTAATGATATTTGATAGTGACAATAATAATGATAATAATAATATCGACAACACAGTCGACGATAATGATGACAATAATAATAGTAATATCGAGATCACCGGCGTTGATGATAATAATAATGATGATGATGCTAATTACTGTCTGGCAAGACAACACATAATGTATATCCCGATTATACAAAAAGTTGAATAACGAAGACACAAACAATAGATTGCACGATTTATTGCCTGGCTTATTTCGCTGCATCTCGTCAGGTACATACTGCAGAATTCACACAACGTAAAGTGAAATAACTAGATAAATCCTTCAAGCTGAAATATACACATATTCGCACAGTAATGTCACTTGTCTGCCTCGGTAATTGTAAACTAACTATCATGTCTTTCTGTTTGCACAAAACTGGCCTATGTAGACTAATCATGATGGCTTCTGCAAACTTTAACAAGGGACTAATTTGTGTATTCAACAACACGCGGTTTGTACCTGACACTACAGTATGTACCTGGCGAGATGCAGCAAAATATGCCAGGCAATAAATCGAGCAATCTATTGTTTGAGGCTACGTTATTAAAATTCACTAGGGAAAACATTGTTTGGATATAAAAGAAGTAATATAGAGGATACAGCTAGTCTAGGATTTATTACAGAAAGGAAATGGGGAAAGGCTGGAGTGGAGGTTGAAGTCTTCCATTGCTCAGTAAGACATAACAGCTCCATTTCTGCCGGCTCAACGATAAACAGTACATCTGCACTGCTATCACTTATCAGCTCAATGAGAAATACGACAGCTCCGTTGATCATAGGCTGTAATACCAGTCATCGGGAGAAACCTTGATGTCATTGGTATTAGTGAACATTTCATTCACAGGTACAGATGGACATTTGTAGAGAGTGAAGGGAAGAAGTGGAGATCTGAGGTCACATCACTAGGCAACAGAATGGCCATCTCCGAATGACGATCTCTCCTCGCTGACAGATCGGAGCTGAGATTCCCACACACATGCCAGACTTTAGAGACAGGAGAGTCATACACATACACATCTTCAGAGATTGGAGAGTCACACACATATATATTTTTAAAGATAAGAGAGCCACACACATATCTAACAAAGATAAGAGAGCCGCACACATATCTATCTTCAAAATAAGAGAGTCACACTCATATCTATCTTCAAGATAAGAGAGTCACACCCATTTCTATCTTCAAGATAAAAGAGTCACACACATATCTATCTTCAAGATAAGATAGTCACGCCCATTTCTATCTTCAAGATAGAAGAGTCACACACATGTCTATCTTCAAGATAAGAGAGTCACACACATATCTATCTTCAAGATAAGAGAGTTACAGACATATCTATATTCAAAGATAAGAGAGCCAGACGCATATCTATTTTTAAAGATAAGAGAGTCACACACATATCTATCTTCAAGATAACAAGATAAGAGAGTCACACACATACCTGTCTTCGAGATAAGAGAGCCACACATATCTATCAAAGATAAGAGAGTCACACACATATATATCTTCAAAGATAAGAGAGACAGACATATATATCTTCTAGATAAGACACACACACACACATATATTTTCAAGATAAGAGAGTCACACACATATATATCTTCAAGATAAGAGAGTCACACACGTATCTATCTTCACGATAAGAAAGTCACACACACATATATATCTTCAAGATAAAAGAGACACACACCTATCTATCTCCAGGATAAGAGAGTGACACACATATCTATCTTAAAATCATTATATTTTTTTTCATACACAACTATCATCACATATGACAGCCATACACAACTATCATCACACATGACAGCCATACACAACTATCTTCACACATGACAGCCATACACAATTATCTTCACATATGACAGAAGCCATACACAACTATGTTCACAAATGACAGCCATACACAACTATGTTCACATATGACAGAAGCCATACACAACTGTCTTCACACATGACAGCCATACACAACTATGTTCACACATGACAGCCATATACAACTATCTTCACACATGACAGAAGCCATACACAACTATCTTCACAAATGACAGTCATTCACAACTATCTTCACACATGACAGAAACCATACACAACTATCTTCACACATGACAGCCATACACAACTATCTTCACATTTGACAGCCATACACAACTATCTTCACAAATGACAGTCATACACAACTATCTTCACAAATGACAGAAGCCATACACAACTATCTTCACATATGACAGCCATACACAACTATCTTCACATTTGACAGCCATACACAACTATCTTCACAAATGACAGTCATACACAACTATCTTTCACATATGACAGAAGCCATACACAACTATCTTCACATATGACAGAAGCCATACACAACTATCTTCACACATGACAGCCATACACAACTATCTTCACACATGACCGCCATAAACAACTATCTTCACAAATGACAGCCATACGCAATTATTTTCACATATGACAGAAGCCATACACAACTATCTTCACACATGACAGCCATACACAACTATCTTCACATTTGACAGCCATACACAACTATCTTCACAAACGACAGTCATACACAACTATCTTCACAAATGACAGAAGCCATACACAACTATCTTCACACATGACAGCCATATACAACTATCTTCACACATGACAGCCATACACAACTATCTTCACACATGACAGCCATACACAACTATCATCACAATTGACAGTCATACACAACTATCTTCACAAATGACAGAAGCCATACACAACTATCTTCACACATGACCGCCATAAACAACTATCTTCACAAATGACAGCCATACACAATTATTTTCACATATGACAGAAGCCATACACAACTATCTTCACACATGACAGCCATACACAACTATCTTCACACATGACAGCCATACACAACTATCTTCACAAATGGCAGTCATACACAACTATCTTCACACATAAATACCATATACAACTATCTTCACACATGACAGCCATACACAACTATCTTCACAAATGGCAGTCATACACAACTATCTTCACACATGACAGCCATATACAACTATCTTCACACATGACAACCATACACAACTATCTTCACATTTGACAGCCATACACAACTATCTTCACATATGACAGCCATACACAGCTATCTTCACACATGACAACCATACATAACTATCTTCACATTTGACAGCCAAACACAACTATCTTCACACATGACAACCATACATAACTATCTTCACATTTGACAGCCAAACACAATAATCTTCACATATGACAGCCATACACAACTATCTTCATATATGACAGCCATACACAACTATCTTCACATTTGACAGCCAAACACACTAATCTTCACATATGACAGCCATACACAACTATCTTCACAAATGACAGAAGCCATACACAACTATCTTCACATATGACAGCCATACACAACTATCTTCACATATGACAGTCATACACAACTATCTTCACACATGACACCCATACGCAACTATAATCACACATGAGAGACCATACACAACTATCATCACACATGACAGAGCCATACACATCCAACTCACCCATACAGTCTCCCAGTACACCCAACAACCACCTAGCTCGGACAGTATAAACTTGCTTGTGTCGGACCGAGGGCGTAGTCGAGAAAATAAACTCGGCGTTCGTGCTGTGGTTGTGAGATGTGAAACTGTGACGTCATGTGCCTGAAGTCTGCTGGCAGGCCCGCGGAATTCCAAACATTTGTTCTTTATAAATAGGTTTACAGGTAGGTGAAGGTCATGCGACATGTTTTGCTTGCCATTTGCAACTTTGCAAATATATGACACTTTGTGATGTAATATTTCTGTCTGGATGTAAATACTCACAAAAAAATGTTACATTAGGGGTTAAAAGATGACGAGTTACAACAATAACTAAAACCTGTCTGTTTCGTTAAAACCAGTGAACTGTGGCTTCTATTTTACATAACTTTACGTGCCTTGTTTTTCTGTTATAAATACATATTGTTTGTGAAGTGGATTTTCTCATTAGCGGCCTCTTCCTTGGCAACAACAAGCACCATGTTGTCATTAACCGACTTACTGCTGTCCGTCGTGTTTCTAATCTCCATGACCTTTCAGTCGTAGATCTCTGCTGTTTGTCGTGTTTGTAATCTCCATGACCTTTCAGATGTAAATCTCTGCTATTTGTCGTGTTTGTAATCTCCATGACCTTTCAGTTGTAAATCTCTGCTGTTTGTCGTGTTTGTAATCTCCATGAACTTTCAGTTGTAAATCTCTGCTGTTTGTCGTGTTTGTAATCTCCATGAACTTTCAGTTGTAAATCTCTGCTGTTTGTCGTGTTTGTAATCTCTATCGCCTTGTAGTTGTAGATCTCTACTCTTTGTTGTGACTGTTAAAGGTTTACGGGTTAAAAGCCACAGGATCATTGCACTGGATTTGATCCCTTCTGGCTCCACCCCTCTCTACAGAACGGTAAGTATCCCGCCGAGAGCATTGCAAACAGCACCAACTCCGTAGCTCCAGCGATCATCCCAATATGCATACCGAACAATTGCACCCGTGATCTGAACGATGTAATGCCTACACGAACCCACGAGTGTGAGGCAGACAGTTTGACCGCTTCACCACGCTCTAATGAAAAAAAAATGTGGGTGCAGATCTCCAATGACAGTCGTGTCTGCTTACCCTCCCCCCCCCCCACGTTACTCACGTGATCAGATCATGCTGTACTGAATTATGTCAGGGTGGATCTCGGGACCCCGGTATACTGTCTGCTTGCATATATTTCCCCTTACTGGGGTGTGGAAAAAAAAAGGGGGGAGGGGGTTAAGTTGTCCGCCTCTGGCCCACAGAAACAGGTTCCTTCGCAGCATAGGAGTCAACATTAATGATAGAATAACCATTGGTTTTCTGGTGCTATCACACGTTCCTTTTATCTCTTTCTGGTGCTATCACACGTTCCTTTTATCTCTTTCTGGTGCCATCACACGTTCCTTTTATCTCTTTCTGGTGCTATCACACGTTCCTTTTATCTCTTTCTGGTGCTATCACACGTTCCTTTTATCTCTTGGGTAGTGAGGTAGATTATTTACTGATAATGGCGACAAAAAAACAAAACAAACACTCACATGTGCAAAAATGTGCCAGAGAAATATCAACAATATAAAATAACACAAAGTAATGCAGCTTTACAGAACAGAATTACGACACACACAGGACGTTGCGGCGACTAGCCTTCAACAGCAAACAAATACATACACAAAACACAACATATAGTCACGGAGAAGACCCTCCGGTGACTACATTAAGGGCGGGATGAGAAGAATGAAAAGATGAAAAAATGAGAGCAATGAAGGGAAAATGAAAACAATGAAAAAGAAAATAAATGTTACTTATCTCTGAGCCTCAAGCTGTGCTACTACCACGAATGTATTCTTTATTCTCTTTGATACATAGCCGTGTGAGTCTGTGGGTCATGGGGATAGGGATAAGGGATGGTACCGGGGTAGTGGGTGATAACGGTTCAGTGACAGTCCCAGGTAAATGAGTGGAAGTGGTACGTGAAAAAAAGGGAGGGGGAGGGGGCAGGTAGGAGAGGCGGGAGATTGGAAGCAATGGAGACGTGATAGTTATCCGAGAGTGAAAGCTGAGGAGTTCCAGTGAATGTAGTACAATGCATGAGTGGTAGCTCGTAAACCACCGCCCTGGCAAAGTTGTGTAGGGGGATCTACTGGCAGGTGACGAGAGCCCCATACCTAGGATTGGCGCAGCCTGGACCGGGTTTTTATCCCGTATGGATTCGTCCTTCTTCTACAGGACGACCTACCGAAAGCGTTGCACAAAACACGAACTCCGTAGCTCCAGCGACGACCCCTAGGAGTCTCTGAGTATTACTCGTGAACAGAGTGTCGTAGCCCGGAATCGAACCCACAACCTTCGGAGCGAAGGCACTCGACGTAACTACTTGGCCACGGAGACTCCCTCTGGAGGCTATAAACCTGACACAGATACATGCTGGGGTCGGACACACTGACCTGTGACCCAGAGTGGTCCACAAGTAGGGCGTGTCGCATTTCCCTCTGAAGAGAAACGGAAGTCGGGATTCCGTCCTTGACCTTTCAGAGATTACAGACGGCGAAGGTCTTGCAAATGGCTTCCATTGTTGATATTTCCCACAAATCTAAAAGACCTACACCTGAAATAAGAGAAAATGAAAATTTGAAAAAGTTTTTGCTACTTATCTCAGAATCACAAGCTGTGATACTAACATGAATTCCAATTCCAATTCCAATTTTCGAAAAAAAAAAGTCCAAATTCGGTCTCGTCTAATTTGCTGCCTCAGCGGTGGTTATTGTTGAGATCCGTGGTTGTGTGGATTGGTAATCCTAATTCATACTGGTTTTATTGGTTCCGCTCTGTTTGTCGGATAAAGTTATTTTGTGCTGCCTGGTTATTTTCTTTTTGTTTTATGTTGGTCCTGTTAAAGACCGGTCCTTGTGCGGGCCTACTAGGTTCCGCAGTCTTTCGTTTGTTGGTTTCTTTTTCTATTAGCACCACAACGTGTTTGTTGTTTCTTGTGTTGTCCTCACCGGGCTGGTCCCGGTCACGTAAAGTCCTCATAAGGACTCGATGTTGGCAAAGGGAGAGAGTTCAAGAGCATTCTCAAGTTGTTCTCCCTGTCGGCTCCCCGTCCTCCTCTGAAGAAGGGCAGAATGTCAGACGGGCCTGCGTGCCCAATTCTTAACCCTTTGAAAGTAAAGATTTTCGTTCCTTCGTTCGTTCGTTCGTTCCTCTACGTTCGCTTTCCTGTTTTCGTCATCGGTGTATGGGTTGGTGCGACAACAAGACGACCAGGTCTCCCTGTCATCCCCGTTCAGGAGCCCTTCCGGGAGAGCCAACTCACCATCCTGCCACTCACCCCGCCACACTCAGCTTTTTTTTAAATACACACACATACAATTTAAAAAAAAATAAATATACATATAAATACATACAATGTTGAAAGGTTATATGGCCTGCTCTGTTCTGCCCACATGAATTTCACCATGATACTCTTATATAGACAGCCGTGGGAGTCTGTTGGTCATGGGGCCGGAGTAGGGGATGGTAACGGTTCAGTAAAGATCCCAGGTAAATGAGTGCAAGTGGTACATGAAAAAATGGGGAGGAAAGATAGTACATTGGTACTGGGCCGGTAGGAGAGTCTCTCTACAAACCTGACTCCGACAGATGCGCGATCTCTTCCAGGCTTTAACGTCCACACGGTCAACACACCGGATTTCAGAGTCAAGTCTCAGTCTTCCAGACGATTCTCTCACGAAAAAAAAAAGTATTTTTCTATGTCCTCGTCTCTGTCCATGTTCTTGTGTGTGTATTTGTCTAATATCCCTCTTTTCATCAATTCCATTCTTGTCTATGTATTTCTCTATATCCTTCTATCTATCTGTTTCATACTTGTGTGTGTATTTGTCTATATTCCTCCCTTTCTGTCCACGTCATCGTCTTTCTGAAATCTCGGTTAACTCTAAGCCTAGGGTCTTCGAGTTTCTTGGCTATGCTGAACTATTTTCAAACCGACAGGGCAATCAGTCCGACACACTAATTCTAAAACAGATGTGTGGTTTAGCCCTGCGTTTGGGAAGGAACATCGGAGAGGAAGCCAACTAACCAACACAGCTTATAATGCCGTGACCTAGTGATTGTCAAACCGGAAACATCTGTTATCCCCGCGACATTATTTTATTCATAATATTTTATCGTGTGACAAACTCATCCGTGACAGAAATAACCCCGAGTCATCGTCGCCAAGCCTGTTCATAGATGAAAGAGTGCAGTGTGCTATTTTTGAGTTCAAAAATTATAAATCTTAAACAATTACATCTGAATATTCTAATTTGGCCTTGTCTGTCTGCAAACGTCGGACAGGCCGATCAACCACTGATGAATGCTGGGTACATGTATCCGACCCAGCACTGGATGACATCAATCTACATCCGACAGAAACATGCCAGCTTGTCCTACAAGATCTCCGCCAAAAATACCACAGCTGATATATATTCCACTCCAAGTTTTCATGTATTCTAATTGTAGGGAGGGAGATGTACGCTAGAGGTCTAATTATTAACAGTAGGCAGGGAGATGAACATTGGAGGTCTAAGTTCTAACAGCAGGGAGGAAGATGAACGTTGGAGGTCTAACTTCTAACAGCAGGCGGGGAGATGAACGTTGTAGTTCTAAGTTCTAACAGCAGGGAGGGAGATGAACGTTGGAGGTCTAAGTTCTAACAGCAGGGAGGGAGATGAACGTTGGAAATGTAAGTTCTAACATCGCCGAGGGAGATGAACGTTGGAGGTCTAAGTTCTAACAGCATGGAGGGAGATGAACGTTGGAGGTCTAAGTTCTAACAGCAGGGAGGGAGATGAACGTTGGAGATGTAAGTTCTAACATCACCGAGGGAGATGAACGTTGGAGGTCTAAGTTCTAACAGCAGGCATGGAGATGAACGTTGGAGGTCTAAGTTCTAACAGCAGGCGGGGAGATGAATGTTGTATTTCTAAGTTCTAACAGCAGGGAGGGAGATGAACAGTGGAGGTCTATGTTCTAACAGAATGGAGGGAGATGAAGGTTGGAGGTCTAACTTCTAACAGCATGGAGGGAGATGAACGTTGTAGGTCTAAGTTCTAACAGCAGGGAGGGAAATGAACGTTGGAGGGCTAAGTTTAAACAGCAGGGAGGGAGATGAAAGTTGGAGATCTATGCTCCAACAACAGGGAGGGAGATGAACGTTGGAGGTCTAAGTTCTAATAGCAGGGAGACAGGGGAAGGGAAGGAGGCTGAACGTTGGAGGTCTATGTTCTAACAGCAGGGAGGGAGATGAACGTTGGAGGTCTAACTTCTAAGAGTAGAGGAGACGCTTTAGAAAATAAAAAAAAAAAAGACGCCAACGGTTACATCTCATAAAAGGACAGGCACTACGGCACGGGTGTACATTGATCAGGTCTTCTGCTCCGTGGCGAAGGAGCTACAGACGGAATTCGTAATCCCGCATTCCGCGTTCGAAACACATCTGCGGGCGATTTGGAAGCAGACCCTTTCACATTGGGTTTCATTAAATGGTATGAGTGCAGGTCGTTCAGAAACCAGTGGCAAGCTACTGAACATAAACATGCCAAGAGATCACAAACAGCCAAAAAATGCTTGGGTTGACTGTGATGTCCTGTAAAGGATATACAACTAAGTTAAGGTTTGGATTGCATCATGTGTCAGGGTCCCTCTTTTCTTTCTCTTTGACCTTCGAACCTCAACCCAAATCATCATCATTATCATTATCTCTTGGCATATCAGCGATAAAATTGCATACCACCACCCCCACTCTCTCTCTCTCTCTCTCTCTCTCTCTCTTACTCTCTGTATCTTTTTCACACTCACTCTCTGTCACTCTCTCTTTCTCATGTACCCTCCCTCACTCTCTATTTCACAAACTCTCACACTCTCTCCCACAATACTCTCTCCCCACACACACTCTCTCTCTCAAACACACACTCTCTCTCCCACACACATTCTCTCTCTCTCTCTCTCTCTCTTACACACTCATTCTCCCTCCACTCTAACTTTCTATCCCCTCTCTCTTCCTCCTCCTCTCTACCCCCTCCTCTATACCTGACACCTGCCCTCATCCGTTATTGATTGTCCAGGAAAGACCGACTTGACTTGCGCATGCGCACACGACAGCTCGGTGTATCGATGCCACTCCACGGTCTGGTGACCAGGCCACTATTATGTCCGCAAAGTCACGCAAGTCTAGTTGCAGAATAATGTAGGTGCCACATCCAATCTAATATTTACGAAAATCAGAAATTTAGCCTCGTTAAACCTGCTTCTGCAGCTTCGATTATTATTGAGGTCCTATTTTGTGAGTGTTGATATTCTGTTGTTCTTTGTTCTCTTTCGAGTGAGCCCTAAACAAGACTGATTATACTCCCCCCCCCCCCCCCCTTTCCTCTCTCTCACGTCTCAACATACACCAGGCCACGGCATAATGAGGTGAGGTTCCAATTCCATTCCTCGACGCATTTCCTTACTAGACAATTCACGAAAATGATGATATTTGCCAGCTACCCATAGATAGAAGGACATGATGATATTTGCCAGCTATCTATAGATAGATCAAATAAAAACAATACTGAGACGGATCTAGAACATCTACAGGAAGCAGATATATCCATGACCGAGGCAAACACGAGACCAACAAACAGAGGACGAGTGGTTGAATGCGTGCCCTAACATGATGATGATGACAACAGCAACAGAAGGAGCAAACTGGACGTTGAAGTAAACAGGGGACGAATTAGTATAGACACATGTCGCAGGTGACCAGCCGTACTAGAGGGAACACAACAGGATGTTTGTTTGTTGAACTCAGGTGCCTATATGACACCAAGAAGCCTGATACGGGGGAAAATGGCACGTCGCTAGAACACCAAAAGACATGCGGTATCCAAGATGGGCAGCGTGGGAGCCGACACAGCCGTAAAGAAGACGGACTGAGAGAACTTTCATGTGAGCTGCAACAAAGAACCTGAAACTACAGTAACTACTAGAGCCACCACGAGGAAGATCGACGACAACCCACCACAATCAAGAGCCAACACAGTAGAGAAGAGGGAGAAAGACACCAGAGTCGGAAACCATCCATCCATCCATCATGTGCCATGCCGGTAAGCGTGGGCGGTCATGTTCTGCCATCTCACTCGATCACCAGAGTCGTGGATCAGCTCTGTGTTCTTGTCTCGACCATGCCACCAGGCCAAGCCATCCAGGTATTTGCTTCTAGGTCTTCCCCTTGGTCTTCTCCCTTCGATCTTGCCAGTTGTCACCAAGTTCTCCAATTCATTTCTTCTCATAACATGCCCAAAAAAGTTTGACTGTCTACGTCTAATGACTCTAATCAGTTTACGATCTTCATTTGTTTCTTGAAGGACTTGTTCGTTGGTTTTTCTATCTGTCCATGGTATTCTTTGCATTTTCCTCAGAAACCACATTTCCACAGCCATTAGCTGTTTTTCAGCTTGACTGCTTATTGTCCACGCTTCACATCCATACAAAAGTATAGGTTCTATGTAGCATCTCAACACTCTTTTTCTCGTTTCAATTGATATCTTTTTGTTGGTCAGTATGTTTTTCATCTTGCTAAAGGCTACCTTCGCAATGACAATTCTTGTTCTAATCTCTTCAAGGTATCTCCCATCAGATGTTATGACTGTGCCGAGATAAAAGTATCGATTCACTTGTTTAAGAATATGCCCATCTACTCCTATATCACATGGTGGTATTTCCTTCTTCCTAGTGACGATGATAATCTGTGTCTTTTTACAATTTATATCTAACCCTAGTTATTCACTGTGTGCAACAACCGCATCTACTAAATGTTGCAGGTCCTGTTCATTGTCTGCAATCAAGACTGTATCATCTGCATATCTAATGTTATTGATGTATCAGCCCCCAGTGTTGATTCCTTCCATATCTTCTATATTTCTAAATATATATTCACTGCACAGGGAAAAAAGATCTGGAGACATTACACATCCATGTCTCACACCTCTTTTAATAGGCTGATATTGACCTACATCGTTATCAATTCTTATGGCAGCTTGTTGTTTCCAATATATGTTTTCTACAAGTCTAAGGTCATTTTCATCAATTTGTTGATATTTAAGCATCCTCTTATCATGTCAACATGTCTCACTTTATCGAAAGCCTTTGTGTAGTCAATAAAGCAAAGATATAGATCCTTGTTTACTTCTATAAAACGCTCAATTACTGTTCTCAGTATATACACAGCAGTTACTGTGCCCTTGCCTTCTACAAATCCACATTGTTCTTCTCCTATTTCGGGTTGTGTTTTCTTCCTAACTCTTTGCATGATAATTCTCAGCAGAATCTTTGTGGTGTGGCTCATTATACTAATTGTTCGCTGTTGATCGCATTCCATGGCTCCCAATTTCTTCGGGATTGCAATAAATATAGAATTACATAATTCATGAGGAATATCCCCAGTATCGTATACCGACACAAAAACAGTCTAGTGTTTTACACACCTGCTTCACACGCCAGTGATCCGGGGTTTGTTTCCGGGTCCGGTCAAGGATATGCACTACTTAAGAGCTCAAACGAGAGCGAAACTCGAGTCCAGTGCTTCCACATTGACGTGGATAGGCCTTAGGTTCATACCAGAATGCGATCAGCGTTGCCAGTAGTGGGTTGTGCTCAATATTTAAAAATCTCAAATCCCGAAACAACAAATAAATCAGCACACAAGCCTGTCTGTACATACATAACATCAGGCATGGATAAGTCTGTACAGACATAACATCAGGCATGGACAAGTCTGAGTGTACAGACATAACATCAGGCATGGACAAGTCTGAGTGTACAGACATAACATCAGGCATGAACAAGTCTGTCTGTACAGACATAACACCAGGCATGGACAAGTCTGTAGAGACATAACACCAGGCATGGACAAGTCTGTACAGACATAACATCAGGCATGGAAAAGTCTGTACAGACATAACACCAGGCATGGACAAGTCTGAGTGTACAGACATAACACCAGGCATGGACAAGTCTGTCTGTACAGACATAACACCAGGCATGGACAAGTCTGTACAGACATAACACCAGGCATGGACAAGTCTGTCTGTACAGACATAATACCAGGCATGGACAAGTCTGTCTGTACAGACATAACATCAGGCATGGACAAGTCTGAGTGTACAGACATAACATCAGGCATGAACAAGTCTGTCTGTACAGACATAACACCAGGCATGGACAAGTCTGTAGAGACATAACACCAGGCATGGACAAGTCTGAGTGTACAGACATAACATCAGGCATGGACAAGTCTGAGTGTACAGACATAACATCAGGCATGGACAAGTCTGAGTGTACAGACATAACACCAGGCATGGACAAGTCTGTCTGTACAGACATAACACCAGGAATGGACAAGTCTGTACAGACATAACACCAGGCATGGACAAGTTCACACAGGTCTAACAAGTCCAGCCAGGTATCTCTTCTCCACACCTTTAGGGTGTGTTGGGCAGGCGTGTTGGACAGGCGTGTTGGGTAGGTGTGTTGGGCAGGCGTGTTGGGCAGGTGTGTTTGGTAGGTGTGTTGGGTATGTGTGTTGGCCAGGTGTATTGGGCGCGTGTGTTGGGCGGGTGTGTTGGGCGGGAGTGCCAGTCAGATATTTGCTTAAGCAATCAGCACTCCAGGGGTCATGAGGTCAACATCACATGGATCGCAATTACTTCCCAAAACATGTCCTGGCACCCAGCTTAGGCTGGGTCGACCCCGGTGTCCAGGTCCACTACAAAACACCCAGCTGTGTGGAAGGTTGAACCCACATCCATCAGCCCGGCAGTGTGGCCAGACACGGAATTAAAGAGAGCGGCTCAAAACTGTCAATTGGAATGGGGTCGACAGGTGATCAGACGAACACCCCAAAGGCTGAAACATTTGTGTGAGGATGATGATCCATGTTATAATAACTGTGTCAACCATGTAACTAGATTACCAACTAACAGTATACCACAACAAATAATGATACACAGACTAAACGGAACCAGAAGAGGAGGTCTGCCATGTAAACCATAGATATAGGGAATAGTAGAGTCCAGGGATTCTCGATACATGAAGCCCATAAGCGGGCACTCTCCCGCTCTTTATGCTTCACCTCAACACCGCAAGGTACAAGAGGAAAAAGATGAGATGAGATGAGATGAGATGAGATGAGATGAGATCAGACGGGACTCCAGCACCGCACTAGTAAAACAGAAATAACCGCTGGACTGCCCAGTATCGACCGCGGCACTGTGTTGGCAAGTAAGTGCACCAACCACTATAATATGGAGTACATATGCACAGTACGACAGACGTGGCGCGCTATGAACTGTGTACTGTCATTAAATGCGCGCCTTCCTTCATCGCAACTTTATGATCCCATTCATCATTCGCGCGAGGATTCACGCCTGCCTGACACCCCCAGGTCTGCCCCTGCACGAGAGGGACAGACTGGGCGGGGCGTCGCCACCCCATCGCTCCACCCAGGTCAGGGAGGGAACACACTTCACTCCGGGTCTATGATTGTTTACCACAGGGTAATGATGCCATCTTGTTGAAATTGTATATTCCACGTGGGGACGGTGAATAAGTAACTCGAGCCCATTAGCTTGTTTAATTGTTAAACAGTCGATACATGGATGGCGTCAGTTGATTGATTTATCTAACCGTCATTATTAGCACTGTTTGTGGAGTGGTTTGTTGACATCGCAAGCTGTTATTGCCGCCCACGGGAAAACCGTTGGATTATTGCTCTTCCATAGGGATTATTTGTTGAACTAAATGAGGTCCGATCATATTGCTTCAAAGGCACTTGACTAGCGCCAGGGTATCGTGTCCGAGCATCCAGTGGATAAACGAAAATAGCATCCAGTGGATTAACGAAAATGACCAGACGTTCGAGTTTCTTTCTTCTTGTGGTAACTTTGGTCGTGCTGGCACTGGATGTTGCGATTCCTCAGGACTTACTGCCAAACTGGATTCCTGAGAGTCGCGTGGCAGGTGAGTCTGTGTGGCAGAAAAGAACCGGGCAACTCATCTCATTCACCAAGTAATTATCATCTGTGAAAATTTGCAATGTTCATAATGGAGTGCCAAAATACACTGCTAGTGAGATGTTTTTATTTTAGCGGGGTAGGGGTATCCCCTATCAAGGGAGATGTAAGACGCCTCCTTCCCTCCGTTAGTCTACGGGACACCCTTGGGCAAGGTGGAGTACCCGTTTAGCCCCCCGATCAGGGTTACGTGAAGCCATGGAAGCAGGTGGTGGATGGAGTGTGAGAGCAGCTGACAGATAGTTGTTGGTTATGGTCTTGCACTCTGCGGCGATAGGCAGATGAGACTATGGCCACTGACTAGTACAGTCACTGCCCAGAAGGAAAGCAATGGCAAACTACCTTCCGCAAAACTTGCCAAGAAACCATAACAGCCATGAAAGAAAACATAATAAGAAAGAGATCTGGTGGTGAGAACCCCCCCCCCCCCCCCCCCTGCCCGGCCCCCTCCGGCCAGACAGATTAGATAACACTGGGGAAGAGTGTGACACAGGGGTCAGTACTAGTAATGATGATGACGGAGATAATCCTGACGGTGTTACCAAAGAAATCCCATGTGTCAGACTAAGAAGTAGAGTGAGACCAGGAACGTGGAAAGTGAGAAGTATGTATGAGGGAAAGCTTAAGGTAGCACCTGATGCGATTGAGAGGTTAAATATTAACATTAGGAATTAGCGAACATCGTTGGAGAGGCAATGGACATTTTAAAAATGAAAATTGAAGTCTGTTCTTATAAAAATCGATTAAAAGTCGACAGGGTCGACTTCATTGCACCGGGTTTTATCCCATATGGCCCGGTTTCTTTCCGCAGCGCGGAAAGCGTCTCACCAAGCACGAACTCCGTAGCTCTAGCGACGACCCGCTGGAATCTCCGGAAATGTAACTCGTGAACGGAAAGACGCGGCCCGGAATCGAACCCACAACCTTCAGAGCCCGAATCAAACGGCTTGACCACTTTGCCACGGAGACTCCCAATCTTTTCATATATTCTGGTAGAGACGTCGGGGGCCAGAGCGGAGTGGCATTTTGTTTAGATAAAACAACAGCAAAAGCTTTAATTGGATATAACCCGGTTAAAGATAGAATCCTCACTATCAGACTTAGAGGCCCCCCCCCCCCACACACGCACGCACGCACGCACACACACGCGCGCGCGCACACACACAACTCTCATACAGAGATATGCACCTACATCAACAGCAGAGGAGGACGAAATTGAAGATTTTACGGCACACTGCAAGAAACATTAGATAAGATTGGTCATAATGACATAACAATAATAATGGGATATTTTAATGCAAAAGTAGGAACAGGAAGAGCTGAAAATGAAAGACATGTAATACGAAAATTTTGCACAGAAAATGAGTTAACGATAGCCAACACACCCAGGAAAACTCTTTATATGGAAGTCCCCGGACAGTACTACCAAAAACAAGATAGATTTTAATACAAAGAAGATGGAGATAAATCTTAACATCGACAAAAACCCTACGAAGTGCAGACTGTGGTACAGATCATCAGTTATTAGAAGCAGATGTGAAAGTAAAACTCATAAAGCCACTTCGTTTTGATATCACAAAAATACCAGATGCATACAACATAGAAGTGAGGAATCGTTTTGGGGTTTTGATAAGGAAATGACACATGATGAACTGTCAGTACAAGCTAGAGATCTTGATAACTGCAGTCAAAGATTTAATTCCGACAAAAAAAAAAAAATAAGCTACACAAGCCATGTATTACATCAGACACGTTAGAATTAATAAAACAACGAAGGGAAGTGACACAGAAAGGGGGCGAATCCGACAACAGCAGGATGAAGTATACATCTTTAACTCGAGAAATAAGAAAGAACACAAGAAATGACAAAAACCAATATATACACGACTCTCGTGCCAGAATAGAGCAATATCATAAGAATAGAAGAGACTATGAAATGTTCAAAGAAATGAAGTTATATACAAGAAATGTTCAACCTCAATTATATGTTATCTGTGACAAGTTGGGAATCACCCTACCTGAATCTAGAACAATTCTAGAAAGATGGCAGGAATACTGCAGTGGAATGTATGATATGAATGACAGTGAGGACATGAATGAGATATATGAACCAATGACAGCAGAGATAGAACCTGAACCCTTATTAGATGAGATTTCATGGGCAACAGAGAACCTGAAGAATGGTAAATCACCAGGATGTGAGATACCAGCTGAACTAATTAAATCGGGGAAGGAGGGAGGGGGAGAAGAAAGCATAGAAATCTGTCAGGCATTATGTAAAAAAGATATGGAAATATGGTATATCGTTATTCGAGCGAAACTCAAGTATAGTGCTTCCATATTGACGTGGATAGGCCTTAGGTTCATACCAGAATGCGATCAGCGTTGCCAGTAGTGGGTTGTGCTCAATATTTACACAATGAGAAATATCAGAGATGATATAACCAAGGAACAATATGATGCCCTAAATATCGGTGGTCATGACATACCAGAGATTCGATATGGTGATGATATAGTACTGCTATCCACAACACAGAATGGTACAGAAAACCTAATAACCTCAACCCAAAAAGCATAGTGAAAATCACAACTTATATCTTAACATAGCAAAAACAAAGATAATGCATACAGATGAAACTAATACGGAGAAGGACATATATGTTAATGAGGAAAGATTGGAAGTGGTGGAACATTGCGAATAGCTTGGGTCATTAATTACCAATAATGGTGACACAATGATAACAGTTAAAAGACGAATATCTATTGCTCTTCAAAGACTAAAGCAACTGGATAAATTATGGAGTGGAATAGATACAACTGCAAAAATTAGATATTTAAGAACATGCATCTTTCCCATGCAACATACGCCTGTGGGACCAGTACATTTACTAAACAAGCTGAACAGCGCATAAATACCTTTGAATATAAATGTTATAGACGGGTTCTAAGAATAACTTGGATACAGAGAAGAACAAATGCTTCCATACGACAAGAACTGAATATTGAAGAAGGTTGGCTAATAAAAACGATAAAACAAAGAAACTTGAAATATTTTGGTCACTTGAATCTTCATGAAAGTTTGGAGAGAACAATAATGGAGGGGTATATGCCTGGGAAGAGAGGAAGAGGAAGGCCAAAGAGAAGATAGGTGCAGGATGTGGCAGATGATCTCCAGATCGGTGTATCGGACGTGGGGCATCTTGCTTGTGATCGAGAAGTTTTCCGGATAGTTGTTATGGGAGGGAGGTTCTGCAAAGGACATGCTACTGAAAGAATGAATGAATGAATGAATGAATGAATGAATGAGTGAGTGAGTGAGTGAGTGAGTGTGTGCGTGCGTGCGTGAGTGAGTGAGTGAGTGAGTGAGTGAGTGAGTGAGTGAGTGAGTGAGTGAGTGAGTGACTGACTGACTGACTGACTGACTGAGTGTGTGAGTGAGTGAGACTGTAAGTTCACAGAATGACTGTCGTTGTTATGTCAGCAAGATTGGCAGTATACAAGACAGAAGGCTGTGGGCAGACATGATCACCAACGCCATTCGGCATGGACTGTAAGAAGATTGGCAGTACACGAGACAGAAGACTGTGGACAGAAAAGATCACCAACGCCATTCGGCATGGACTGTAAGAAGATGGCAGTACACGAGACAGAAGGCTGTGGACAGACATGATCACCAACGACACATGGCATTGTCACGAAAAAACTTGATAGTTTCGATCGATGACAAAAAGACCCGACATTCGTCTACAAAACAGGCAATCCTTTGATGAGCAGGGGACTGTGGAACAAAATACGTCGCGTCAAATGTCTACACACTGTCGGCATTTTGTTAACAAATTGTTGCTGGATACGGGACAATAGCGCCATCCGTCTGCAAGGCGGTAATCAGCCTTTGAAGTTGTAGACGGAATGTCTGGACAGACGTCGGATGGATCTTGTGATGTGGGGAATTATTCTCTGGTTCACAGGGGGCAAGATTTTTTGTTGTACGGGAACCAGATTCCCAGATGAAAGCAAACTAGACGGCGGATTGATTCCAGTCAGTCTAAAACAGGGGAGAAAACCAGATTCTGGACTGTCTAGCGTCTAGGCAATTTGGTGACGTCACCCAAGCCCGAATTAAAACCAGTTGAGGTAAACAAGTTTGAGTTAGTCGACCAAAACTTATGAAGTGTTAAAGATCGGCGCAGTATTCCTGGTTGTGTTATAGAAAGAGACTATAGTGTCAAGTGTTGAGATTTATCGGCGGACATAGATCCAGTCTGTGATTGCATAGTCTCAATCTTCAACCGGAATAGGCATATGGTATTCTATTAAACATATCTGACTTAGATTAGGAATAGAGTACAGTACTGTGCGGTGATAGAATGTATTATAGGTGCGGTGATAGAATGTTCTATAAGTGCGGTGATAGGAAGTATTATAGGAGCGTCGGCACTAGTAGCCTATTGTGTGGCTTTAACTAGCTTGTGTGATATATCAATTAACTCAGGGAGTTAAGGACAATGTAGTGGGATAATAATTAGAGAGATTGAGGATGGTTGGGAGGGATGAAGGGAATGTGAAATGGTAGGATCTTCCAGTAGGGGATCTGCTGGGTTTCTACCCGTTTCCTTTAATCTTTCCTTGTCTTACGTTGACTCAGACCAATGTGATGAGCTATTTGGCCGTATGACAGAGTTCGGTTCTCTGTTATAGATCTGAGTGCTGCTATAGGCCTACACTCACTTAATTAAGGTCAGAATTGAGTTGCTCTCACCAGGATGTTCTATATTCAACAGGTCCACTTGATGGTGCTACGATATACTACCAAGAAGTTAGTATCAAAGTTAAAGAAAGTGATGGCTCACTGATTGAAGACAGAGGTTACTGAGAGGCTTGTACACTGGGCTCATAACCTAGTTGGTCTGCAGAAACCTGACTTCTGCTGAGCAGGACTTGATGAACATATGTGTGATTTTTTTTCTTGAGTGATATGCTACTTCACCGAAGATTCAGAACACTATAAATAACACATATACCAATATACATAACTACCTGGAACATTAATAGGTTGTTTTTTTAATATGGGGAAAATCCCATAACCAGTGACTTATAAACATTTAGATTTTCCCAGGTGACATTTAAGATAGTTTGAAAGATTCTCTGATCAACGAACATTATTGAACAGAGTAAATTCATAGTGTGTGCTAGAGTGAAGACCAAGATTGGACATTGTCAATCATTGATGACCAGCGTCCTGATTGTTCGAGAGTGATCGGAGAAAGTTGTCACGTGGCCGGAGAAACATAATCTGGGTGAGGTTTTCTGTCCGGAATACATGGTGCTGTTGTGTGCTCAGCACAGTGATGCAACTAATTTTGCTCTTGATTCACTGGTCTAATTCTACATACACCTTAGAATATTCGACACACATTCTACACATTACACACACACACTTCTCACACACATACTCTTTGCTTTAATAAATTATTTTGTATTTATTTGTTAAAGCTAGAGTTGTTGAGTGTGTTGTGTTGGGGAAGAGTGAGAGGGGGCATGATCCAGGGGTGGGTGAGAGTAAGAAAGAGGTGTCTATAGACTGAAGGAGTTTTGTGGACGGATTCTGGTGGTTTCGCTAGGACAATAATATTGGGTTAATTAAAATGTTGGTGTTGATTCTCCTCACTCCAGGGACGACACTAAAGTAATAAAGGATTACTACGACATTTATTGGGGGATCGTAAACGGGGTCTTTTGACAGCGGGATCTCTCGTAAACGGGATCCTTTGACAGCGGGATCTCCTGACAACGGGGTCTTTTGACACGGGATCTTTAGTTAGAGGACGGAGATATTGTTAGAGAGAGAATCCAGCCAGAGTGAATGTGGATAGGGGTTAAGACACATATCTTACCTGTTCACACTTCACACGTCTGCATAAGTCTGTGGTCCTGATTCTGCTCTTGTCACTGAGTGATTGTGTTGTGTGGTGGTCTTAAATATATAGATTAACTGTAATTGTTCATTATCTATATATTTATCTTGGGGATAATCTACACTCTATCTGCTGACTTACCTCTCTGAAATATGGCCACTCCGAAACTAACTATGGCAGAACTAAGGGCAAAGGGGGAAGAAATGGGTTTGTCGGGTTCTGCACTAACAGATTACGTACAGGAGGTGGAGAGGGAGCTTCGTCAAGCATAAAGGGAAGATCGAAAGGCCGAGTTGGAATTGAGAAGGATGGAGTTAGAACAAGCAGCTAGGAAACTTGAAGCTGAGCAAGCAGCTAAGAAACTTGAAGCTGAGCAGGCAGCTAGGAAACTTGAAGCTGAGCAAGCCATTAGAAGGCTGGAACTCGAAGCTGAGCAAGCAGCTAAGAAACTTGAAGCTGAGCAAGCTGCTAAGAAACTTGAAGTTGAGGAAGCTGCTAGGAAACGGGAACTGAGCAAGAAGCTCAGAAAAGGGAGCACGAGTACCAAATGCGGGAACTCGAGTTTAAGAGGCAATCTAGTGAGGAAACTGAGGGAGCAGTGGGAGGCTTCTCCATCCCAGGATCAACCCCTGTAGGTGGACATAGTTACCATGCTATGAAGTTTCCTCTAGCGATATACGAGGAGGACAAAGAGAAGATTGACCAGTACCTTCAACGCTTCGAGGCTATGTCGGTTGCTATGGGTCTGGAGCGTGATAAATGGAATCTTAATCTATCCCAGGGATTACACGGGACCGGTTATGATGTCTATTCTCGCCTGCCACCAGGACATGAGAACAATTATGACGAGTTGAAAACGGCTCTGCTGAAACGATTCGAGGTTACGACACATACCTACCGGGAAAAATTTCGAGGAGCGAAACGAGAACCGGGGGAGTTGTTTGCCGCCTATAGTCTGCGTCTGAAAGCCTATCTCCATAAGTGGATGGATTTGGCTGGGTTCGCGCATGACTATGAGAGTCTGGAAGAGCTCATGGTAGTCGACCAGATGTGAAAGCAAATGTCGAAACCTCTCAGGACATTTTTGGGAGAACAAGGGGCGGAACGTATCGACATGGTGACGAAATTGGCAGAACGGTTCGTCGAGGTACATGGGGAGGCAGCAGAAAACCTTTCTACAAACACCAAAAGTCAGGAAAAACATAACCTGAAGAAAGCCAAAAGCACAGGAACCAAGAAGGTGGAACCATATGTTAAAACTTCAGAGGAGAGTTTGGAGAAGACGAAGGAGGGAAGCAAGAGCACTTCGAGCTCTACACAAAAACGACCGTGGTCGGAGAAGTGGTGTTCGATTTGTAAGTCACCTTCTCACAATATGAAGGAATGCAAATCGAAGGCTAAGAACCCTCACTTCGAGGCATGTCAAGTGACTTCAACGCAGGTGGTCACTGAAAATGCCAAGGTCGACAAGGAAGCTTGCCACCAGGAGAGCTCATTAAAGTCCGGCATTAGAAAATCTAGGACAGGGAAATTGTGCAAACACTGCAGGTCGAATACGCACAATGCTATTGACTGCAGGGGAAAGTCAGGAGATTCTCAATTCGTCGTGTGCCCCGGGAAACCTAAGGTGGAGCCCACCGAACAGGTCGAGGCCGAGGAAGAGACTCCAGACCAGGATAAACCACCTGTAGTGGAATTGGTAGAGGTTAACGGCCGTCAAGTGGAGTGTTTGTACGACACAGGACTGGACGGGGAGGTCGTGATTTCTGCGGATCTGGTACATCCAGAACAATTCACAGGGGAGACCATGGAGATACAGCCTGCACAGAAGAGTGCTGTAGCCATGAAGTTGCCCATTGCCAGAGTGGAGATTCGGTCAAGATATGTCACCGGCACCATCAAGGCCGCGGTATTGACCGATCCCATTTCCCCCGTAACCCTCGGTTTTCGGTATGTCTTTCTGGGAATGCCCATGGAGCCAATCCATATGGGAGCAATACAGACTCGCTCTCAGACGAGAACGGATGAGGCAGAAGCAAATGTGACTAACCCATTGCCGGGGGAGTTGCGAACTGCCCAGAGTGAGGATGCTACTCTACGTCCTTGCTACAAAAAGCTGCAGAAAAGTGCTGATCCACCAAAACGAGGACAGTACTATATGAAGGATAGGATACTCTACAGGAGAGCCAGAAGGGGAGACAACCTACACGGTCAGTTGGTGGTCCCGAAGGCCCACCGCTCCCAGATTATTCATATGGGGCATACCATCTCATTTAGTGGGCATATGGGTATTGCCGCCACGATGCAGCGAATTTCCTGCCACTACTATTGGCCGGGATTGACAGGTGATGTGCGTCGGTATGTGAAGTCATGCCCTGAGTGCCAGAGGGTGGAACCGAAACACTGGACAGCACCGGTGGTCTTGGGTGAAATGCCCATCATGAACTCTCCTTTCGAGAGGGTAGCCATTGATATTGTGGGTCCACTTCCTAGGACTAGGAAGACGAACATGTACATACTCACCATGGTGGATTGCTGTGCAATGTGGGGTGAAGCCATACCATTGACCACAATTGACTCGAAACGAGTGGCGGACGCACTGATGGAGGTCTTTACCAGATTAGGCTTTCCTGATCAAATTCTGACGGACAATGGGTCCCAGTTTTGTGGAAAACTCATGGAGGAGGTATTTAGGGTGTTTCATTCTAACCACATACATACCAGCCCTTACCACCCTCAAGCCAATGGACAAGTAGAGCGTTTCAACGGCACGTTGATGACAATGCTCAGGAAACTAGCGCAGGAAAAACCTGATAGGTGGGATGAATATATCCCAGCAGCACTTTTTGCCTATCGGGAAGTACCTCATGGCTCAACAGGACTACCACCTGCTACGTTGCTGTTTGGTCGTCCAATCAAAGGACCGTTGGAAGCCATGTCGAGAAGTTGGACTGAAGAGGGGACGTCAGAAGAAGTGATCTCTTCTTATAAATTTGTGGAGGAAGTGAAAGAAAAACTTCACAAGGGATGGACTCTGGCGAATCAAAACTTGAAAAAGGCCAGAAAAAGACGTGCGGCTTACTACAACCGTAGGTCTAAAGACAGATCTCTAGAGGTGGGAGACAAAGTATTGTTGCTACTCCCAACGGGAAGCAACAAACTGGAGATAGGTTGGCAAGGACCATTTCCCGTGGAAAGGGTGATATCCAGGACCAACTATCAGATCAGGATCCGGGGAAAGTCGAAGATTTTCCATATCAATCTCTTGCGGAAATACGAGGAGAGACCCGGAGAAAAAGTAGTTCACCTCATGGCAATGGCAGTTGCAATGGAGACAGAAGTGGGAACCAACGAGGCCAGGGAATATCCCCTGGTACACGAGGAAACCTACAAGGATGTGCAGGTTAACCCTAATCTGACTTCCCAGGAGAGGGAAAAGATAACCCAGGTTCTCGAGTCTCATAAGGAGATACTGACTGATAAACCAGGACGAACGAAGTTGGTGGAGTTCGAGATGACTTTGACCACCCAAGAGCCTGTTCGCCAAAAGGTTTACCCAGTGTCATTCTCTAAAGAAAAGGCCCTGGAGGAGGAAACACAGAAACTGCTGGAGGATGACGTTATTGCGCCATCCACATCCTCATACAATGCGGGGGTGGTTTTCTTACGCAAACCAAGTGGAGAAAACCGGTTGTGTATAGACTACCGACTTCTGAACAGTCATACACAATTTCAGGTGGAACCTTTGCCGAATCCAACTCAGTTATTCGCGAGGCTCCATAAGGCAAGGTATTTCTCAAAGGTGGATCTGAGTCGCGGGTATTATCAGATTCCGGTCAAACCAGAGGTTCGACCCCTACTGGCCTTCAGTACCCCCAGTGGACATTACGAATTCAAGGTCATGCCCTTTGGACTCAGCAATGCACCTAGTGTGTTTATTCGCATGATGAGGACCTTACTAGATCCCTTACAGGATCCGTCCATCATTTCATTCATGGATGATATTCTGATTTCCAGTGACAGTTTGGATGACCATTTACAATCCTTGGAAAGAGTTTTCAATAGGCTCAAGGAAGCAGGGCTTACCGCTCGCCCAACCAAGTGCATGATTGGTTACCAGATTCTGGAATTTCTAGGTCACACCATCACTCCAGGACACATTGTCCCAGAGGAAAAGAACCTAGAGAAAATCAGAAGTGCTCCAAGGCCAAAAACGAAGAAGGATGTGCGATCTTTTCTCTCGTTGTGTGGGTTCTACCACAAATTTATCCACATTTCACTGAACTGGGAGCTCAATTAACGGAAACCTTGAAAAAGGGATTCCCAGACCAAATCGTCTGGACACCAGAATGTGAGAGTGCCTACAGTTAGTTGAAGGAGGGCTTGGTCAGCAAACCTGTGTTACAGCTCCCTGACCTTTCCAAACCATTTGTGTTGAGAACGGATGCGATTGGGATAGGGATTGGGGCAGCTTTGTTACAGGAAGGAAAAGACGATGCTTCGGTTTTGAAACCAGTGGCATACGCAAGCAAGAAACTTCTCCTGGCTGAGAGGAATTATTCGACCGTCGAGAGAGAGAGTGTTTGTCTCTCGTATGGGCCGTGCAAAAATTCCAGCCCTATTTGTATGGAGTTCAGTTTCGGGTTCAGTCGGATCATCAACCCTTGATGTTCCTGGCTACTTCTCAGAAGCTCAACGCCCGTTTGATGCGTTGGTCGTTGCTACTTCAGCCATACCACTTTACAGTGGAGTATATACCTGGGAAGGAAAATGTTGGAGCTGATTTCTTTTCAAGACATCCAGCTCCCGAAGAAGGGGAATAGATCATCTGGATCGAACCTCCAAGAAGAAAGAGTTGTTGCGGACTACTCTCTTAGGAGGGGGCCTATGTCACGAAAAAACTTAATAGTTTCGATCGATGACAAAAAGACCCGACATTCGTCTACAAAACCTGCAATCCTTTGATGAGTAGGGGACTGTGGAACAAAATACGTCGCGTCAAATGTCTACACACAGTCGGCATTTTGTTAACAAGTTGTTGCTCGAGACGGGACAATAGCGCCATCCGTCTGCAAGGCGGTAGTAAGCCTTTGAAGTTGTAGACTGAATGTCTGGACAGACGTCGGATGGATCTTGTGATGTGGGGAATTATTCTCTGGTTCACAGGGGGTAAGACATTTTGTTGTACGGGAACCAGATTCCCAGATGAAAGCAAACTAAACGGCGGATTGATTCCAGTCAGTCTAAAACAGGGGAGAAAACCAGATTCTGGACTGTCTAGCGTCTAGGCAATTTGGTGACGTCACTCAAGCACGAATTAAAACCAGTTGAGGTAAACAAGTTTGAGTTAGTCGACCAAAACTTATGAAGTGTTAAAGATCGGCGCAGTATTCCTGGTTGTGTTATAGAAAGAGACTATAGTGTCAAGTGTTGAGATTTATCGGCGGACATAGATCCAGTCTGTGATTGCATAGTCTCAATCTTCAACCGGAATAGGCATATGGTATTCTATTAAACATATCTGACTTAGATTAGGAATAGAATACAGTACTGTGCGGTGAAAGAATGTATTATAGGTGCGGTGATAGAATGTTCTATAAGTGCGGTAATAGGAAGTATTATAGGAGCGTCGGTACTAGTAGCCTATTGTGTGGCTTTAACTAGCTTGTGTGATATATCAATTAACTCAGGGAGTTAAGGACAATGTAGTGGGATAATAATTAGAGAGATTGAGGATGGTTGGGAGGGATGAAGGGAATGTGAAATGGTAGGATCTTCCAGTAGGGGATCTGCTGGGTTTCTACCCGTTTCCTTTAATCTTTCCTTGTCTTACGTTGACTCAGACCAATGTGATGAGCTATTTGGCCGTATGACAGAGTTCGGTTCTCTGTTATAGATCTGAGTGCTGCTATCGGCCTACACTCACTTAATTAAGGTCAGAATTGAGTTGCTCTCACCAGGATGTTCTATATTCAACAGGTCCACTTGATGGTGCTACGATATACTACCAAGAAGTTAGTATCAAAGTTAAAGAAAGTGATGGCTCACGGATTGAAGACAGAGGTTACTGAGAGGCTTGTACACTGGGCTCATAACCTAGTTGGTCTGCAGAAACCTGGCTTCTGCTGAGCTGAGCAGGACTTGATGAACATATGTGTGATTTTTTTCTTGAGTGATATGCTACATCACCGAAGCTTCAGAACACTATAAATAACACATATACCAATATACATAACTACCTGGAACATTAATAGGTTGTTTGTTTTTTAATATGGGGAAAATCTCATAACCAGTGACTTATAAACATTTAGCTTTTCCCAGTTGACATTTAAGATATTTTGAAAGATTCTCTGATCAACGAACATTATTGAACAGAGTAAATTCATAGTGTGTGCTAGAGTAAAGACCAAGATTGGACATTGTCAATCATTGATGACCAGCGTCCTGATTGTTCGAGAGTGATCGGAGAATGTTGTCACGTGGCCGGAGAAACATCATCTGGGTGAGGTTTTCTGTCCGGAATACATGGTGCTGTTGTGTGCTCAGCACAGTGATGCAACTAACTTTGCTCCTGATTCACTGGTCTAATTCTACATACACCTTAGAATATTCGATACACATTCTACACATTACACACACACACGTCTCACACACATACTCTTTGCTTTAATAAATTATTTTGTATTTATTTGTTAAAGCTAGAGTTGTTGAGTATGTTGTGTTGGGGAAGAGTGAGAGGGGGCATGATCCAGGGGTGAGTGAGAGTAAGAAAGAGGTGTCTATAGACTGAAGGAGTTTTGTGGACGGATTCTGGTGGTTTCTCTAGGACAATAATATTGGGTTAATTAAAATGTTGGTGTTGATTCCCCTCACTCCAGGGACGACACTAAAGTAATAAAGGATTACTACGACAGGCATGGACTATAAGAAGATTGGTAGTAAACGAGACAGAAGGCTGTGGGCAAACATGATCACCAACGCCACACGGCATGGACTATAAGAAGATTGGTAGTAAACGAGACAGCAGACCATGGACAGACATGATCACCAACGCCACAAGGCATGGACTATAAGAAGATTGGCAGTACATAAAATAGGTCACACGTGTCCGCTTCACACATTCGTAACTGCGAGCGCTAAGAAGACAAGTCGCCTGAACAAGTCAAGAAGCCTGGTACGGGGGAATATGGAAAGTGGCAAGAACACCAAAAGACACACGGTATCCAAGGTGTGCAGCGTGGGAGCCGACAAGAAGTAGAGCGTGGAGAGCCTGCCTGCGAGCTGTAACAAAGAACCTGAAACTACAGTTACTACTGAAACCACCACGAGGGAAAAGATCGACAGCCCTCCACAGACAAGAGTCAAACCTAATGAGAAGCAAAGGGAGGAGAAAGACACCAGAGTCGGAAACACCGACTCACCAACAAGCAAGTGGGTTGTCAAGCGTATCTAAGTGGAACTATCAGATGAAGAAATCCTGAAACAGCTTCGAGAAGAGAATCTCCACATCCGATTCTTGAAGGCGGAGCGACTCCTCACCTACTCCAAGATTCCAACAACCTTGGCGGTGGTGACGACAGAGGGCAGCAAGATGCCGACCACAGTAGCGATCAACAAGAAAACACCAGAGAGATTCATCCCAAGAGTCAATCAATGTTCCAGATGCCAGAGGGCCGGCCACAGCAGAGCAGCATGTCGCAGTAAGACGGAAATATGCCGGTACTGCGCCGATCACCATGCCTTCAAGGAGTGTCCACTGGCCAAGCTGGACACGGACTTCCGGGCACCCAACAACAAACGAAAGTGCGCCAACTGCCTGGGCAAGCAAGGAGCAAGATACTTGGGCTGTCCGTACCTTCAAAGACAATGAGACGTCTTAAAGTTCGTCATCACCACAAAGACTCCATATAAGGACGCAATGCGGAGGTGCGAGACAGCCACGGGTATTTCACAAGCGGAAAAAGCTCAACTGCAAGACCAGATAGATGAGCTAAAGAAGCAAATCAAGCTGCTTCAATCACTGTCACCGACCAGCGATAATGAAAAGCTGCTTGCTGAAATAAAGGAGATCCAGCAAAACATCAAGCACTGATAAAGAAGGAGAACGAAAAAATCATACAAACCATTAAATCAGAGCGAGAACTACAAAAAGATGAAATGGAACATTTCCAAAACAAACCAACAGAAACCATACAAGAAATCATAGAGACACCGCAAGATGAAAACCAAGAGACCGAGCCTGAATCGCAAGCGAAAGCCAGCAGCCCAACCACGACGCCCGAAACATTCAAAGGGAAGCCAATATCCCACCAGACACCCGAAGAAAACCGAGATGAGCACCCTGAAGACGGCATAGAGGACGCCCCTATACCGCCAGTATTTACAGATGAAGAAAGCGCAGAGATAAAAAGGATACACGAACTCAAGTGCAAGGAATACAAAAGGCGCATGGAAGAAAAAGAAAAGAAGTACAAGAAACACAAGGGGAAACCAATGCCCTGCCGTCACGCTGACGAACCAGATTTATGGCAGGATGACGAACACCCATGGCAATACTATACAGATGACGGAGAGATCGTCCCATGGCTGACCACGGAGGAAGCAATCGAAAGACAGCAAGAACTCAAACGTGAAAGTGAAGAGAGGCGCAAGGAGGCATATCATATCGAAACGCAAAGCTTCTACAGGCAATACACAAAAAAGGAGGCAAAAATACCAAATAAATAAGGACTGCACCCAGCCAAGCCAGATGAGCTAGGAGCTTTCACTAACAAAAGAAACCACCTGCGGAGACGCGAACAAAGGACAGCCGCCGACCATACCCCCCCCCCTCCCCCCAGCTGACGTCACAGACACAAACGCTTACATAACCAGTCCGAGATAGGACTTACTCGTAAGAGCGCACAAGACAAGAAACAGGGTAAACATACCCACAAAAACCACGGATCTCAACAATAACCAAAACTGAAGAGGCAGGTTAGACGAGACCGAGTTTGGAATTTTTATTTCTTCGAAAATTGGAGTTGGAATTGGAAGATAGAAGGTTGTAGATAGAAATCATCGTCAACGCCAATCTTCATGGACTATAAGAAGATTTACAGTACACGATACAGAAGGCTGTGGGCAGACATGATCACCAAAGCTACACGGCATAGACTATAAGAAGATTGGCAATACACGAGAGAGACATTCATCGCTACTCGACTCGATGCGCTATCGAGAACAAGTCGCCTAATCTGAAGCCTGACACGTGGGAGAAAATGGCACGAGGCAAGAATAACTCCAGAAGACACCCGACATTCAAGATGAGCAGCGTGGAGGCCACCAGAACTATCAAGAAGATGCAAGAAGAGAACCTGCCTGCGAGCTGCAGCGAAACGCCAGAACCTGAAACAACCTGAAAGGAAACACCAGGAAACCCTGCTCCAGTGGCTAAACCGGCACCAGAGATTACAACTACAACTGAAGCCAGAAACAGCGGAGGAGCCCGCAAAACTAACGAGAAGCTGCCAGCCAGTTCACCAAAGACCTCCAGACAGGAGGAAACAACAACAACTGAGGACTTCACCGGCAAAATACTGCTAAAACAGACAAGAATTAGAGAAGCCAAACTGTCGACCCTACCAGCAGACAAGATACTTAGTCTGCTGGAATACGAGCTGGGAAGAAACAGCATCGACCAGCCGAGCAAGAAACCTGATGGAGTAGTGGTCTCCATTAACAAAAACCCAAAGACCACAGCACTTCTACAGAAGATTTCACAAGAAGAGAAAGCCGACATCCCAAGCTTGTCCGTGGGACATATTTTTCCGTCCCATCCCATCCCATGGTAATTTATGCCTGTCCCATCCTATCCCATGGGGCCTTTCCCATGGGATTCCCATGGGAATAACATTCCCATGGCCAAGCCTGCGTCATCCAGTTCCACCACGGCATCACAGTAGAAGCCACCCGCCGACACCGCATGATGAAACGATTGGTCATCAAACGAGTCAAGACCCATCTCACCAACGACAAGATCAGGGAGATGCTAACGAGAGAGACCCGCAAACTTAAGATCACTGAGAGGATCATCGGCAAGAATAACATCCCCACCGCAGTCGTCATAGTAACATCGGAGGACGAGTGATCCCTCAATTCATTAGATGGGATAAGAGAGACCAAATTCCAGAGCACTACATACCGAGAGTGCTGCAGTTCTCTAAGTGCCAGCAATTTTGGCACACCCGTGCCACCTGCAAGAGTGAGGTGGGGGTATGTAGATACTGCTCTGCACCCCAATCCATACAGCCAGTGCTATCAAGCAAAGACCGACAAGGACTTCAGGAGGCCTAACCCTAACAGAAAGTGCGCCAACTGCCTCGGCAACCACGGCGCCAGGTACCTCGGTTACCCCTGCCACCAAGACAGCAAGGAAGCCATGAAGATCGCCATCATAAAGAGGCTAGGAGGCAGTACGAAGCGACCAATCGACTTACAAAAAGTGTCAAAGCGCAACTGAAAGGCCAACTTAAGGACCTGATATAACAGTTCAAAAGCATGGAGGAAGAAACAGACAAGACACAAGAAACACAGATAACGGCCGGTCAGCGCATCCTGGACGAACTGAAACAGCAGAAGATTGAGCAGGATGTCGCTCGAATGGCTGCTATAAAGACCGAGATAGAAGAAACTCTATCCAAAATTCAAGAAGAGAGAGAAAAGACAGAAGAAACTCTCAAACAGATCATAGAAGAAAGAGAACACATAGAAGTCCTCAAGTCTTTCAACAAGTCCGAAACACCAGAAGCAGAAGATGCAGACGCCCAGACAGAAGAAGAAGCAACAGAATAAGAAATAGAATTGGAGGAAGAGAACCGGAACGACAGCGACCAAGACCAAGGGTGGACGGGAGTCGGGAGAAGAAATTGCTGGTCACCTCATGGACCAAATGGTCAACACGTACACGACACAAGGTATCAGAGAAGATCCAGACGATACGAAGATAGATCAAGACGGAGAAATAGGAGGAACACCAGGAGAGACAACTGGTAAAGCTCCCCGAGGGAACCAACACCCTATGACGGGATGAGTACACAATTACGCCAGGCCTTAACAAGTGCGCGACTCTGTCCAGACCTGTAAAACCACAAGGATGAAATGAACCCAATTGCAGCAACTCAACTCTTTGAAAGAAGCAGAGATAAGCATCTATATTTTCGAAAGAAGAAGTCTTAGATACACTATACTGGCCCCAATTCGATATAGTCGAGGGTTGAACGGGGATATTCGTCTCAGGCAAAGCAAGCATGAGACAGAAGGCCGTGGACAGGCATGATAGCCAACATCATGTGGTACGGATGTTAAGAATAAGAAACAAATCCCAAAGCAAGAATACGCCATGGACCTGCGATGTGCTAGGACGTGCATATTTCAGGCCGAAGTGCGCGGTATATTGGGTGGTCAGTCTTTCTATTTCGTAGGGGATATATATATATATATTGTCATAGTCTTGCTCGTATCTAGGTAACTAAACTTGGGTTCATACAGGCAACAATAAATCTGTTCGCTATGAGATCGAATATTTATTGTGTATACATATACAGTATGCGTTGGCGCATATTACATATCACAGCTGGTTAACATCAAACACATAGTTATCATTCAACAGTCTAGCAAACTATCTAGCCTATGTCTATATATCTATTGATATCTATAGAGTCCCTCAAAGGCAGGCCCTGTAGCCTCTCTCAAGTCCGTCTGTCCTCTGCCGGTCCACACGTGTCCCATCCCGACACGGGTGGTAACTCTGTCCGAGTTCCTCGTGGACCCCGCAATAGGCGGGCCACATCAGTGTCCACGGAACCCTGGACTCATTGACCAGTCCTTCCAGAAGGCTCTAGATTACTCGGGCTCTGAGCGACTCGTTTCTCTCCCTTGGGCTGGAGTTGTAGCCCTCTCATAATATATCTAACGGTGAGGCGGTGACAGGATTCCCCCCTCCCCCCTAATATGGCTTGTTATTGGGTAATTAGATGTATCCTAATTCTGTCACCGAATCACATAAAGTTGGTGTTTGTAGATTGGTGGACAGTAACCTGGTAACCTACATACTGGCATTAAAACTCATGTATTCTCCCATACACCACTTCTCTGATTTGGTAAAGAGATCACTCTGTCTCATGTGTCCTTAACAATGCTTATCAGACCGAAGTTACGTGACGTTTAAGTAGTTGTATTTACAACCTGCCCTTCTCAATAGTACCCAACTGGTACCCAGACAATTAACCTCTGTTAAGAGAGTTAACAAGACCGAAGTCCTGGCTAATTAAGTACACCTTCAAATCTTGATTTGTGTGTGCATTTCCATACACTTTTACTCTCGTATGTTATCTAATGCAAAATATGTAGTTACCTTGTTATTTTATCCCCCTCATACTACAAGTGTCCCTGTTGGCTTGTTAGTGTGCTTAACTAATAAGTTGATGTTTCTAATAAAGTGACTGTATTTTAACTTGATAGTGTTGAGTTTTAAGGTTTGTGTACTGTGTGTGCTGAATGTGTGGCGTATTTCCAAGCGTCACGAGTTGGGATAACCTCAATCATGAACTACTGCACTGTGTGCAATACATGATCAGACATTCCAAGTAGTGGTGCTTAGATGTATCCTAACTGCTAAACTAAGTATATTAACTCACTATTACACTAAGTACTACACATGTATTCACAAATTAGACAAGTCATGCAATTTACATGAAAGACGCAGACAAATTAAAATAAATACGGTTTGCGTACAATTTGTCCGCCAAGTGTATCGTTCTCTCATTTAATCCATTCACACAGTCATTCACTCACCTTTCATTCAAAATAGTATTTGGTTAAAATATATAATTAAAGATGAGGTAAGTGTTTTTGCCCTTAGAAAAAATGGGCTAGGCGATATTTGCCCTTTAAGAAAATACGTACTTCTTGTACGATGACTCAAAAATGGGTTATAATTTAAATAGAGACAATTGTATAGGACGGTTATTTAGCCTAGGAATGGTACCGCCTGTAATATTAATGTCGAATATGTACAAATTACAGGTTAATACAATTTATATACATCAATAATGGAAATATAATACATATTTAATCCTAAACTAATTAATTAATTAAATCCAACGATGATGTTCGCGTTGTCCTCCTGTTGCTAGCGTGTTATGCCATGAATGTTAAAGCTTCTATGGCTGTCTCTTGAGTGTTGTAGTCGATGTCGTTCTGTTTCGGCTGTTTGTAAAGTTACGTAGTAACAGCAAGTATGGAATGTTCTTAATGTCCCATATAACGAGTTCTTACAGAATTCGGAGTTAGTTCGCTGGTTGATCTTATTGGTTGACACAAACACAGTTACTGTTTCTTGCTGGAATCGTTCTAGCGCTTAGGCACTTGATGGTATAGTTCTCAAAGTAACGTATCATGTTCTTGGGTGTCGTAATTAAACTAATCACTGAGAGTACTCTAGCAGGTGTAGAGTTACACTGTAATATGCAACCGACTAAAAGTATCACAGTTTATAGTATGGCTAATGGTCGATGTGATCAGAGTCATTCTACTGGCGCATTTATTTGCCGTGATAAAAGGTCAGCCATAATGTTGTCGGTGCCTCTGATATGGCGGATTTCGAAGTCGAAATCTTGAAGTAGAAGACACCATCTTTGTAGCCGATGGTTTTTAGGCGACCCCTGGTTAAGGACCAATAATGGCGAACTGTCAGTGAGGACCACAAAGTGACTCCCCAAGAGGAACTTAGATAATCTCAATATACAGAACAATAGGCTCAAACACTCTAATTCAACTGTGGCATACCGAGTCTCAGCCTTCTTTAGTTTGCGGCTCACATAGAGAATTGGGTGTCTTATGCCATCCACTTCCTGCATCAAGCATCCTCCTATTGCGATAGCGCTCGCATCTGTGGTCAAAATAAAGGGTAAATTTATGTTGGGTAATCGTAAGATTGGTGGATTAGAAAAAATATGTTTCAATCTACACATTGCATCATCTAAGCTGGTACTTTTACAAATTTTTGATGGATGATTTTTAGTTAACATATCGGAGAAGATTGAGGTGAGTTCTGCCCAATGTGGAATGAATTTAGAGTAATAGTTAATAAGGCCCAGTAAACTTCTAATCTGTTTCTTGGTGGTAGGCACTTCTAGATTAAGGATCTTAGAAACAATTTTATCATCTGTCAACAATTTGCCTTCAGAAATTCTGTGACCAAGGAAGTCTATTTGTGTATAACCTATTTCAACCTTGGAAGGTTTGATAGTAAGTCCAAAAAGAGAGATTTGGTTGAAGACTTGTTTGAGGGTAAGTAGGTGAGAAGTCATATCAGAAGAATGGACGCATATATCATCAATATAGGCTACTACATCTTTAATTCCGTGTAATAACAATCTTGTTAGTCTCACAAATGTGGCCGGTGCGTTCTTGAGCCCAAACGGAAGATATAGCCATTCGTACAAGCCGAGAGGTGTTGCGAATGCTGTTATATGTCTACAAGAAGGGTGTAGTGGAACTTGCCAATATCCTTTCGCTAAATCGGTCTTGGAAAATAAGGATGATTGAGCCATATTTAAGATAAGATCTTCACAGCTGTTCATTGGCTCTGCATCCGTTGTTGTTCTTGTATTTAATACTCTATAGTCGATGCACAAGCGAATTGTCTGGTCCTTTGTTTTCACCAGAACAATCGGTGACGAATATTGAGACATCGATTTTTGAATAATGCCATTTTTCTCTAAATCTAAAATTTCTTTATCTAAATTAGATCTGTAATGGAGAGGAATAGAATATGGTCTACATTTGACTGGTCTCAGATCTGTCAGCACAATTGAATGTGTTATTTTATCAGTGCGTCCAGGTTTGTTAGAAAAGATAGATTTATACTCGTCAAGGATAGTCAAAATGTCTTGTCGCTGTTGTTGTGTCAAAGTGTCAGAGATATGTATGTCATTTATACTTCCGTCGTCCGTCATGATTGGTACAGGGATTTCAGTATTGTCTACGTCTGTCTGATTTATCACAGATGCTACTGTTTGTAAATTGTCTTCAATGTCATTGTTGTCGTCGTTGAGATCAATCGTTGTCAATATGTCGTCAAATTTGTCGTCGTTGTCGATATCACAGATTGTCGGTAATGTCCATATGTCTTCGTCGTTTTCGTCGTCGTAAGAGTGTGTCGTTAACGATGCTTCGTTTGTCGAGGTGTCATTTCGTTGGGAACTTGTCGTTTCGTCTCCGTCACCAGTTCGTTGAGTCAGTTCATTTGTCTCATTGTCCTGTCTAACATAATATGGTTTCAACATATTTACATGGCATAATTTCAAGTTTCTATTTAAAGAGAATGCAGTAGGGTTATTCCCCTTGTTGACCAGTTTCTGACATATAACACAAGATGTACAAAAGGTTTTAATGTCTTGGTCGACCTTTGGCCAATAAAACTGGGTCATGACAATAGCCCTGGTCATTTCGTATCTCATATGACCTCCAAAAGGGGAGTCATGGGCTATTTTTAGAACTTTGTTTCGATGTGCTTGTGGTAACACTACTTGCTGTATCGTGGTCTGCTTTGTTGTGTAAAATCTAGTTAAGATGTTGTTCTGTAGCCTAAATGTCCACGATGCGTTCTTTGTTAATTTTGGTTTAAGGCCTACTAACTTAAAGTATGGTGCAAGTGTAGGGTCATTTTTCTGTTCATTCCCAAAATTGATGTTAGTTGAGTTTGGCGCTATTATTTCTAATGATTCCTGTAGTTGGTCAGTGTTGGTTTTATGGGTTGTCTGTCGTGTTATTGCATTTGTGTCTTGTGTGTTTTGTTGCACATTTACAGGCTTGGTATTTGGTACATCAGTAGCATCCTCAATTCGAGGTTTTAATTTGGTCGTATCGCTCACAGATTCGACCGCCCCTGCATTGTACACCTCGGTGAATTCTTTCTGAATTACCTCAGTGGTTGTCTCCCTTGGTCTTTTGGCAGATTGAGACAAGCATGAATGGTGTTTCTCTATAGCATCGCTGTTTGTGGGGGGAATACCGTTTTTATGCTCCCACTCTCTGATTTCCTTCTCAGAGCATGCTCGTATGTTGGGCAAATACCAAAGTATAATATCAGCGACTGGATTTTCAAGGATTGCGCACAATACTTGTCCTGATATGAACGGTGTTCGAATTTCGACCAGAGCAAGGGGGTATTTCTCTATAGTACCTGAGAATGTGCGACAAGTGACATGTTTGTCTGTGTAGTCTTTAGTGTCTATTAATGTTCTCTTTATCCCACAGAGCGTTGCGCCGGAATCACGAATTAATGTGCACTTTTTGTTGTTTACAAACCCTGTAGAAAAAACTAGCTTGCCTGTAGATGACAAAGCAGCGTTGGCTGTTTCATTTGAAATAGGGATAGTGTGGCCACATAGTAATGTTGTGTCAAGTTGGAACTTCGTACAGGTGTTACACTTACTGTCTGTAATGGTGTCAATAATTTGTACAGCATTTCCAAGCTCGTTTTCATTGTCGTGTTGATTATCACAATCATTCAGTGATTCAATCTCTTCGTCTGACGACGTTTCCACTAGTGCGGCATTGGCTTGTTTCAATAACTTTCGGCCATCACAAAAGCGACTATAGTGGCCAAAACTGCGGCAAAAAAAACATTTGACCGCTCTCTGGTAAGCATTGCGCTTGGTCTTCTGTTTCTCCACCATCATCTTGAGGTGGTGAGGGTAGTTCGGCGATTTGTCGCACATAGAGCCAATGTCGTGATTCAAACCGCAATACTGGCATTTAACAAGTTTACTGACATTGGAGCGAGGTTTGAATTTACTCTCTGTTTGTTTGGAGTATTTGGTGTTCACTACTGCAGCTGCTGTATCGTTGTGACTTATGTTCAGCTGAAAAATATCCCTATTTGCTGTGAAAAATGCATTCCCCTTTGCCTCTATTTCCTGAATACTTTTGCAATCCATTTGTTTTAAGAACTTGGCAAAAGGTGTGGGGATGGTGCTAACTATTTTGTCTATAATAATAAGCTCTTTAAGTTTGTCATGGCTATTGTTGGTTTTAGCCGAGTTGATCCATTTTGTGCATACGTCTTGAACTGTACTGACATAATCTATAAAGGTTTGGTTTGGTTGTGGTGATAATTTGGCAAATTGTTGTTGGTAACCTGCAGTATCTAAAGAAAAATGTTGGAGAATGCGTTGTTTTAAGTAATCATAGTCTTTTCGCATTTCCTGTGGTACTGTCTCTATTACTTTTAGTGGTTCAAGAGCTAAGTTCCTCATTAGAATAAATGCCCAATCTGATTTAATGATCTTATGATAGGCCATGAGACACTCAAAATTTTCTAAGTAGGCGCTGATGGAATCTCCTGAGCAGAACGCCTTCACGAGGCCTTTATACTTATTATATTTTTGTTCTTCCTCTTTGCTTCTTAGTTTATTTATCGATATTTCTGCGTTAGACTCAAGCTCCATCTGTTTTAATTTTATTTGTGTTTCGGCATTCAATTGGGCCTGTTTGGCCGCCGCCTCAAGCTCCAGCTGTTTTTCCTGAGCCTGCAATTGCATTTTTTTTTCTTCAATTTGCATTTGCATTCTCTTTTCTTCTGCCTCCATCTGCCTTTGTTTTTCCTCTCGTTCTATCGCTCTTTCTTCACGGGCAATGTTTTCTGCGTGCGTTTTCTGTGCCCATTCTGACAATTTCTCTTCTTTATAACCTAACTTTATTCCTTGCTCAATGCATTTATCTAAGGAAGACATTTTGTGTTTTACTTGTTTGTAATGTTTATAAAGTTAAATCCCTTAGAAAAAATGTTGTGTAGTCGAAAATTTGGTTAATTCCCTTACTTATTAATGTGTAAATCAAAATGCAAGGTTATGTTGGTGACAAGGTCATGAATATGCAACCAAATCAATATGAAACAACATAATACATTGATGAAAGATGAGAAGTACAGCTTAGAGTTACAATGGGTATGACATGGAACTTAGCTTTCAATCAGAGAACTCGCCGATGTTGTCCCAGAAAGCTTGTCTTGTAATCTCGCCACTGTTGTAAAGGTTACATAGGTTGCACGCGCCACTATTCGCGGAACAATCTGCTCGTAGAGTGAGAAAACATTAGTAACAGTCAAAAAATGTCACAGTCATGTCAAAAATAGTTTACAAATCACAATAATGAGACACACTGCTTAGGCACTGCTGAGATACTGCTGAGGGACTCAGATTAATCCTATTTTATTGCTAGATAGCTACTAATTTTTGTAAACTTGTAAGTTAACAATTCTTTTGGTTTAAACAACTCAATGTGATATGATCAATTAAGTAATTTTACATGGCAATTAATAGTTATTTCACAATAGATTTTATGCCAAAACCGGAAAACTAGCCCCCAAAAAGCCTGTCATAGTCTTGCTCATATCTAGGTAACTAAACTTGGGTTCATACAGGCAACAATAAATCTGTTCGCTATGAGATCGAATATTTATTGTGTATACATATACAGTATGCGTTGGCGCATATTACATATCACAGCTGGTTAACATCAAACACATAGTTATCATTCAACAGTCTAGCAAACTATCTAGCCTATGTCTATATATCTATTGATATCTATAGAGTCCCTCAAAGGCAGGCCCTGTTGCCTCTCTCAAGTCCGTCTGTCCTCTGCCGGTCCACACGTGTCCCATCCCGACACGGGTGGTAACTCTGTCCGAGTTCCTCGTGGACCCCGCAATAGGCGGGCCACATCAGTGTCCACGGAACCCTGGACTCATTGACCAGTTCTTCTAGAAGGCTCTAGATTACTCGGGCTCTGAGCGACTCGTTTCTCTCCCTTGGGCTGGAGTTGTAGCCCTCTCATAATATATCTAACGGTGAGGCGGTGACATATATATATATATATATATATATATATATATATATATATATATGTGTGTGTGTGCGTGCGTGTGTGTGTGTGTGTGTGCGTGTGTGTGTGTGGAGAGAGAATACTCACACCCCTTTCCCCCATACAGTGAACGATTATAGAGCGGGGTGGTGGAGAACTTTCCAAAAAAGCACGTTATAAGACAGACGACGACGAGTGGAATTGGAGAAATGATAAGAAGAAGAAGAAGAATAAGATGACGTAAGAGGGATCGATGAGAACGAGAACAGGAGGAAGAGAAGAAGAAGAAAACAGTAAACACTTTGTTATCACAACCATCATTAATTAATAGCTGCTGTATGGCGCGTGACGTGAGTCGTAATGAAGTTCCCGCCCTCACCTCCGGCAGTGATGAACAATGAGCAACAGATGCGACTCGGTCTGGGGGTGAGACGGTGCGTCCGTGTGCTCACACAGACAGCTGTATGACCAAATAGACACACACGCTGATTGTTAGTCAAGCAAACAACAGTTATACAATTGGGCTTCACTCCCAGTTCGTGAGCTCACACACACAACTTTATGACCAGATAAGTACACACGCTGATTGTTAGTCAACCAAACAGCAGTTATACAATTGGGCTTCACTCCCAGTTCGTGAGCTCACACACACAACTGTATGACCAGATAGGTAACACGCTGATTGTTAGTCAACCAAACAGCAGTTATACAATTGGGCTTCACTCCGTTCGTGAGCTCACACACACAACTGTATGACCAGATAGGTAACACGCTGATTGTTATTCAACCAAACAACAGTTATACAATTGGGCTTCACTCCGTTCGTGAGCTCACACACACACACAACTGTATGACCAGATAAGTACACACGCTGATTGTTAGTCAACCAAACAACAGTTACACAATTGGGCTTCACTCCGTTCGTGAGCTCACACACACAACTGTATGACCAGATAAGTACACACGCTGATTGTTAGTCAAGCAAACAACAGTTATACAATTGGGCTTCACTCCCAGTTCGTGAGCTCACACACGCAACTTTATGACCAGATAAGTACACACGCTGATTGTTAGTCAAGCAAACAACAGTTATACAATTGGGCTTCACTCCCAGTTCGTGAGCTCACACACGCAACTTTATGACCAGATAAGTACACACGCTGATTGTTAGTCAACCAAACAGCAGTTATACAATTGGGCTTCACTCCCAGTTCGTGAGCTCACACACACAACTGTATGACCAGATAGGTAACACGCTGATTGTTAGTCAACCAAACAGCAGTTATACAATTGGGCTTCACTCCGTTCGTGAGCTCACACACACAACTGTATGACCAGATAGGTAACACGCTGATTGTTATTCAACCAAACAACAGTTATACAATTGGGCTTCACTCCGTTCGTGAGCTCACACACACACAACTGTATGACCAGATAAGTACACACGCTGATTGTTAGTCAAGAAAACAACAGTTATACAATTGGGCTTCACTCCCAGTTCGTGAGCTCACACACACAACTTTATGACCAGATAAGTACACACGCTGATTGTTAGTCAACCAAACAGCAGTTATACAATTGGGCTTCACTCCCAGTTCGTGAGCTCACACACACAACTGTATGACCAGATAGGTAACACGCTGATTGTTATTCAACCAAACAGCAGTTATACAATTGGGCTTCACTTCGTTCGTGAGCTCACACACACAACTGTATGACCAGATAAGTACACACACTGATTGTTAGTCAACCAAACAACAGTTACACAATTGGGCTTCACTCCGTTCGTGAGCTCACACACACAACTGTATGACCAGATAAGTACACACGCTGATATGTTTGTCAACCAAACAACATTTATACAATTGGGCTTCACTCCCAGTTCGCGCAGTCTTGTTACAGTCGATGTCTCGTCAGCGCCAAACAAGTCCGTACTACATTTATTATATCAGCCCTGTCCCTGCTCCTTCCCATGTGTATTGGTGCATTATTGGCAATCTTAGTCCGCACTGCACTGATTATATCAGCCTGTCCATGCTGCTTCCATTATTTACCAGCTGGTCTGCGCGTGCATGACCTTTGACTCCAACATGTCCAGGTGCATACATCCAGGTGAGTGATGTGGAGCGCTACTTCCGGATGCTGTCTATCCATTCGGAGCGGAGACCACCGGTTGCAATTTTCTCTAGCATGTTCATGGAGTGGGATATGATTACATCGTGCGTGACTTCCTGTTCTGCTGGCCATGCTAGTGCCCTGGAGGCAGCGGTGATCTCCATGGTCAGGCTTGATGTAGTTGTCGTGAATGTGCCTTAGACCTCTTTGATTGTTCTGTTGTGTTGTGTAAGCCCACGATGACCTTGAGCCGCGCTTCCCGGACCCATCTATGTAGATGATGAGGTCTTTTGGACATGAATATCGATCGACCAATTTCTTCATCTAAGTGTCGACTGCTGCAGACAACTGACCTTCGCAGTATCTCTCTAGTGTGATGACCACCTGAGAGTGTGTTTGCAAGTCCTCGGGTGTGCGCGTCCATTCTTCTCCGTGCTGAAAATCACCCAAATCACAGACCTGCTTGAATATCACTTCAGCCTCGGCCATCCAAGGGCGACATTTTGTAAAGCACACTCCGTTTCCGTCGTCCCTTTGAGGCCGCGCTGTGTAGGTGGTGTGTTTGTTTTGTATCAATGATCTAGTTCGTGACAAGCATGGCGGGCCACACAGCTTGTTTGTTGTCACACATCTAGGTCAGGGACTGTTAAGTTATACTAAGGCAAACACGAACTTTTTTTATAGGACCACACAAACAGCATCAGAACAAGCGTCCCCGTCTAGAAAACCAGATCTCGACGCAGTCAGGTATGGCTGCACTGGAGGTGTTGTTTACTAGAAAAAGAGGCCAAACTATTGCCAGATTTTCTGTGGGGTTATGTCATTACAAGATGTTTACACACAGTTTAATGACAACGTGTGCAGCGATTTTATAGATAATATGACCATTAAAAGAACGGAAACATACAAATACCTGGGTACAATCTTCAACTGCTCCAACATCATACGGGAAGAAATACAAACTAGAATCAATTCTGGAAATGAGATATACTATGCACTACATCTACTAAAATCAAATGTGTTATCTCGTAACACCAAAATCACAATATACAAAACACTGATCAGACCAGTTGTGCTGTATGGCTCTGAAACCTGGAGTACAACGAAAGGAGACGAAGCGTTATTACAAACTTTTGAGAACAAAGTTTTAAGACGCATCTTTGGACCCATTAGGGATACACAAAGTGGAGAGTGGAAAAGAAGAAGTAACAAAGACATTTATGATCTGTTTAAGTCCCCACTAATCAATTGTATCATGAAGGCTAATAGACTACAATGGCTGGGGCATATAGAAAGAATGGAAGATAATAGGGAAACAAAACTCGCTTACACTCAGGAAATAAATGACCGTAGACCCCGAGGTAGACCAAGAAGACGGTGGAGAGATAATACATGTACAGACCTACAAGCACTTGGAATCAACGACTGGCAAGAGAAGGTCAACCAGAGAGACGAATGGAGACAGATTGTATCTGCAGCAAAGAACCTCAATGGCTCGGAACGCTGAAGAAGAAAGATGTTGTGTTACGTAGCTGGTCGAAGGTACAATGAATTACAGTTCTTAACTAATTCACCATAACATAAACCCAGATGAGGTGTCTGTGTTATAGCACTCTATGGACAATAGGATTGTTAAGGCTGACTTCCCAGCAGAAATGTTTATAGAGAGAGTAGACTGAGATACCTGGGATTCATCTTCGGAAGAATCACGTGGAATCAGTTGCCATGAGATCTAAGAAGGGACTTTGTGCGCAGAGGCTGACGGTAGGAATGGACATGGAGCACAGAATATTGTTCATGCTCTATCAACATCTGATTCTCTCAGTAAATGAGTATAGATTGGGACTGCTTACAGTGTCAAAGAGTCCGCTGGTGAAATTAGAGCGCATACAGAATGAAGCTATGTGGGTGATACTGGGATGTACAAGGGACACGCCAATAGTGTGTATGCGATACATCCTAGCTTTACCCACGATTGTGGATAGGCTCAAAGTGCTTCAGGCTAGGTCATCTCCGAAGAAGACACAGTGCCTTGGACACAGTTAAGGGTCACAGGTTTATCAGAAAGAAATGGTTGGCTCATGCAGAGGACACAATGAGAGAAGTGTGCTTGCTTAAGAACATTGGAAGAGGAGAGGAGTGGGTCAGAATGCTAGTGGAAAAGTTAGACCTGTGCAAAGTCATAATACCACTGGATCAAGAATGCAGGGCTGGCCAGCTGGTAATGCTGAATAGGAGGTGCAACAATTGATTCACGACAATTTGCCACCAGGCGATGTAATCATCTTCACAGATGGCTCTGTGCTAAACAGGCAAAAGAAGTGCCTGTGGCTTTATAGCGAAAGTATAGCACAAGTGCCATGTCAAATGTAGTCAGTGACACATGTGCCATGTCAAATGTAGTCAGTGACACAAGTGCCATGTCAAATGTAGTCAGTGACACAAGTGCCATGCCAAATGTAGTCAGTGACACAAGTGCCATGTCAAATGTAGTGACACAGTGGCATGTCAAATGTAGTGAGTGACACAAGTGCCATGTCAAATGTAGTCAGTGACACAAGTGCCATGTCAAATGTAGTCAGTGACACAAGTGCCATGTCAAATGTAGTCAGTGACACAAGTGACATGTCAAATGTAGTCAGTGACACATGTGCCATGTCAAATGTAATGAGTGACACAAGTGCCATGTCAAATGTAAGGAGTGACACACGTGCCATGTCAAATGTAATCAGTGACACAAGTGCCATGTCAAATGTAGTGAGTGACACAAGTGCCATGTCAAATGTAGTGAGTGACACAAGTGACATGTCAAATGTAGTGAGTGACACAAGTGCCATGTCAAATGTAATGAGTGACACAAGTGTCATTTCAAATGTAATGAGTGACACAAGTGCCATGTCAAATGTAGTCAGTGACACAAGTACCATGTCAAATGTAGTCAGTGACACAAGTGCCATGGCAAATGTAGTCAGTGACACAAGTGCCATGTCAAATGTAATGAGTGACACAAGTGCCATGTCAAATGTAGTCAGTGACACAAGTGCCATGTCAAATGTAGTCAGTGACACAAGTGCCATGTCAAATGTAATGAGTGACACAAGTGCCATGTCAAATATAGTCAGTGACACAAGTGCCATGTCAAATGTAGTCAGTGACACAAGTGCCATGTCAAATGTAGTCAGTGACACAAGTGCCATGTCAAATGTAATGAGTGACACAAGTGCCATGTCAAATGTAAGGAGTGACACACGTGCCATGTCAAATGTAATCAGTGACACAAGTGCCATGTCAAATGTAGTGAGTGACACAAGTGCCATGTCAAATGTAGTGAGTGACACAAGTGCCATGTCAAATGTAGTGAGTGACACAAGTGCCATGTCAAATGTAATGAGTGACACAAGTGTCATTTCAAATGTAATGAGTGACACAAGTGCCATGTCAAATGTAGTCAGTGACACAAGTACCATGTCAAATGTAGTCAGTGACACAAGTGCCATGGCAAATGTAGTCAGTGACACAAGTGCCATGTCAAATGTAGTCAGTGACACAAGTGCCATGTCAAATGTAATGAGTGACACAAGTGCCATGTCAAATATAGTCAGTGACACAAGTGCCATGTCAAATGTAGTCAGTGACACAAGTGCCATGTCAAATGTAATGAGTGACACAAGTGCCATGTCAAATGTAGTGACTGACACAAGTGCCATGTCAAATGTAGTCAGTGACACAAGTGCCATGTCAAATGTAATGAGTGACACAAGTGCCATGTCAAATGTAGTGACTGACACAAGTGCCATGTCAAATGTAGTCAGTGACACAAGTGCCATGTCAAATGTAGTCAGTGACACAAGTGCCATGTCAAATGTAATGAGTGACACAAGTGCCATGTCAAATGTAGTGACTGACACAAGTGCCATGTCAAATGTAGTCAGTGACACAAGTGCCATGTCAAATGTAATGAGTGACACAAGTGCCATGTCAAATGTAGTGACTGACACAAGTGCCATGTCAAATGTAGTCAGTGACACAAGTGCCATGTCAAATGTAGTCAGTGACACAAGTGCCATGTCAAATGTAGTCAGTGACACAAGTGCCATGTCAAATGTAGTCAGTGACACAAGTGCCATGTCAAATGTAGTCAGTGACACAAGTGCCATGTCAAATGTAGTCAGTGACACAAGTGCCATGTCAAATGTAGTCAGTGACACAAGTGCCATGTCAAATGTAGTCAGTGACACAAGTGCCATGTCAAATGTAATGAGTGACACAAGTGCCATGTCAAATGTAGTGACTGACACAAGTGCCATGTCAAATGTAGTCAGTGACACAAGTGCCATGTCAAATGTAGTCAGTGACACAAGTGCCATGTCAAATGTAGTCAGTGACACAAGTGCCATGTCAAATGTAGTCAGTGACACAAGTGCCATGTCAAATGTAGTCAGTGACACAAGTGCCATGTCAAATGTAGTCAGTGACACAAGTGCCATGTCAAATGTAGTCAGTGACACAAGTGCCATGTCAAATGTAGTCAGTGACACAAGTGCCATGTCAAATGTAGTCAGTGACACAAGTGCCATGTCAAATGTAGTCAGTGACACAAGTGCCATGTCAAATGTAGTCAGTGACACAAGTGCCATGTCAGGTGTATTGAATACCAAAGGGTTGTATGATGACGTGTTTTGATTATGATTCACCGCCTTGACCTGTACATTGTTCGTCTGTTGACAGAACCGACGGTAAAGAGCCCGAGATGCACTGGCAGCCTGGACGTGATGACCAACGGCAACCCAAACTGCTCTACCGATCAACAGTACTTCGACACGGACATCTGCAAGTTTGTCTGTCTCTCCACGCAGACCCCATCCCCTCCAGCGCCGACAACACAGAAAAGCATTGTGCCATAACATGTTTCCTCTCCTCCATATGACTTGTACTCCCACCCCCTTCCCTCCCCAGCCCCTGCAGCGCAGGTCCTCGATTAACTCAACACACATTTCTCATTCTCTGGCCATCGCCTGCAGTTCCCTTCATATCCTCCCCATATCAAGAATCATTGCCTTGTATTCTCAGTTCCCTTCACGTCCACCACATATTATGAATAATTGTCTTGTATTCTCAGTTCCGTGTGTTTCTGGGACCTCTCCCTATTTCTTGTACCCTGCGGGGTCCAGAGACAGCACCCTCTAGTTGTACTATGAACAGACTTCCTCCATGTATGACCTACCCAGCCCGAGTCTTACCCTCAAACTTCCGCCATGTATGACCTACCCAGCCCGAGTCTTACCCTCAGACTTCCTCCATGTATGATCTACCCAGCCCGAGTCTTACCCTCAGACTTCCTCCATGTATGACCTACACAGCCCGAGTCTTACCCTCAAACTTCCGCCATGTATGACCTACCCAGCCCGAGTCTTACTCTCAGACTTCCTCGATGTATGACCTACCCAGCCCGAGTCTTACCCTCAAACTTCCGCCATGTATGACCTACCCAGCCCGAGTCTTACCCTCAGACTTCCTCCATATATGACCTACCCAGCCCGAGTCTTACCCTCAAACTTCCGCCATGTATGACCTACCCAGCCCGAGTCTTACCCTCAGACTTCCTCCATGTATGATCTACCCAGCCAGAGTCTTACCCTCAGACTTCCTCCATGTATGACCTACCCAGCCCAAGTCTTACCCTCAGACTTCCTCCATGTATGACCTACCCAGCCCTAGTCTTACTCTCAGACTTCCTCCATGTATGACCTACCCAGCCCGAGTCTTACCCTCTGGTCTTGATGGGCTGCAATCTCTTTCAGCTATAATTTCCATCAACTCCACATGAGTGATTCCATGTCAGTCCGTCTGTTGGGTGCAGACTCCAGTGTGTGGAGGATGTTCCAAGTTGACCAGCAACTGTTGTAGTGGCTGTCCATGTTTCTAGTTCATATAGTAGTAGGATGTGACATTACAGATACATATTCCAACTTTGGTGTTACGTTTAATTTATGTTCACTTGAACAAATGTCCTAGTGTTGTGCTAGCTCCTCTTGTGTGTTGTATTCTTGTGTGAATATCTCTAAATGCTCACGTGTCGTTGTCTGCATTGTTACCTAAATATGTGTATCATTTCGTCTCTCGGAGTGGTAAGTCACAAAGGGAGGCGGGGCTAGCATTTGCTTGATCTGTTCTCACGATCCTTGTCTTCTATGGTGGGTACAGAGCAAGAGTAAGACCAGGTAAAAGATGGAGTGTCGGTATCAAGAACAACATTAGACAAATGAATATTAACTTGCAGGGAGCATTAGAAAGAGTGCATAAAAGACTTCACTGAGGTAAATGTAGGAAGACAAGAAGAAGAAGAAGAAGAAGAAGAAGAAGAAGAAGAAGAAGAAGAAGAAGAAGAAGAAGAAGAAGAAGAAGAAGAAGAAGAAGAAGAAGAGGAAGAAGAGGAAGAAGAAGAAGAAGAAGAGGAAGAAGAAGATCTGTGTTTTTACCCTATGAAAGTGTAGACCTAGTTGTTGTGAATCTTTAATCTTTAATATGTCAACATACTGGTTTCTTACTTTATATGTCCACATAATGGTATCTTACTTCACGTGTCAACATAGTGATACCTTACTTTATATGTTCACATATTGGTATGTTTTTACTGTTACCGTCAGCACCAGGCATCATTTCAACATTTATTAATGCATTTCTAAATATGTTATTGATATGTATGAAGTCAATCTGAGTGAATTTTTTTCTTAACGGAGCTTTCCTGTGCGTTCATCCGTCTCACACTGCTTAAACCAAGTGTTTTGCTATCGTTATGTGGTCTAAGTTTGCCCATTTTCCCCTCTTTGTTTTGTTTCCCAATAACCATAGTCACCAGCTACTCATTCATTTTTTCATGATTTTTTTCTGCATTGAAATAGCCAAGTATAATTTTGACTTATTAATTTTTGTTGTTGAGATAACGCCATTTATACTTCACAATAAAATCGGAATAACTCTTCTATACTGCTGCTTGTTATTGGTGCATATACTTGTATAATATTTATATGGTTTGGTGTCCCTTTGATCTTAAACCCGATTACCCATTCTAATATGCCCCAATAACCATCAATCGATTTGGCTGTTATTTCGCCGTACAGTAGACCTACTCTTTTTATGTTTATCACATCCTGAATATACTCGTATTATTGTGTTTTCGTAATAATCTTGCTAGATCTCTTCCATCTCATCTCACTCATTACTGGGATATGAATCTTCACCATTATTTGCTTTTTTGATGAATGGAGTTTCTTAGCATTTCACATTGTTCATCGATGCTTTGTATTTTAGTTACTGTATCGTATCATGTTTTCCCAATTTCATAATCTGTATAGTTACTGGGTGTATTTTTCTGTTATTACATTGTGTACTGTTACTACTTCTGGTGTTCTCACATTCCAGTCGCCTATTTAAAACCTTTTCGTTCTTGGTTTGCCAACAGCATCCTTACGACAGCCTGATATCACCTGTTGCCCTTGACAGTCCATATCGGACGAAGCTGTCAGAGGACATCCATTCACGTCGGTCACTGATTTCGAAATTAACTCTGAATGGTTTCTGAGGAAGATAATGTGGTGGTTTCCCTTTACCTTCCACACTGTTACTACAGCAGGTAACCACAACGACGACGACGACAGGTAAGTACAGAGAGATCAGCCAATCATAACTCTCAACCAAAGAAAGATCAGCCAATCATAACTCTCAACCAAAGAAAGATCAGCCAATCATAACTCTCAACCAAAGAAAGATCAGCCAATCATAACTCTCAACCAAAGAAAGATCAGCCAATCATAACTCTCAACCAAAGAAAGATCAGGCAATCATAACTCTCAACCAAAGAAAAATCAGGCAATCATAACTCTCAACCAAAGAAAAATCAGGCAATTAGCACTAACAACTGAAGGAAAATAAGCCAATCAGCACTCTCAACTGAAGGAAGATCAGCCAATCAGCACTGTTAAATGAAGCAAGATAAGCCAATCAGCACTGTTAAATGAAGAAAGATCAGCTAATCAGCACTCTCAACTGAAGGAAGATCATCCAATCAGCACTCTCAACTTAGTAAATATCGGCCAATCAGCACTCTGCAACTGGTATCTGCTACTTTGTACATCACTGTCCACAAATCATCTCAACATTCTTCTCTGTCCACGATTTTCTCCACGTTCTCCTTCTTCTATCATCTCAACGTCCACTTAGGCCTACCATTTCCTCACATTTCTTCTGAAACACCCACACCTACCCTCACTGTTTGTAATGTCTTCTAAACGCCACCAACATACACATACCTGGAAGAAACTGGCACCATCAGTCCGCGAACTCTGGTGGCTAACGAAGCAGGGGACGGTGCACTTATGGCCGTGTACCAAGTGCAGTGATGTTAATTCTTGAACTCAGGCTGATTAATGTGACAGAATCAAGCATGTTGTGACATATTTCAGCGTGTTGTGACATGTTTCAGGGTGTTGGCCTTCAACACATCCTGAATGGCAAAACTGCACACGTCAAATTGGATGCGTCGAGGGAAAACCGCGGTCAACCAGAGGCTGTTGACATGCCGGCTATATATAAACTCTACAGATGTCATCAATCGCAAACTGACAGCTCTGTGGATTTATTCATACTGACGTCTGAAGGTGTACGAACAACAACAACAACAGCAACAGCAGCGAGACGAAGAAGACAAAGCAGAAGAAGAAGGAGATGATGAAGCAGGAGAACAAGAAGAAAGAGGATGGAGAGGAGGAGGAGGAAGAGGAAGAGGAAGAAGAAGAAGAAGAAGAAGAAGAAGAAGAAGAAGAAGAAGCCAAACGTTAGCTCAGCCTTTTGTTGTTGTTTACGTGTGTTGTACATGACATTTCAAGACAATTTAAGCATCTGTTTCCCAGCTGCAAAACTGGCCAAGGGAATGTAATTGTAAGAACCACTTCTCAGTGTGGTGGAGTAATCTGAAGATGTCTACTTTGCAGTGTGGTGGAGGTTTCATCAACAGCATCATATACCCTGCCAACCGGCGTATGCGATCATGTCTCTCCACAGATCTCGGTCCTCGGTGTTCTGGATCAACTCTGCTGGCGATATTTCTCCATGCCACCGTCTCTACCCCTCCAGCATCAGTTCTCTTGGTCTGCCTCTGCTTCTTTTCCTCCCTGATCTTTTAGGTTGTCCCGATGCTCTCCAATGTCCAATCACGTGACCAAGGAATCCCATTGTCTCTTGCTTATAGTTCTATATAACTATATAATGTTCTACTTTCAATCTACGTAATTCATTTTAGATTATCAATAGTGCAGCGTAACCCCTTTTATGGTGACAAAGTCTGCACCGTAATTGACATTATGGCCGACAAATAGTAAATCGAACACACTTGAGAATCCACGTAGCTAAAGAAATAGAGAAAGACCTAAATCACAGGGATAATAGAAGTAGAGACAGAAATGCGTTATACAGGGAGGATATTGAGCGAGCTGAATGCGAGGGCTAACGACAGAAGGGCTTCGAGTGAGTTGGTTGGGGATACACAGTGAAAGAAAATCTCACTTGACTGGGATGAAGAGTACAACGCAACTCTCTCTCTATATGAAAATATCCTATTTTAGCAGCGTAATTAGGTTAGTAAATAACTTCTCCAGGTGGGCGATATCCGGGCTCTCTGTGACCATAGCGCACCTTGTGATCAACATTACGCTGTAATTATGGCGCTGTCTCACAGAGGAGTGTCCACGGTTGACGACCGACGTCACTGCAATAGGGGGTACGGATTTCTGTGAAATTCTTGGTCTTCCTTAATAGATATAACAATATATGTATGTGTGTGTATATATATAATATTTTTTTTTTCCCGTGTTTCCATCCCGTTTCAGGATATTACGGTCAACACCAGCATCTTTCAGCTGTATGTTGATTCCTAGGCTAGATTACACTCATCAGCACGCCACGACTTTCTGAGCGACAGGCTCCATACTCTCATAAGTCACTGGTGCGACTCTAACCCCTTCAAGTTCTCGTGCGCTCACGTCAACCACGAGAGTATTCGGGGTTACGGAGAAAGCTGCTAACTCCTCAGCCAGGGAGCCGGCGTGTACGTACGTGTGTCACACACACACACACATATATATATATATATATATATACTAGCTGACCCGGCCCGGCTTCGCCCAGACCCTGGCGGGGATCTATCTATCTATCTGTCTGCTTGTTTGTCTGTCTGTCTGTCTGACCCGGCTTCGCCCAGCTCCTGGTGGGGAGCATCTCATTTAATTCATATAAGTAGTCATATAAGCTCCCGTTCCCGACTATCTGTCTGTCTGACCCGGCCCCACCCAGTCCCTGGTTGGGAGCATCTAATTTAATTCATATAAGTAGTCATATAAGTTCCCGTTCCCGACTGTCTGTCTGTCGACCCGGCTGTCTGTCTGACCCGGCCCGGCTTCACCCAGTCCCTGGTTGGGAGCATCTCATTTAATTCATATAAGTAGTCATATAAGTTCCCGTTCCCGACTGTCTGTCTGTCGACCCGGCTGTCTGTCTGTCTATCTATCTGTCTGCCTGCCCGTCCCTCACTCTGTCTATCCCACCCTCTCTATCTATCGGGTCAGATCTATCTATCAATGTATCTATTTATTTATATAGCTATCTATAGCCAGGGGACTTAACCTAAGATATATCAATGCTACTAAAAGTTATGTCCCTTTATAGAATATTTCTTATGTTAAGTCATGTAATTACAAAATGAAATTTTAGTAAGTAAGTAGCCGATTTTACACTAAGAAACTATTACAGTCGGTTGCACAGGAATGAAAGGAAGACGTGTAGAAAATTTCATCTCAATCGGATGTACCGTTATCGAATGCATCCAATACATCGCCAACCACACACATACAGTCTCTTTTATATATATAGATATATATACCAATTGCGGACCTGATATGGCGAACTTTGCAACCCAAGAAATAATTCTTCCGATTCTTTTAAAGGAGGCTGCGTGGTCTTGACTTATGGTGTCCGCCTCGAGTGCTGGAGGTCCCGGGTTCAAGTCCCTGTATGGACCAGGACTTTTTCACGTGGACTTCTAGTAATAAAATTTCCCCTGGTCTCTGGGTAGTGAGATCGGACGCCCGTGTGCATTGTTGCGCATCTAAATAAAAAATCCCATGGCAGTTGGAAATCGAAAAAGAGTAGCCTAACGGCGCTGCCTGTGCAAAATTTCGAGTTAAAAATCTACCCAAAGTATTTAAGGATCCTCGCTGGTGCTACGGAGTTCGTGCACTGAGCTGAGTTTCTCCAGACTCAGGTTTGAGTTAGGAGGAGAATGGAGCACTTATGGGTTACACCCGTGTGCCGTGATGTTGATCCATCGACTAAAACTAAAAAATTCTTCTGAGGAATACTTGTGAATACCTGGTGACCACTGTCAGGACTGATGGGAAAAGAACAAAAGGAAACAAAATAGCAACACCCGAATGACTTGGCCACGTCGCAAAGTCGGGACAAGAACACAGGCCAGATCCATGACTGTGGCGACTATGTGAGATGGCGAGCCTTGACAGCCCACCTTGACACACGATCGTTCTTTATGAAGTTGTGTTCATTAACATCTGGTATTGTGAATGAATGTTGTGAGCACTAGTTTCTCGGAATGTGAAAGTAACCTACACTCCACTCCAGTAAAACCGGGATCTTTTCATTTTCTGTACCTTGGAGAGGAAACTTTTATGTCCCTACCCAAAACTTGTGTGGCTATGGATTAGGCTGGGGAAAGGCAGAAAAATGAATGAGTGATGGTCTCCTCGCTGCCCACTCTCTGCCTCCCTCTCAACTACTGTATTGTGTAGTTGTCACAGCCCTGTCAGCCTGTTCCACACATGAGAACCCACCTACAACTATCAGGGTATCGTTTAATGTTTATAAGAAAAGAACGCAGCATGTCCTTTGCAAGATGCCGTGATCAAGCCCAACCACAGAAACGTAATTTTAAAAACATATTTATTGCAAAATAGGTACAATTATATTTTTTTGCGAAATAAATGTATTTTGTAAAATTACAGTGTACATATAGTTTATATGCTACTGGCAGTATATGGGTGATACAAAATGTAAATGCAGACGGCTCTCAATGGATGTTTAATTATTTAAAAAAAATATAAATAACTGTTAGATATATTTGTAATAGTGCACTGTTGCTGACTATTTGACAAATTATCAGGTGGTTCAAAAACACATGTCATGCAGTCCACTATATTACAGCAACCGTCTGAATTCACTCGATGGCCATGTGAATCTGACAATAAATAATTGTTTCAGAATCAAATTCATGTAACAATTCCCTTTCACGGACAGCATCGTGTACAATTCCTAGTTCTCCTCTCACAGTGATTGTCTTAGCCTGGCCTGTATGGCCTTTAGCTGTACAAATGTCCTCTCACACTGGACCTGATCTACTGATAGCATGCAGCTGGCTTGGTAAAGTTTGTAAAGGTGATCATTTGCCTTGCCATGAAGCCTCATGACTAATGTTGAATGTTTCAGGGAGCCTACTTCATCAGGGGCCTACTTCAGCAAGGGGCCACAGGGTCCAGTTTCCACCAGTCAAGCTGACAGCCTGGTCAGTCCACCACTGGTTGTGTCCAGGTGTATTAACACTGGTGCTGCTCCACTGTCTGTGTCCAAGTGTATTAGTGATAGTGATGCTCCACGAGGATGTCCAAGAAGAAAATGGATTGGCGACATCAAAGACATTGTACAATGACACTATCTAGTGCCACCCACTGGACGCTGGAAAGCAAATTATTCCTCCCCACGACGCTTGATGGCAGAAGTGGAAGAAGATGATGATGATGATGGTCCACTGGTTGTGTCAAGATGTATTAGTGCTAGTGATCTGGAATCTCCAAGAGAAAGTTGTTGAATATGTCTGTGCCTTTATCCTGTAGACAGCATGCTCGTCACCAAGCCCGGGGCTGAGTGCCACACGCTGTGGAACATCTCACGGGAGAAGCTGCTGCTGCTGTCAAAAGGAACTTACCCAGTTGTCACCAGATATTGGTGTGACATTTTGCCACGTAGAGTCCTCATTGTGACAAGTTTACAAAACCTGTGATTATTCAGCGGTTGTGTTGTCACCAACTCACAGAGTATGCTTCAGAAATTGCCAACTAGCACCATCTGGCTGGAGAGGTAGATGTCTCAGCGGAGAATGTCAGCACGTTATGGATTAGCCCAGCATACAGGTGTGTGGGGCCATGAACAGGCTGGAAGACTGGCTGCTGTTGCTTCCCCTTTGGGTGAAGAGCTTCTGTATGATAAAGGTGATGTGGCGAAAGCTCTCTGGGATCAGACAGAGAGCTACTGTATGATTAAGGTGATGTGGCGAAGTCTCTCTGGGATCAGACAGAGAGCTACTGTATGATAAAGGTGATGTGGCGAAAGCTCTCTGGGATCGGACAGAGAGCTACTGTATGATTAAGGTGATGTGGCGAAGTCTCTCTGGGATCAGACAGAGAGCTACTGTATGATAAAGGTGATGTGGCGAAAGCTCTCTGGGATCGGACAGAGAGCTACTGTATGATTAAGGTGATGTGGCGAAAGCTCTCTGGGATCAGACAGAGAGCTACTGTATGATTAAGGTGATGTGGCGAAGTCTCTCTGGGATCAGACAGAGAGCTACTGTATGATTAAGGTGATGTGGCAAAGGCTCTCTGGGATCAGACAGAGAGCTTCTGTATGATTAAGGTGATGTGGCAAAGGCTCTCTGGGATCAGACAGAGAGCTACTGTATGATTAAGGTGATGTGGCGAAGTCTCTCTGGGATCAGACAGAGAGCTACTGTATGATTAAGGTGATGTGGCGAAGTCTCTCTGGGATCAGACAGAGAGCTACTGTATGATTAAGGTGATGTGGCGAAGTCTCTCTGGGATCAGACAGAGAGCTACTGTATGATTAAGGTGATGTGGCGAAGTATCTCTGGGATCAGATAGAGAGCTTCTGTATGATTAAGGTGATGTGGCGAAAGCTCTCTGGGATCAGACAGAGAGCTACTGTATGATAAAGGTGATGTGGCGAAGTCTCTCTGGGATCAGACAGAGAGCTACTGTATGATTAAGGTGATGTGGCGAAGTCTCTCTGGGATCAGACAGAGAGCTACTGTATGATTAAGGTGATGTGGCGAAGTCTCTCTGGGATCAGATAGAGAGCTTCTGTATGATTAAGGTGATGTGGCGAAAGCTCTCTGGGATCGGACAGAGAGCTTCTGTATGATTAAGGTGATGTGGCAAAGGCTCTCTGGGATCGGACAGAGAGCTACTGTATGATAAAGGTGATGTGGCGAAGGCTCTCTGGGATCGGACAGAGAGCTACTGTATGATAAAGGTGATGTGGCGAAGGCTCTCTGGGATCGGACAGAGAGCTACTGTATGATAAAGGTGATGTGGCGAAAGCTCTCTGGGATCAGACAGAGAGCTACTGTATGATAAAGGTGATGTGGCGAAAGCTCTCTGGGATCAGACAGAGAGCTACTGTATGATAAAGGTGATGTGGCGAAAGCTCTCTGGGATCGGACAGAGAGCTACTGTATGATAAAGGTGATGTGGTGAAGTCTCTCTAGAATCTGGTGGAGAGTGCAGCTAAATAGAGTGAGTATCCATATCTGGACAGACAGGAGGGAGAGAGTGGAGGGTCTGGACAGTACTAAAAGCATAGAGGAAAAGCCAGGTGGACTTTGAATCAATTTGCCACTGGAATAATCAGCATGGGAACTCTCTGGTGGCTTTTCAAAAAGGAGACGGAGCATATATGGGAGTATCATGAATGCAGTGATGTCCATTCTTACATTCAGTTATCAGTATTGAAATGTCCAGTTATCAATATAGAAATGTCTGATTATCGGTAGTGAAATATCCAGTTATTGGTATTGAAATGTCCAGTCATCAGTATTGAAATGTCCAGTCATCAGTATTGAAATGTCCAGTTATCAGTATCGAAATGTTCAGTTATCGGTACTGAAATGTCAAGTTATCGGTACTGAAATGTCAAGTTATCGGTATTGAAATGTCCAGTTATCAGTACTGAAATGTCCAGTTATCAGTATTGAAATGTCCAGTTATCAGTATTGGAATGTCCAGTTATCAGTATTGAAATGTCCAGTTATAAGTAATGAAATATCCAGTTATCGGTATTGAAATGTCCAGTTATCAGTATTGAAATGTCCAGTTATCAGTATTGAAATCTCCAGACTTCAAGGTTAATACTCTCCAACAACTCTCACCTTCAATAACAGAACAGAAGTGTGCCCTCACGATATCAGTGAGTACACAGCTGGACAAGCACGAACTGCAGTGTATAAAATGAAGAACATCCAATGTCATAAATCCTTGTCATTGTAAGTCAGAACAAGAATTGTTGCATGTTACGTAGCACTAATTTCAACATATGGTTGTGGATGACGGACAATTTGTAAGACAACTCACTGGAGCCATTTAAACTTGGTTTTATAGAGAATGTTAAAAATCCTGTGGACAGCTAGAATGAGGCTCCCGAATGTTCTGAAAGAGACCAGCACACGAAGGAAACTTACTACAGACATCAGGTCAGGGTGAAAATAACTCTCAAATGCCCATGGCAAGAGAAACACTGGAACATACTGTCACAACCAGAAAGTTCAAGAAACTGAGACAGAGGATGGCAGCAAGAGTAGATGGTGAACAGTACTGATCATATTATACTGTAGTATCACCATTAACACTGATACATGCTGTTAGAGGATGGTTGCAGTGGAATAGCTAGACTTTTCTATGACAATGATGGAGCTGTGGAAAGTCATGATCTCCTAGACTAGTTGGCAAGGCACCTGACAATGATGGAGCTGTCATTATTTCCTAGACAAGTTGACAAGGCACCTGACAATGATGGAGCTGTGGAGTGTCATTATTTCCTAGACTAGCTGGCAAGGCACCTGACAATGATGGAGCTGTCATTATTTCCTAGATAAGTTGACAAGGCACCTGACAATGATGGAGCTGTGGAGAGTCATTATTTCCTAGACTAGCTGGCAAGGCACCTGACAATGATGGAGCTGTGGAGAATCATGATTTCCTAGACTAGTTGGCAAGGCACCTGACAATGATGGAGCTGTGGAGAGTCATGATTTCCTAGACTAGTTGGCAAGGCACCTGACAATGATGGAGCTGTGTAAAGTCATGATTTCCTAGACTAGTTGGCAAAGCACCTGACAATGATGGAGCTGTGTAAAGTCATGATTTCCTAGACTAGTTGGCAAGGTACCTGACAATGATGGAGCTGTGGAGAGTCATGATTTCCTAGACTAGCTGGCAAAGCACCTGACAATGATGGAGCTGTGGAGAGTCATGATTTCCTAGACTAGTTGGCAAAGCACCTGACAATGATGGAGCTGTGGAGAGTCATGATTTCCTAGACTAATTGGCAAAGCACCTGACAATGATGGAGCTGTGTAAAGTCACAATTTCCTGGACTAGTTGGCAAGGCACCTGACAATGATGGAGCTGTGGAGAGTCGTGATTTCCTAGACTAATTAGCAAAGCATCTAACAATGATGGAGCTGTGTAAAGTCATGGTTACCTACTTGGCAAGGCACCTGACAATGATGGAGCTGTGGAGAGTCATGATTTGCTAGACTAGCTGGCAAGGCACCTGACAATGATGGAGCTGTGTAAAGTCATGATTTCCCAGACTAGTTGGCAAGGCACCTGACAATGATGGAGCTGTGTAAAGTCATGATTTCCCAGACTAGTTGGCAAGGCACCTGACAATGATGGAGCTGTGGAGAGTCATGATTTCCTAGACTAGCTGGCAAAGCACCTGACAATGATGGAGCTGTGGAGAGTCATGATTTCCTTGACTAGTTGGCAAAGCACCTGACAATGATGGAGCTGTGTAAAGTCATGATTTCCTAGACTAGCTGGCAAAGTACCTGACAATGATGGAGCTGTGTAAAGTCATGATTTCCTGAACTAGCTGGCAAAGCACCTGACAATGATGGAGCTGTGGAGAGTCATGATTTCCTAGACTAGCTGGCAAAGCACCTGACAATGATGGAGCTGTGTAAAGTCATGATTTCCTAGACTAGCTGGCAAAGCACCTGACAATGATGGAGCTGTGGAGAGTCATGATTTCCTAAACTAGTTGGCAAGGCACCTGACAATGATGGAGCTGTGGAGAGTCATGATTTCCTAGACTAGCTGGCAAGGTACCTGACAATGATGGAGCTGTGGAGAGTCATGATTTCCTAGACTAGTTGGCAAGGCACCTGACAATTATGGAGCTGTGTAGAGTCATGATTTCCTAGACTAGCTGGCAAGGCACCTGACAATGATGGAGCTGTGGAGAGTCATTATTTCCTAGACTAGCTGGCAAAGCACCTGACAATGATGGAGCTGTGTAGAGTCATGATTTCCTAGACTAGTTGGCAAGGCACCTGACAATGATGGAGCTGTGGAGAGTCATGATTTCCTAGACTAGTTGGCAAGGCACTTGACAATGATGGAGCTGTGGAGAGTCATTATTTCCTAGACTAGTTGGCAAAGCACCTGACAATGATGGAGCTGTGGAGAGTCATGATTTCCTAGACTAGCTGGCAAAGCACCTGACAATGATGGAGCTGTGGAGAGTCATGATTTCCTAGACTAGTTGGCAAGGCACTTGATGATGATAGAGCTGTGGAAGGTCATGATTTCTTAGACTAGTTAGCAAGGCACTTGATGATGATGATGATGAGATGACTGGCCCAAAAGGGAAGACGCCTGCTGGCAACAACTGCTAATAATAATTGGAGTCCTGATGAAGCTGACCACACCATCATGAGCAGACAGAGACAGCGAGATAAACAGAATAACACAGTTCAGTCTCTATAAATAACACAAGATTCACAATCACAGCCCAAGCTCTGGGTCCACCTCTGTGGAGGTTGGATGTTGAATGCCCAGAGTAGAAGAAGATCAACCAGCCGCCATGAGGTTAGTGACCACTAGTAATCTTCAGGGACATCCACGTCGACACTGTTGTACTCTGCCTTGGCCAGGTCCAGCAGATGGTCTAGAGCATCCCCGGTGGTCAAGCTGTTGCTGATGCTGCTTGTGGTGGACACCTCGCTGAGAGATCGCCGTCTGAGGATACCCAAACCAGCAGAAAGCAGTTGTTTCTGGCAGCTCAGAGACTGCTCCATAAGATATACAGGAAGCTGCTGGACTAGGCCAGTTCACAATGAAACAAGACAATGAACACATGGCTAAACTGATCTGTTTCTTTGCCACTGTCTAGTCCAGCTTCACACCACATCACAGAAGACAACACAACTGACACAAGCCTGACCAGTATTGCTCATCGTCTGCAAGCAGTAAACTCAAGATGCTCCATTCTCATTGGCCCTAGACACTTTAATGAATTCATACTTTCTGCTAACACAAATGCAGCCGCCTTCTCTCTCCACCCTCCCAAATAAATACATACACATCTGAACTATCACACAAAACAATATCAGAAATAAAAGGCAGTCCCATGTCAGACACCGCTGATGGACTGTGAAGTGTTGGGCCTTCACATATTCATAATGAGGTGGGGTGAATGAGGTGGGGTGGACAAGAAGGTCTTGCCATCCATGACCTAAACCACAGATCCACACAAGTTCCCAGAACTATGGGGGGGGCGGCTGCACAAGTGCCATCCAAGACCTGCCTCGCCCAATCCTGGCTGCCTCACTGCCGTATATATTTCTGTGTAGAGGGCGGCGTATGTCAGCAGCTACCCCAGTGGTCCTTGGTCAGGACTGGTGTATAAAGTCAGTAAAGGACCACTATTCACCAGTCAGCACGCTAACCAATGTACCTCATATCGCAACAGAAGAATCCACTGTACACTCTCAGGTAATCTATTCCTTCAGGGCTAGTCTAATTTTGGACCATATTGACACAAGCATGTACCTCATATCGCAATAAAAATATCCACTGTGCACTCTCAGGTAATCCATTTCTTCAGGGCTAGTCTAATCTTGGACCATATTGACACAAGCATGTCCCTCATATCGCAATAAAAATATCCACTGTGCACTCTCAGGTAATCCATTTCTTTAGGGCTAGTCTAATCTCGGACCATATTGACACAAGCATGTACCTCATATCGCAATAGAAGAATCCACTGTGCACTCCCAGGTAATCCATTCCTTCATCAGGATGCCCTGCAGCTGTTCACACTGTGCCTGACAACACAAGTACGCTGCGTCCATTAGACAGGAAACAGATGAAGTGAAAGTCAACAACAATAACATCTCTGTCATCTACTGCCCTATAGCACTTTGCGATGTAGGACGGGGGGGGGGGGGGGGGGGGGGGGGGGGGGGGGGTATTAAGGCCACCTGAGGAATTAAGGCCACCTGGCTAGTGCAATCGCCACAAACTGTGCAACAGAAAAAATCCACACCTCACCAAGGATTTGAATCCGGGTCTCCCTAGTCACCCTAAGAGAACGTGGCTTTCTTAGCCACTCAGCCAGCGGCTCCTCTGTGTAGTGTAGCAAATTAAACAGATGTTAGTTGTTTAGAAGAAAATGTGGGAGAACTTACGTAGAATATGTGCGCAGATCAGTCCTGGAGCTGGACAAGGTACTTGACGTGTCCAGTATCTGGATGTCATTCCTTCTCAGGAACTCCTCAAAATATGGATAGTTGTCAGCAGGAATGAACGGCAACAAATCTGCAAGTCACCCCAGAAGAAAACAACATCAACCAAACATGGAAGCCCTGAATGACACACACTCAAACAGCCAACATTACACAAGTCACCCCAGAAGAAAACAACATCAATCAAACACTTATGGAAGCCCTGAATGACACACACTCAAACAGCCAACACTACACAAGTCACCCCAGAAGAAAACAACATCAATCAAACACTTATGGAAGCCCTGAATGACACACACTCAAACAGCCAACATTACACAAGCCACCCCAGAAGAAAACAACATCAATCAAACACTTATGGAAGCCCTGAATGACACACACTCAAACAGCCAACACTACACAAGTCACCCCAGAAGAAAACAACATCAATCAAACACTTATGGAAGCCCTGAATGACACACACTCAAACAGCCAACACTACACAAGTCACCCCAGAAGAAAACAACATCAATCAAACACTTATGGAAGCCCCCCAATGACACACGCTCAAACAGCCAACACTACACAAGTCACCCCAGAAGAAAACAACATCAATCAAACATGGAAGCCCTGAATGACACACACTCAAACAGCCAACACTACACAAGTCACCCCAGAAGAAAACAACATCAACCAAACACTTATGGAAGCCCTGAATGACACACACTCAAACAGCCAACATTACACAAGTCACCCCAGAAGAAAACAACATCAATCAAACACTTATGGAAGCCCTGAATGACACACACTCAAACAGCCAACATTACACAAGTCACCCCAGAAGAAAACAACATCAATCAAACACTTATGGAAGCCCTGAATGACACACACTCAAACAGCCAACACTACACAAGTTATCCCAGAAGAAAACAACATCAACCAAACACTTATGGAAGCCCTGAATGACACACTCAAACAGCCAACACTACACAAGTCACCCCAGAAGAAAACAACATCAACCAAACACTTATGGAAGCCCTGAATGACACACACTCAAACAGCCAACACTACACAAGTCACCCCAGAAGAAAACAACATCAACCAAACACTTATGGAAGCCCTGAATGACACACACTCAAACAGCCAACACTACACAAGTCACCCCAGAAGAAAACAACATCAACCAAACACTTATGGAAGCCCTGAATGACACACACTCAAACAGCCAACACTACACAAGTCACCCCAGAAGAAAACAACATCAACCAAACACTTATGGAAGCCCTGAATGACACACACTCAAACAGCCAACACTACACAAGTCACCCCAGAAGAAAACAACATCAACCAAACACTTATGGAAGCCCTGAATGACACACACTCAAACAGCCAACACTACACAAGTTATCCCAGAAGAAAACAACATCAACCAAACACTTATGGAAGCCCTGAATGACACACACTCAAACAGCCTACATTACACAAGTCACCCCAGAAGAAAACAACATCAATCAAACACTTATGGAAGCCCTGAATGACACACACTCAAACAGCCAACATTACACAAGTCACCCCAGAAGAAAACAACATCAATCAAACACTTATGGAAGCCCTGAATGACACACACTCAAACAGCCAACACTACACAAGTTATCCCAGAAGAAAACAACATCAACCAAACACTTATGGAAGCCCTGAATGACACACACTCAAACAGCCAACACTACACAAGTTACCCCAGAAGAAAACAACATCAATCAAACACTTATGGAAGCCCCCCAATGACACACACTCAAACAGCCAACATTACACAAGCCACCCCAGAAGAAAACAACATCAACCAAACACTTATGGAAGCCCTGAATGACACACACTCAAACAGCCAACACTACACAAGTCACCCCAGAAGAAAACAACATCAACCAAACATGGAAGCCCCCCAATGACACACACTCAAACAGCCAACATTACACAAGTCACCCCAGAAGAAAACAACATCAACCAAACACTTATGGAAGCCCCCCAATGACACACACTCAAACAGCCAACATTACACAAGTCACCCCAGAAGAAAACAACATCAACCAAACACTTATGGAAGCCCTGAATGACACACACTCAAACAGCCAACACTACACAAGTCACCCCAGAAGAAAACAACATCAACCAAACACTTATGGAAGCCCTGAATGACACACACTCAAACAGCCAACACTACACAAGTCACCCCAGAAGAAAACAACATCAACCAAACATGGAAGCCCCCCAATGACACACACTCAAACAGCCAACATTACACAAGTCACCCCAGAAGAAAACAACATCAACCAAACACTTATGGAAGCCCCCCAATGACACACACTCAAACAGCCAACATTACACAAGTCACCCCAGAAGAAAACAACATCAACCAAACACTTATGGAAGCCCTGAATGACACACGCTCAAACAGCCAACACTACACAAGTCACCCCAGAAGAAAACAACATCAACCAAACACTTATGGAAGCCCCCCAATGACACACACTCAAACAGCCAACATTACACAAGTCACCCCAGAAGAAAACAACATCAACCAAACACTTATGGAAGCCCCCCAGTGACACCATACTGGCCTCCACAATGACAGAATAAAGCTGGAAACAACCGAGGCAGGTGCTGGCCTCACATCATCTACTGGCATAGTGGAGTAGATGGCATAGTGGAGTAGATGGCATAGTGGAGTAGATGGCATAGTGGAGTAGATGGCATAGTGGAGTAGATGGCATAGTGGAGTAGATGGCATACTGGAGTAGATGGCGTACTGGAGTAGATGGCGTACTGGAGTAGATGGCGTACTGGAGTAGATGGCGTACTGGAGTAGATGGCGTACTGGAGTAGATGGCATACTGGAGTAGATGGCATACTGGAGTAGATGGCATACTGGAGTAGATGGCATACTGGAGTAGATGGCATACTGGAGTAGATGGCGTACTGGAGTAGTGGAAACAACTGAGGCAAGTGCTGACCTCACATCATCTACTGGCATACTGGACTAGATGGGATCTGCTGTGTTACATTGTCTGAGTGCTTCGATGAGCTGTTAGAGAAGTGTCTAACACATTGACAGGTCTACAACGACACATGTTCTGTATGTCCTGTCAATTATTCCAGGCAATTGTGGGCTTCCTTTACCCTCACAGCTTATTTTTTGTCATTCTAGAGTAGACAGACAGTTTATCTTCCCAGAATCCCTTATCTGTCAGACAGAAAGAACTATCTAACTTGAAATTGAAGTTGTTTTTTCTCACCTGACAGTGGATGTTTTCTCTCACCTGGCAGTGAATGTTTTCTCTTACCTGATAGTCGATGTTTTCTCTCATCTGACAGTGGATGTTTTCTCTGACCTTACAGTGGATGTTTTCTTTCACTTGACATGATGTTTTCTCTCACCTGAGAGAAGATTCTTTTTCTCATCTGGCAGAAGATATTTTCTCTCACCTAAAACATGCTGTTTCCCATAATTCAACAAAAGCTACTTCCCCTGACAGTTGTTTCCCCTCACCTGAGAGAAGCTGTTTCCTCTCATCTCCCAACAAATGCAACACCTCATCACAGAATTCAGGGAAGGGGCTGTCACTCTTCCAGTCATTCAAGTGTTGTAGGAACAGACGAAGTTCCTCTGGAGAAAGTTTTGTTGTCAGCTGAAATATTCAATAAAGTTCTCTAATCTACTCAACAATGTTCTATAATCTACTCAACAATGCCTCTATAATCTACTCACAAATGTAAGCTACCCAATAATGTTAAAAAAATCTACTCAACAATCTTAAATAGTCTACTCAACAGTGTTCTATAATCTACTCAACAATGTTCTATAATCTACTCAACAATGTTCTATAATCTACTCAACAATGTTCTATAATCTACTCAACAATGTTCTATAATCTACTCAACAATGTTCTATAATCTACTCAACAATGTTCTATAATCTACTCAACAATGTTCTATAATCTACTCAACAATGTTCTATAATATACTCAACAGTCAGTGAATACCAAACTGGATTTATGATTGACTACTGGTAGTGCAAAGGCCAGCATGCTTGCCTGCCAGCCTTATAGAGGTATGTTCACATCCCTATCAAAGTGAGGATTTTAAAAAAAAGTGTACCTGGATTCCACTTGGGTCAGTCTGATTATGCTTCTTAAATTTTCTATGAGCACAATGAAAATTCCTTGCTGGCTTGCTAGGCCAGTCGCAGGTTTAGGACACAATAATCTGACCAAGGGGAGTCCATTCCCCCCTGGCGAGCCAGAGCCCCATTTGCCCATGACCTCACAGTCATGATTTCCTGGTCTACATCACGTGGAGGTGGGGGTTGACTTGTGTAGTCGGTGGGTCATCTGGGTCATCGGCAGGCTACTAATGTTCACTTTTCATCCCTCCTGGGAGAGGCTAGCCGATCCTAGCCCTACTGGTTCACTCTTCCTGGGAGAGGCTAGCCGATCCTAACCCTGCTTGTTCGCCCCTTCTGGGAGAGGCTAGCCGATCCCAACCCTACTGGCTGCAGGGCCAGGTGCAGTCCACACCTTGTAGAACCCCCGCTAAGTGAAACACAACTTGGATGCACAGATGCCTTCTTTACTCTTAGACAACTTATAGAAAAATCAATAAAATTTAATGAAACACTTGACTTAGCCTTTGTCGACCAAGAAAAGGCATTTGATAGAATAGATAGAAACAAGCTGTGGGAAATTATTAAATGATATGGAGTGAGTACACATCTAACAAACTTATGCTTCATAAGAGATGTTGAATGAAAGAATGTATGAGAGGAAATAGAGAAGAAGGGCAGAATGTCAGATGGGCCTGCGTGCTCAATTCTTAACCCTTGGAAAATAAAGATTTACTTACTTACTACTTACTATGTAGAAGCTTATACAACAACAGTGAATGATAGTAAGAACAAATGGGAGGACACCCAGAACCCTTCACCATAAGATCCGGAGTACAACAAGGTTGTGTCCTGTCTTGTTCATAACCTATGTAGACAGTATATGTAAAGAAACTAGCCAAACAGAGACCACAAGAACACCGCATGACAAACAGAACACAGAAGAAGCCCCAATGGCAAATTACACCATTAACAAATTCCTATTTGTGGGCAATCAAGCACTAATAGTAAAATCAGAAGTAGAATTACAAGACCACATGAATAGTCTAAAAAAGGTGTGTAAGAAACATAACATGAAAATAGCATCAGTAAAACAGAGGTATGACTATAATCAAAGAAGAAAACACAACAAAGATTCATCTAAACAAAGAAGACCCCATGAAACAAGTAAAGAGCTTCAAACTTTGATTAACAGTCACTTGTTTAACCGTCACTTTCTCTTATCCGTCATTGTCACACAAAAAAGGAAGAGATACAACATAAAGGACGCTATTTTAAATGTCACCACTGCCTGAGCTGATCTTCCAGTGACTAACCTAAAGAATGGGTGGAATAAAATCTTGCCAGAACCTATTGATGAAACTGAAGGAATTGAGACTGTTAGTGTTGACGAAATTGTGCAACTGTGCAACAATGTAGGACTAAACTTCACTAAACAGTGAAAACATTAAGCCAGAAGAAGTAACAGGTTGGTTGGAATGTGACAAAATGGATGGAGGCTTTGACATTTTGAACGATGATGACATTGTTTCTAGTGTTTGAAGAAGAAGAAATTGATGACGATGAAGGATCAGTTCTTAACCAAACACCTACAACTAGCCACTCAGAAGCAGAAACAATGTTATCTAAGTGCATTGACTGGTGTGAAATGTAAGAGGAAAATACAACACAGATCCTATTTCTGTGTAAGATATGGAACATCGCCACGCAGAAAGCTCGAGCTTCAAAGACACAGAAGGAGATTAAAGATTATTTTAACGTAACGTAGGTTTATAGTATTACAATACATTTCTGTACATTACTAAACTTATACTGAAGTTTATATTGATCGTTTTGTAAAATTAAATACAATATGTATGTATCATGCACTTTTAAAGGATTTTATTTTCATGTTCGTCCCAAGCCCACAGTGAAATCACGTTACTGTACATATTTATTAAGAGATTTTGTTATCTGTTTATTCGGTTATCCGTCACAGCCCTGGTCCGGACAGCGACGGTTAATCGAAGTTTTACTGTATTGTTTTTTGCATATCCCTTACAGGACGTTGCATCAACATCAGCATTTTTCAGCTGCTGTTGATGTACTAGGCAAGATTACGCTCAGTAGTTCACCATTGCTTTCTGAGCGACCGGCTCACATACTCCATAACTTACCAACGCGGCAAGAACCACTACTGATTCTCACGAAGGTTACATTACTCACGAGAATATACAGGATTATGGAGAAAGACGTTAACAGCTAGGCCAGGGAGACCGGCACTTACCGTATTTAGGAAGTATAATATCATCAAATGGCACATCAGACGACAAGATTGAAAAAAGATGTAATAAGGCAAACCAACTCACTGGACAAATGGCATAAATGCTAAATAACAAACACGTTATCAATAGTTACTAAAAGAGGACTCTACAACAAAATCTTCCTACAAACTCTATGCTACCAATGCCAAACCTGGACAATGACAGAAAAAGAGAAAAGAAAAATCACAACAACAGAAATGCGATTCACGAGAAGAATACTCAATGTATCAAGAAAAGAGAACATCAGAAATAAAGAAATCAGGACTAAAGTGGGGGTTACAGCAGCACTAGATTTTATTAGAAGACAGCAAGTCAAATGGTTTGGTCATGTAACTAGATTACCAACTAACAGTATACCACAACAAGCAATGATGTACAGACCAGATGGAAGCAGAGGAAGAGGCCGACCACGTAAACGTTGGACAGAGGGAATAACAGAGTCTATGGGAATATCAATACATGAAGCTCATAAACTGGCACTCACCTGCTGTTTATGCTTCACCTTAACACCACAAGGTACAACAGTAACATGATAGTCACTGAATAGACCAAATTGCTGACTACATATGACATCAGTGTGACAATGCTCATGTAGCATAACTGTAAAACACAGGATGACTGCTAGCTCACCTTCTTCATGTAGTCGTCCAAAAGTTCGTGGCCAGCCCCGGTGTCACTGAAGCTGTTCCTGCCACTGCCGCTGTCACTGGGCACTTTAAAGTGACGTGGGAAGTCAGCCAGGCTGAGGACATCAGATCTGAAGTTGTAGCTCACACTTATATAGTCTATCCACTTCTACTCTATGCTAGCATCTGTACACTTTATGTAGCCTGATCTCTTCTAGAATGCCCAGACAGTGGTTGTGGGTTCCACCCCCAGCAGAGGTAGGAACGTGTGTTCCCACCCGCACAACCCTGGGGTGGACCCAGCTTAATAGACAAGAGTACCAAACTCCTGTCAGGATTGTCTAGGAAGTGTCTGAGATTGCAGGCCAACGAGGAAGAGAACTGACCATCCCACTTCATATGTCATTAACTAGAACATGTGAAAGCCTCCCACTTCACAGCCTCATGGTAGAATCTGTTTATCTCTTCATGTGTGTAGGGTACACTTCTGCCTTGGTTAGTCCTTCCTCTTCTACCCTAGGGTGTCGAGGTGTCTTCTAGCATAACTATGTTAACATTGAACTAGATGAATCATGGCTATATGCATAAATGAGTGTTCCTGTGTGTCGTATCTTTTTCTGTTTTAGAAATCCACCACAGAAATACATTCTCTATGAGTGTGCATGTGTGTGACAACTCTAGCACATTAAACTGTGTTGTATAAGTGTGTGCATGAATACTCTAGCACATACAATTATATTATATATGTCTGGTTGTGTGTGTGTCAACTCTAGTACATTAAACTATGTTGTAGGTGTTGTGCATGATTACTCTAACACATACAATTATGTTGTATATGTCTGGTTGTGTGTGTGTCAACTCTAGTACATTAAACTATGTTGTAGGTGTTGTGCATGAATACTCTAGCACATACAATTATGTTGTATGTGTGTGTGACAACTCTACCAAAGAAGGTTGTATGTGTGACAACTTTACTGAGGAATGTTGTATATGTGTGTGAGTGTGCATGACAATGCTATCACATAACAACATGTTGTATGTGTGGTTGTGTCTGTGACAACTCTACCAAAGAATGTTGTGTGTGTGTGTGTCTGAAAACACTTGGGAGACTGCTGCCAAAGATGAAATTCGTGGCATACATCATTACATAAGGGTGCAGTCATTTGTGAAGCAACCAGGACTGCAAGAGCTGTGAAGAAAAGGCTGGACAAAAAAAAACCACTGTAGGAGATTCTCCTCCTGGAACGTCAAGCATTCTTTGCCCACATTGTCAAAGAACATTTTGAGCCAAAATAGGCCTTATCGGCCATCTTAGACCTCGCGGCTCCATACTTTCATCATTCTTGATGGACAAACACCACAACATTACCACATAGCATTATGTTTATGTGTGTGGTTGTGTCTATGACAACTCTACCATATAAAGTTATGTTGTATGTGTGTGGTTGTGTGTGTGTATAACAACTCTACCATATAAAGTTATGTTGTATGTGTGTGGTTGTGTGTGTGTATAACAACTCTACCAAATACATATGTTGTGTATTTCGAGAGAGAGAGAGAACGAACGAACGAACGAACGAACGAACAAACAAACTTTATTTTCAAAGGGTTAAGAATTAGGCACGCAAGCCCGTCTAACATTCTGCCCTTCTATCACTCTCTTTCATACATTATTTCATTCACACATCATTCAAGGCTAACAAAGAACAGCAACAATATAAAGATATGCATTATAAAGAGAGAGAGAGAGAGAGAGAGAGAGAGAGAGAGAGAGAGAGAGAGAGAGAGAGAGAGAGAGAGAGAGAGAGAGAGAGAGAGAGAGAGGGGGGGGGGGGGGAGAGAGAGAGGGAGAGAGAGAGAGAGAAGAGGGGAGAGAAGAGAAGATGGGAGAGAGAAGAGAAGAGAGGAGAGAGAGAGAGAGAAGAGAGGAGAGAGAGAGAGAAGAGAGGAGAGAGAGAGAGAAGAGAGGAGAGAGAGAGAGAGAGAGAGAGAGAGAGAGAGAGAGAGAGAGAGAGAGAGAGAGAGAGAGAGAGAGAGAGAGAGAGAGAGAGAGCTGTATGAGTACAACAACTGGTGTAGCAGACAAGAACCAGCCATGTAGAAGAAGCACAAACACAAGACAGGGACACCACAAACACACTCACTAAGGCATGGTCCCAGGTCTGTACAGAAGTGTAGATTCTGAAACACCAGAGAACACATTCCATGGATGACAGCCAGCCAGACAACAGCACTGCTAATATTGACTCCTCTATGGGGATATGATGGACTCACAGAGGCACAGTGGATAGTGTGCTTGCCGGCCAAGGTGGTGGTCCGGGGACAATTCCCAGCAGGGGGGAGGATTATTTCTGTCCAGTCAGTACAAGTCTGGGGTTGATTTGAGTCTCATAAAAATGGTGACCAGACCATGTTCAGAATGTCCTGGGAACTGTTTGGGTAGGACAGGTGGCGAGGAAGGGGGCTGGACTCCTCAGGTCTAACACTGCACCCACTGTGGTAGTATTTGCTAGGGGACAATCTTTAGAGGGACATTAAGCCCCAGCACACAGAAATATGTGCAATGGGAGGACAGGTGTGGAGGTTCAACAACTTCTAGATGATTATTCTGTGTGGAATGATGTTTTTTACGAGGGCTATTCCAAAATTACCGCTGATTGGCTGGTAAAAATAAAACTGTTGCCATAGCTACACTGTTCATTGCTTGCATCATTCAGTAGTCTTTTAGCTCACTACACAGCAACCTACAGTCGAATTTATTCAGTGGTTCACAAATCGCAAATGAATAAACATGGACACTGTTATTGCCTTTCCCGTCAGCTGTGAAATTTGTGTTGCGATTCATTTTCTTCAAGCAGAAGGTCAAAATGCGGCCGAAAGTAATGGTTTATTGTGTTGTGTGTACAGTGATAACGTTATGAAAAAAAAAAAACGGTGTGGAATGCTCACCAGTGGCGTCATTATCCTACATGACAATGTGCGGCCCCCACACTGCTGCTCACACAAAGCCTTACTCGAGCAGTTTAAGTGGGAAATGTTCAACCACCCTCCCTTACAGCCCAAAGTTGGCACCAAGCGATTATAATTTCTTCTGCAAGATGAAGGTCTGGCTGGCTCCCCAGTACTTTGATATCGCCAAGGAGCTCATGGACGGCGTCAACAACTGGCTAACTACCCTGGCGTTGACGTTCCTTGACAAGGAGCTACAAAAATTTGCACCACGATATGACAAATGCCTGAATTTAGGTGGTGGCTATGTGGAAAATTAATGTAGTAATGTATGTAACTTTTGTATGTATTTGGATGTTATTGTCAATTTGTTAAAATTTTTACCAGCCAATTGGCGGTTGATTTTGGAGTAACCCTCATAACATGTACAGATGGATGTGTGGTACTGTCTAAGTTCGAGTCAGTGTGTTTAAGAGTGAAGCAAAGGTAAGTTTGTTGGGTCTCTGTGGCAGTGTGCTCAAGCCATCTGTCTCATGCTGTAAATGTTGTGGATTCAATCCAAGACTGTTATTCATACCACTAGTGCATGTTTTCTAGAGGTCAGATCCTCCAGGTGTAGAGGAAGTTTGCCCCAACACAAGAGTCATAGAGCTGGACCTCAGCTTCACACACAGGATGATCAGCTTGACCTTTGTAATGTTTTTGTTTGTCAACTTCAAACTTGAATTGTACAGGTAGGCTCCTGATTTTGTTTGTCAAACGTCAATCTCCAGGTAAATCATGCAGGTAGGCTCCTGGTTCCCCCCCCCCCCCCCCCTATTCACTTACTTTTAACTTTAGTGTAGTCCACACTGGACTGAGTTTTGTGTGTGGGCCAGCTTTCTTTATTACCGGTGTCCCTCGCCATAAGATGAACCCACTCCTACTTCCGAGGTACTTGTAATTTACGCCCCAAGTCAAGAACGAGACGTCAACATTTTGTCCAACTGACTGGTCTAGTTGTTGGGATTTTGGGAACCATATGTTGGGGTATAGGAAATACATTTTTTGGTATGGAAACAAATGTTGGAAGGATGAGAACAAATGTTGGAGGGATGAGAACAAATGTTGGAGGGATGAGAACAAATGTTGGAGGGATGAGAATAAATGTTGGAGGGATGAGAATAAATGTTGGAGGGATGAGAATAAATGTTGGAGGGATGATAATAAATGTTGGAGGGATGAGAACAAATGTTGGAGGGATGAGAACAAATGTCAGAGGGATGAGAACAAATGTTGGAGGGATGAGAACAAATGTTGGAGTGATGAGAACAAATGTTGGAGGGATGAGAACAAATGTTGGAGGGATGAGAACAAATGTCGGAGGGATGAGAACAAATGTTGGAAGGATGAGAACAAATGTTGGAGGGATGAGAATAAATGTTGGAGGGATGATAATAAATGTTGGAGGGATGATAATAAATGTTGGAGGGATGATAATAAATGTTGGAGGGATGATAATAAATGTTGGAGGTATGATAATAAATGTTGGAGGGATGAGAATAAATGTTGGAGGGATGATAATAAATGTTGGAGGGATGATAATAAATGTTGGATGGATGAGAATAAATGTTGGAGGGGTGATAATAAATGTTGGAGGGATGATAATAAATGTTGGAGGGATGATAATAAATGTTGGAGGGATGATAATAAATGTTGGAGGGATGAGAATAAATGTTGGAGGGATGATAATAAATGTTGGAGGTATGAGAACAAATGTTGGAGGGATGGGAACAATTGTTGGAGGGAAAAGAATAAATGTTGGAGGTATGAGAACAAATGTTGGAAGGATGAGAACAAATGTTGGAGGGACAAAAATAAATGTTGGAGTGATGAGAACAAATGTCGGAGGGGTGAGAACAAATGTTGGAGTGATGAGAACAAATGTTGGAGGGATGAGAACAAATGTTGGAGGGATGAGAACAAATGTTGGAGGGATGAGAACAAATGTTGGAAGGATGAGAACAAATGTTGGAGGGATGAGAACAAATGTTGGAGGGATGGGAACAAATGTTTGAGGGATGGGAATAAATGTTGGAGGGAGGAGAACAAATGTTGGAGGGATGAGAACAAATGTTGGAGGGATAAGAATAAATGTTGGAGGGATAAGAATAAATGTTGGAGGGAGGAGAACAAATGTTGGAGGGATGGGAACAAATGTTTGAGGGATGGGAATAAATGTTGGAGGGAGGAGAACAAATGTTGGAGGGAGGAGAACAAATGTTGGAGGGATAAGAATAAATGTTGGAGGGATAAGAATAAATGTTGGAGGGAGGAGAACAAATGTTGGAGGGAGGAGAACAAATGTTGGAGGGATGAGAACAAATGTTGGAGGGATAAGAATAAATGTTGGAGGGATAAGAATAAATGTTGGAGGGAGGAGAACAAATGTTGGAGGGATGAGAATAAATGTTGGAGGGATAAGAATAAATGTTGGAGGGAGGAGAACAAATGTTGGAGGGATAAGAATAAATGTTGGAGGGATAAGAATAAATGTTGGAGGGAGGAGAACAAATGTTGGAGGGATGAGAATAAATGTTGGAGGGATAAGAATAAATGTTGGAGGGAGGAGAGCAAATGTTGGAGGGATGAGAACAGATGTAGGAGGGACAAGAATTAATGTTGGAGGTACGAGAACAAATGTTGGAGGGATGAGAACAAATGTTGGAGTGATGAGAACAAATGTTGGAGGGATGAGAACAAATGTTGGAGGGATGAGAACAAATGTTGGAGGGATGAGAATAAATGTTGGAGGGATAAGAATAAATGTTGGAGGGAGGAGAGCAAATGTTGGAGGGATGAGAACAGATGTAGGAGGGACAAGAATTAATGTTGGAGGTACGAGAACAAATGTTGGAGGGATGAGAACAAATGTTGGAGTGATGAGAACAAATGTTGGAGGGATGAGAACAAATGTTGGAGGGATGAGAACAAATGTTGGAGGGATGGGAACAAATGTTGGAGGGATAAGAATAAATGTTGGAGGGATAAGAATAAATGTTGGAGGGAGGAGAACAAATGTTGGAGGGATGAGAACAGATGTAGGAGGGACAAGAATTAATGTTGGAGGTACGAGAACAAATGTTGGAGGGACAAGAAAAATTTTTGGAGGGATGAGAACAAACGTTGGAGCGATGAGAACAAGTGTTGGAGGGATGAGAACAAATGTTGGAGGGATGAGAACAAATGTTGGAGGGATGAGAACAAATGTTGGAGGGACAAGAACAAATGTTGGAGGGACAAGAATTAATGTTGGAGGGACAAGAATTAATGTTGGAGGGACAAGAATTAATGTTGGAGGGATGAGAACAAATGTTGGAGGGACAAGAACAAATGTTGGAGGGACAAGAACAAATGTTGGAGGGACAAGAACAAATGTTGGAGGGACAAGAACAAATGTTGGAGGGACAAGAACAAATGTTGGGGGGATGAGAACAAATGTTGGAGGGACAAGAACAAATGTTGGAGGGACAAGAACAAATGTTGGAGGGACAAGAATTAATGTTGGAGGGACAAGAATTAATGTTGGAGGGACAAGAACAAATGTTGGAGGGACAAGAACAAATGTTGGAGGGACAAGAATTAATGTTGGAGGGACAAGAATTAATGTTGGAGGGACAAGAATTAATGTTGGAGGGATGAGAACAAATGTTGGAGGGACAAGAACAAATGTTGGAGGGACAAGAACAAATGTTGGAGGGACAAGAACAAATGTTGGAGGGACAAGAACAAATGTTGGAGGGACAAGAACAAATGTTGGAGAGATGAGAACAAATGTTGGAGGGACAAGAACAAATGTTGGAGAGACAAGAATTAATGTTGGAGGGAGGAGAACAAATGTTGGAGGGATGAGAACAAATGTTGGAGGGATGAGAACAAATGTTGGAGGGATGAGAACAAGTGTTGGAGGGATGAGAACAAGTGTTGGGATATGGGATGGGATTCTCACTTCAATGATTTGGCTGTGCAAAAGCAAATATAAACATCCCACTGGCAGTAGTTAGCTTGTGTGTTTGTGATCTGCCACTCACATCAATAACCATGTCATGATCATAGTTACATCTTTCAGTGGCTCAGTTACCTAGACAATCATCACCAAATATAAAACCTGACTACGGGCGCATATGTTGGGCAATTCACCAGGGTGTGTTATCGTAACGACACTTAGACTGCGGAGATGCTGGCCACTGACCTGTTGTGTTCGAGGTGCTGGCATGACGTTCGGTGGAGCTGACTGTAGCCTCGTTGTAGACCAGAGTGAAACACTGGTTGACCAGAGCACAGATCTCTTCTGCCACAGGCTGAGGAAATTTGTAGAAACAGGAGATATAAGCAGTGCCGTGGACAGAAGCAGACATAGGAACTACAAGGTAACAGGCTCTATCTAGTCATGAGAATAACAAAATGACAATAACAGATCTACTATTACATGCAAACAGTGAAACAGAGATAAAAAGACTTATCAAATAATATATAAATGAAATAATAATCTAAAATTGAAATATATTTAGCAAACAAACACAAATACATCTTTTAAAAGTGCTTAGAATAGTTAAAAAATAACAAAAATATATAAATAAACTTAAAGAAGCAAAGTTTGTATCAAGAAGGTATAAAGAAACAATTCAAGAAATATTAGGTTAGACTAAGAATATGTAGAGAATTATGTAAACAATACAAAAATGCATGCAAGCCCACACACACATAAGTACAAATGATCAAAATATACTTTATAATGACACATTACAAAATAAAAAAGTACACATCAAGCAAATAACTAACTACCCCAGTTACCACCTGGTTCAGGATGACAGGGACAAATGTTTAATTATTGTTGTCATGTTTAATAAACAGTCCTGGAGAGTCTGACAAATTCCACTATGGTCTCCTAGCTCAAAGGAGGGAAGCTCCCATCTGCATCTCCACATGGTAGAGGGTGGCAGACATGACAATCAATGTGTGTCTATGCAGTTCTGGAGACCATGGAGATAAATGGTCAGGTCTGTTGCCCTTAGCTGTTAGCTAGATAGCACAGAGTAGGTTCCTCACATACCCTGGCTACTGAAAATATTGAGAAAGTAGGCCAAAGACCTGTGGATGTGTTAAATGTTCCTTCGTCTTCTACCCCAAGAATTAGACACTTTATAGCTTTACTAGTTCTTTCCTCTTCAACCTGAGGTTTATGTAGGGTAAATTTTTAATGACTGTGGGATGTTTGAAAATATTGCCGTTCCAAATTTTGTATTCACCCTCTGTGGAGTTCATGCAACATAAACGGTGAATACAAAACTTGGAATGGTAATATTTTCAAAAGCCTCATAGCTATTAAAAATACACCCTTTATTACCTTATGATCTTGTTTTAATTCTGAACTACTTACATACCTACTGTCTGGACCTGGTGAAAGAAGCCAGTCTGATGCCATTTAGAAACTACTGAACTTCAATTTTAGAAGATTGGCATGTCAGAACTCTTAACATGTCCTACTACACAGATGTGAATGTATACTTCATATACAATCCCACACAGAATAGCATGCAGATCACATATCCCAGAATAGCATGTAAGGTCACAGATCACAGAATAGCATGCAAGGTCACGTATCACAGAATAGTAAACAAGGTCACATATCACAGAATAGTTAGTTAGTTAGTTAGTCGCAGTTCCAACTTCACAGCAACGGGTCGTCCCCATTATGCTCCGTTCCTGTGCCAGTGAATATCACACAAAACGCTCCCCACCGCCCAATGTGAAAAGTGGAAAAGACAGGAGTCTCGACAAACAACAGCCCACACAGATACACTGTGCATAATGCCGCCGCCAGAATGTCAACACAATAGTCCCCCACGAAACACCCAATTCATGTCTGATGGAATCGGCAGTCATTTTCCTATCTGGATGTTTCCTAGATGTTCACCCACACAGTCCACGAAAATACAGTTCATCACCGACGGCAGTGGCAGTCAACCAGAAGCCCAGCAGCCACGCATTTCTGCATAAGGCAAAAACTGGTCAACTCTGGGACATAGCCACATGCCATCGCTCCGAACATGCAGTCATGTTCCAAAAACAAATAAATTTGGGCAGATTCAAAAGCACTTCACACGAAACTCACAGCTCACAGTGTCGCGCCATGCACTCACTCAGTAGCAGGGCAACGGAACCATCAAGCCTCCTTAGTCGCCTCTTACGACATGCGTGGTAGGCTACAGTGTTGCTATTCTTTGCTTCCCTTATGGGCCCCGGCAACACACGGGAGTATGTAGAGAATAACACAGAATAACATGCACAAATCACATATCACAGAATAGCATGTAAGGTCACAGATCATAGAATAGCATGCAAGGTCACGTATCACAGAATAGTAAACAAGGTCACATATCACAGAATAGCATGCACAAATCACATATCACAGAAAAGCAAACAAGATCACAGCATAGAATAGCATTAAAGAGCACGTATGATGGAACAGCACACAAGATATAGGCCATGTGGAGGTGAGGAGACAGGAGTTGTACCTGTGCTGACAGGTGAGGAGATACCCACCTTGCTCTCACACAACATCAGGGCCAGCTTGCACGATTCCTGGCTACCTGTTAACGAGAAGTGTAACACCTTTACTTATGATGTTAACGAGAAGTATAACACCTTTACTTATGATGTTAACGAGAAGTGTAACACCTTTACTTATGATGTTAACGAGAAGTGTAACACCTTTACTTATGATGTACTTCATGGAATTCATATCATTGTTCATGTCTCTCCACAGATCTCAGCCCTTGGTGCTCTGGATCAACTCTGCTGCTGACATTCCCCCCAGCCACAGCCTCAGTCCACCCAGCATCATTTCTCTTGGTCTGCCTCTTTTCCCAATGATCTTTCCAGCTGTCACAATGTCCTCTAATTTCATCACATAACCAAAGAGTGCTGTTTATCTCTGTCTTACAGTTGTATATAAAGTTGCAATTCACATCCACACATGAAATGATGCACCACAAGGGCAGTTAAAGCACGGTCAGCAAGTACAAGTCAAGGACCCTCTGACATGCCTCCCGGGGCACTGGGCATACGGTGCAGGACCCATATTGTTATCTTAACCTGGGACTGGGTGGGAGATGCGGTCAGTCTCACATCCACCTCTTGTACTTGCCAAGTTCCTAGGTGTGAAGTTTAGGCTGTCTCAACCTGGCAGCCCAGGTTAATGTGCACAACCTGAATCCACCACAATAAGGATCAAAGCCATGACCACCAGGTGAGCATCTAGTTCCTGCCCTACCACAGAGTGTACAGATGTCATCTAGTCCCTGCCCTACCACACAGTGCACAGATGTCATCTAGTTCCTGCCCTACCACACAGTGTAAAGATGTCATCTAGTCCCTGCCCTACCACACAGTGCACAGATGTCTAGTCCATGCCCTACCACACAGTGCACATATGTCTAGTCCATGCCCTACCACACAGTGCACATATGTCTAGTCCATGCCCTACCACACAGTGCACATATGTCTAGTCCATGCCCTACCACACAGTGCACATATGTCTAGTCCCTGCCCTACCACACAGTGCACATATGTCTAGTCCCTGCCCTACCACACAGTGTACAGATGTCATCTAGTTCCTGCCCTACCACACAGTGTACAGATGTCATCTAGTCCCTGCCCTACCACACAGTGCACAGATGTCATCTAGTCCCTGCCCTACCACACAGTGCACATATGTCATCTAGTCCATGCCCTACCACACAGTGCACAGATGTCATCTAGTCCCTGCCCTACCACACAGTGCACAGATGTCATCTAGTCCCTACCCTACCACACAGTGCACAGATGTCATCTAGTTCCTGCCCTACCACACAGTGCACAGATGTCATCTAGTCCCTGCCCTACCACACAGTGCACAGATGTCATCTAGTCCCTGCCCTACCACACAGTGCACAGATGTCATCTAGTCCATGCCCTACCACACAGTGCACATATGTCATCTAGTCCCTGCCCTACCACACAGTGCACATATGTCATCTAGTCCATGCCCTACCACACAGTGCACAGATGTCATCTAGTCCCTGCCCTACCACACAGTGCACATATGTCATCTAGTCCCTGCCCTACCACACAGTGCACAGATGTCATCTAGTCCCTGCCCTACCACACAGTGCACAGATGTCATCTAGTCCCTGCCCTACCACACAGTGCACAGATGTCATCTAGTCCCTGCCCTACCACACAGTGCACAGATGTCATCTAGTCCCTGCCCTACCACACAGTGCACAGATGTCATCTAGTCCATGCCCTACCACACAGTGCACAGATGTCATCTAGTCCCTGCCCTACCACAGAGTGTACAGATGTCATCTAGTCCCTGCCCTATCACACATATGTCATCTAGTCCCTGCCCTACCACAGAGTGTACAGATGTCATCTAGTCCCTGCCCTACCACAGAGTGTACAGATGTCATCTAGTTCCTGCCCTACCACAGAGTGTACAGATGTCATCTAGTCCCTGCCCTACCACAGAGTGTACAGATGTCATCTAGTCCCTGCCCTACCACAGAGTGTACATATGTCATCTAGTTCCTGCCCTACCACAGAGTGTACAGATGTCATCTAGTCCCTGCCCTACCACAGAGTGTACAGATGTCATCTAGTCCCTGCCCTACCACAGAGTGTACAGATGTCATCTAGTCCCTGCCCTATCACACATATGTCATCTAGTCCCTGCCCTACCACAGAGTGTACAGATGTCATCTAGTCCCTGCCCTACCACAGAGTGCACAGATGTCATCTAGCCCCTGCCCTACCACAGAGTGCACAGATGTCATCTAGTCCCTGCCCTACCACAGTGCACATATGTCATCTAGTCCCTGCCCTATCACACAGATGTCATCTAGTCCCTGCCCTACCACACAGTGCACATATGTCATCTAGCCCCTGCCCTACCACACAGATGTCATCTAGTCCATGCCCTACCACACAGTGCACAGATGTCATCTAGCCCCTGCCCTATCACACATATGTCATCTAGTCCCTGCCCTACCACACATATGTCATCTAGCCCCTGCCCTACCACACATATGTCATCTAGTCCCTGCCCTACCACACACATGTCATCTAGCCCCTGTCCTACCACAGTGCACAGATGTCATCTAGTCCCTGCCCTATCACACATATGTCATCTAGCCCCTGCCCTACCACACATATGTCATCTAGTCCATGCCCTACCATACAGTGCACAGATGTCATCTAGCCCCTGTCCTACCACAGTGCACAGATGTCATCTAGTCCCTGCCCTACCACACAGTGCACATATGTCATCTAGTCCTTGCCCTACCACACAGTGCATAGATATCATCTAGTCCCTGCCCTATCACACATATGTCATCTAGTCCATGCCCTACCACACAGTACACAGATGTCATCTAGTCCATGCCCTACCACACAGTGTACAGATGTCATCTAGTCCCTGCCCTACCACACAGTGCACATATGTCATCTAGTCCATGCCCTACCACACAGTGCACAGATGTCATCTAGTCCACGCCCTACCACACAGTGCACAGATGTCATCTAGTCCCTGCCCTACCACAGAGTGTACAGATGTCATCTAGTCCCTGCCCTACCACACAGTGCACAGATGTCATCTAGTCCCTGCCCTACCACAGAGTGTACAGATGTCATCTAGTCCCTGCCCTACCACAGAGTGTACAGATGTCATCTAGTTCCTGCCCTACCACAGAGTGTACAGATGTCATCTAGCCCCTGCCCTACCATACAGTGCACAGATGTCATCTAATCCCTGCCCTACCACAGTGCACAGATGTCATCTAGTCCCTGCCCTACCACACAGTGCACAGATGTCATCTAGTCCCTGCCCTACCACACAGTGCACAGATGTCATCTAGTCCCTGCCCTATCACACATATGTCATCTAGTCCCTGCCCTATCACACATATGTCATCTAGTCCCTGCCCTACCACACAGTGCACAGATGTCATCTAGTCCCTGCCCTACCACAGTGCAAAGATGTCATCTAGTCCCTGCCCTATCACACATATGTCATCTAGTCCCTGCCCTATCACACATATGTCATCTAGTCCCTGCCCTATCACACATATGTCATCTAGTCCCTGCCCTATCACAGTGCACAGATGTCATCTAGTCCCTGCCCTACCACAGTGCACATATGTCATCTAGTCCCTGCCCTATCACACATATGTCATCTAGTCCCTGCCCTACCACAGTGCACAGATGTCATCTAGTCCCTGCCCTACCACACAGTGCACAGATGTCATCTAGTCCCTGCCCTACCACAGTGCACATATGTCATCTAGTCCCTGCCCTACCACAGTGCACAGATGTCATCTAGTCCCTGCCCTACCACACAGTGCAAAGATGTCATCTAGTCCCTGCCCTATCACACAGTGCACAGATGTCATCTAGTCCCTGCCCTACCACACAGTGCACAGATGTCATCTAGTCCCTGCCCTATCACAGTGCAAAGATGTCATCTAGTCCCTGCCCTACCACAGTGCACATATGTCATCTAGTCCCTGCCCTACCACAGTGCACATATGTCATCTAGTCCCTGCCCTATCACACATATGTCATCTAGTCCCTGCCCTATCACACAGTGCACAGATGTCATCTAGTCCCTGCCCTACCACACAGTGCACAGATGTCATCTAGTCCCTGCCCTATCACAGTGCAAAGATGTCATCTAGTCCCTGCCCTACCACAGTGCACAGATGTCATCTAGTCCCTGCCCTACCACAGTGCACATATGTCATCTAGTCCCTGCCCTATCACACATATGTCATCTAGTCCCTGCCCTATCACAGTGCACAGATGTCATCTAGTCCCTGCCCTACCACAGTGCACATATGTCATCTAGTCCCTGCCCTATCACACATATGTCATCTAGTCCCTGCCCTATCACACAGTGCACAGATGTCATCTAGTCCCTGCCCTACCACACAGTGCACAGATGTCATCTAGTCCCTGCCCTACCACAGTGCAAAGATGTCATCTAGTCCCTGCCCTATCACACATATGTCATCTAGTCCCTGCCCTATCACACAGATGTCATCTAGTCCCTGCCCTACCACAGTGCAAAGATGTCATCTAGTCCCTGCCCTATCACACATATGTCATCTAGTCCCTGCCCTATCACACATATGTCATCTAGTCCCTGCCCTATCACACATATGTCATCTAGTCCCTGCCCTATCACACATATGTCATCTAGTCCCTGCCCTATCACACATATGTCATCTAGTCCCTGCCCTACCACACATATGTCATCTAGTCCCTGCCCTATCACACATATGTCATCTAGTCCCTGCCCTATCACACATATGTCATCTAGTCCCTGCCCTATCACACATATGTCATCTAGTCCCTGCCCTATCACACATATGTCATCTAGTCCCTGCCCTACCACACAGTGCACAGATGTCATCTAGTCCCTGCCCTACCACACAGTGCACAGATGTCATCTAGTCCCTGCCCTACCACAGTGCAAAGATGTCATCTAGTCCCTGCCCTATCACACATATGTCATCTAGTCCCTGCCCTACCACACAGTGCACAGATGTCATCTAGTCCCTGCCCTACCACACAGTGCACAGATGTCATCTAGTCCCTGCCCTACCACACAGTGCACAGATGTCATCTAGCCCCTGCCCTACCACACAGTGCACAGATGTCATCTAGTCCCTGCCCTACCACACAGTGCACAGATGTCATCTAGCCCCTGCCCTACCACACAGTGCACAGATGTCATCTAGTCCCTGCCCTACCACACAGTGCACAGATGTCATCTAGTCCCTGCCCTACCACACAGTGCACAGATGTCATCTAGTCCCTGCCCTACCACACAGTGCATAGATGTCATCTAGTCCCTGCCCTACCACAGTGCAAAGATGTCATCTAGTCCCTGCCCTATCACACAGATGTCATCTAGCCCCTGCCCTACCACACAGTGCACAGATGTCATCTAGCCCCTGCCCTACCACACAGTGCACAGATGTCATCTAGTCCATGCCCTACCACACAGTGCACATATGTCATCTAGTCCTTGCCCTACCACACAGTACACAGATGTCATCTAGTCCCTGCCCTATCACACATATGTCATCTAGTCCATGCCCTACCACACAGTACACAGATGTCATCTAGTCCATGCCCTACCACACAGTGTACAGATGTCATCTAGTCCATGCCCTACCACACAGTACACAGATGTCATCGTCCATGCCCTACCACACAGTGCACAGATGTCATCTAGTCCATGCCCTACCACACAGTGCACAGATGTCATCTAGTCCATGCCCTACCACACAGTGCAGAGATGTCATCTAGTCCCTGCCCTATCACACATATGTCATCTAGTCCATGCCCTACCACACAGTACACAGATGTCATCTAGTCCATGCCCTACCACACAGTACACAGATGTCATCTAGTCCATGCCCTACCACACAGTGCACAGATGTCATCTAGTCCATGCCCTACCACACAGTGCACAGATGTCATCTAGTCCATGCCCTACCACAGAGTGTACAGATGTCATCTAGTCCCTGCCCTACCACAGTGCACAGATGTCATCTAGTCCCTGCCCTATCACACATATGTCATCTAGTCCCTGCCCTACCACACAGTGCACAGATGTCATCTAGTCCCTGCCCTACCACACAGTGCACAGATGTCATCTAGTCCCTGCCCTACCACACAGTGCACAGATGTCATCTAGCCCCTGCCCTACCACACAGTGCACAGATGTCATCTAGTCCATGCCCTACCACACAGTGCACATATGTCATCTAGTCCTTGCCCTACCATACAGTGCACAGATGTCATCTAGTCCCTGCCCTATCACACATATGTCATCTAGTCCATGCCCTACCACACAGTGCACAGATGTCATCTAGTCCCTGCCCTATCACACATATGTCATCTAGTCCCTGCCCTACCACACAGTGCACAGATGTCATCTAGTCCCTGCCCTACCACACAGTGCACATATGTCATCTAGTTCATGCTCTATCACACAGTGCACAGATGTCATTTAGCCCCTGCCCTACCACACAGTGCACAGATGTCATCTAGTCCATGCCCTACCACACAGTACACAGATGCCATCTAGTCCCTGCCCTATCACACATATGTCATCTAGTCCATGCCCTACCACACAGTACACAGATGTCATCTAGTCCATGCCCTACCATACAGTGTACAGATGTCATCTAGCCCCTGCCCTACCACACAGTGCACATATGTCATCTAGTCCCTGCCCTATCACACAGATGTCATCTAGCCCCTGCCCTACCACACAGTGCACAGATGTCATCTAGTCCATGCCCTACCACACAGTGCACAGATGTCATCTAGTCCATGCCCTACCATACAGTGTACATATGTCATCTAGCCCCTGCCCTACCACACAGTGCACATATGCCATCTAGTCCCTGCCCTATCACACATATGTCATCTAGTCCATGCCCTACGACACAGTACACAGATGTCATCTAGTCCATGCCCTACCACACAGTGCACAGATGTCATCTAGTCCATGCCCTACCACACAGTGCACAGATGTCATCTAGTCCATGCCCTACCACACAGTGCACAGATGTCATCTAGTCCATGCTCTATCACACAGTGCACAGATGTCATCTAGCCCCTGCCCTACCACACAGTGCACAGATGTCATCTATTCCCTGCCCTACCACACAGTGCACAGATGTCATCTAGTCCCTGCCCTATCACACATATGTCATCTAGTCCATGCCCTACCACACAGTACACAGATGTCATCTAGTCCATGCCCTACCACACAGTGTACAGATGTCATCTAGTCCATGCCCTACCACACAGTACACAGATGTCATCTAGTCCATGCCCTACCACACAGTGCACAGATGTCATCTAGTCCATGCCCTACCACACAGTGCACAGATGTCATCTAGTCCATGCCCTACCACACAGTGCACAGATGTCATCTAGTCCATGCCTTACCACACAGTGCACAGATATCATCTAGTCCCTGCCCTACCACACAGTGCACATATATCATCTAGTCCATGCTCTACCAAACAGTGCACATATATCATCTAGTCCATGCCCTACCACACAGTGCACAGATGTCATCTAGTCCATGCCCTACCACACAGTGCACAGATGTCATATAGTCCCTGCCCTACCACACAGTGCACAGATGTCATCTAGTCCATGCCCTACCACAGAGTTTACAGATGTCATCTAGTCCCTGCCCTACTACACAGTGCACAGATGTCATCTAGTCCATGCCCTACCACACAGTGTACAGATGTCATCTAGTCCCTGCCCTATCACACATATGTCATCTAGTCCCTGCCCTACTACACAGTGCACAGATGTCATCTAGTCCCTGCCCTACTACACAGTGCACAGATGTCATCTAGTCCTTGCCCTACCACACAGTGCACAGATGTCATCTAGTCCCTGCCCTATCACACATATGTCATCTAGTCCCTGCCCTACTACACAGTGCACAGATGTCATCTAGTCCATGCCCTACCACACAGTGCACATATGTCATCTAGTCCTTGCCCTACCACACAGTGCACAGATGTCATCTAGCCCCTGCCCTACCACACAGTGCACATATGTCATCTAGTCCCTGCCCTACCACACAGTGCATAGATATCATCTAGTCCATGCCCTACCACACAGTGCACATATGTCATCTAGTCCCTGCCCTACCACACAGTGCACATATATCATCTAGTCCCTGCCCTACCACACAGTGCACATATGTCATCTAGTCCCTGCCCTACCACACAGTGCACATATGTCATCTAGTCCCTGCCCTACCACACAGTGCACATATGTCATCTAGTCCCTGCCCTACCACACAGTGCATAGATATCATCTAGTCCATGCCCTACCACACAGTGCACATATGTCATCTAGTCCATGCCCTACCACACAGTGCACATATATCATCTAGTCCATGCCCTACCACACAGTGCATAGATATCATCTAGTCCATGCCCTACCACACAGTGCACATATGTCATCTAGTCCCTGCCCTACCACACAGTGCACATATATCATCTAGTCCATGCCCTACCACACAGTGCACATATATCATCTAGTCCATGCCCTACCACACAGTGCATAGATATCATCTAGTCCATGCCCTACCACACAGTGCACATATGTCATCTAGTCCCTGCCCTACCACACAGTGCACATATGTCATCTAGTCCCTGCCCTACCACACAGTGCACATATGTCATCTAGTCCCTGCCCTACCACACAGTGCATAGATATCATCTAGTCCCTGCCCTACCACACAGTGCACATATGTCATCTAGTCCCTGCCCTACCACACAGTGCACATATGTCATCTAGTCCCTGCCCTACCACACAGTGCACATATGTCATCTAGTCCTTGCCCTACCACACAGTGCATAGATATCATCTAGTCCCTGCCCTACCACACAGTGCACATATGTCATCTAGTCCCTGCCCTACCACACAGTGCACATATGTCATCTAGTCCCTGCCCTACCACAGAGTGCACAGATGTCATCTAGTCCTTGCCCTACCACACAGTGCATAGATATCATCTAGTCCCTGCCCTACCACACAGTGCACATATGTCATCTAGTCCCTGCCCTACCACACAGTGCACATATGTCATCTAGTCCCTGCCCTACCACACAGTGCACATATGTCATCTAGTCCTTGCCCTACCACACAGTGCATAGATATCATCTAGTCCCTGCCCTACCACACAGTGCACATATGTCATCTAGTCCATGCTCTATCACACAGTGCACAGATGTCATCTAGCCCCTGCCCTACCACACAGTGCACAGATGTCATCTATTCCCTGCCCTACCACACAGTGCACAGATGTCATCTAGTCACTGCCCTATCACACAGTGCACAAATGTCATCTAGTCCATGCCCTACCACACAGTACACAGATGTCATCTAGTCCCTGCCCTATCACACATATGTCATCTAGTCCATGCCCTACCACACAGTACACAGATGTCATCTAGTCCATGCCCTACCATACAGTGTACAGATGTCATCTAGCCCCTGCCCTACCACACAGTGCACATATGTCATCTAGTCCCTGCCCTATCACACATATGTCATCTAGTCCATGCCCTACCACACAGTGTACAGATGTCATCTAGTCCCTGCCCTACCACACAGTGTACAGATGTCATCTAGTTCCTGCCCTACCACACAGTGTACAGATGTCATCTAGTTCCTGCCCTACCACACAGTGTACAGATGTCATCTAGTCCCTGCCCTACCACACAGTGTACAGATGTCATCTAGTTCCTGCCCTACCACACAGTGTACAGATGTCATCTAGTTCCTGCCCTACCACACAGTGTACAGATGTCATCTAGTCCCTGCCCTACCACACAGTGCACAGATGTCATCTAGTCCCTGCCCTACCACACAGTGCACATATGTCATCTAGTCCCTGCCCTACCACACAGTGCACAGATGTCATCTAGTCCCTGCCCTACCACACAGTGCACATATGTCATCTAGTCCCTGTCCAACCACACAGTGCACAGATGTCATCTAGTCCCTGCCCTACCACACAGTGCACAGATGTCATCTAGTCCCTGCCCTACCACACAGTGCACAGATGTCATCTAGTCCCTGCCCTACCACACAGTGCACAGATGTCATCTAGTCCCTGCCCTACCACACAGTGCACAGATGTCATCTAGTCCATGCCCTACCACACAGTGCACAGATGTCATCTAGTACCTGCCCTACCACACAGTGTACAGATGTCATCTAGTCCCTGCCCTACCACACAGTGCACAGATGTCATCTAGTTCCTGCCCTACCACACAGTGCACATATGTCATCTAGTCCATTCCCTACCACACAGTGCACATATGTCATCTAGTCCCTGCCCTACCACACAGTGCACATATGTCATCTAGTCCCTGCCCTACCACACAGTGCACATATGTCATCTAGTCCCTGCCCTACCACACAGTGCACAGATGTCATCTAGCCCCTGCCCTACCACAGAGTGTACAGATGTCATCTAGTCCCTGCCCTACCACAGAGTGTACAGATGTCATCTAGTCCCTGCCCTATCACACATATGTCATCTAGTCCCTGCCCTACCACAGAGTGTACAGATGTCATCTAGTTCCTGCCCTACCACAGAGTGTACAGATGTCATCTAGTCCCTGCCCTACCACAGAGTGTACAGATGTCATCTAGTCCCTGCCCTACCACAGAGTGTACAGATGTCATCTAGTCCCTGCCCTACCACAGAGTGTACAGATGTCATCTAGTCCCTGCCCTACCACAGAGTGTACAGATGTCATCTAGTCCCTGCCCTACCACAGAGTGCACAGATGTCATCTAGCCCCTGCCCTACCACAGAGTGCACAGATGTCATCTAGTCCCTGCCCTACCACAGTGCACATATGTCATCTAGTCCCTGCCCTATCACACATATGTCATCTAGTCCCTGCCCTACCACACAGTGCACAGATGTCATCTAGCCCCTGCCCTATCACACATATGTCATCTAGTCCCTGCCCTACCACACATATGTCATCTAGTCCCTGCCCTACCACACATATGTCATCTAGCCCCTGCCCTACCACACATATGTCATCTAGTCCCTGCCCTACCACACATATGTCATCTAGTCCCTGCCCTACCACAGAGTGCACAGATGTCATCTAGCCCCTGCCCTACCACACAGTGCACAGATGTCATCTAGTCCCTGCCCTACCACACAGTGCACATATGTCATCTAGCCCCTGCCCTACCACACAGATGTCATCTAGTCCCTGCCCTACCACACAGTGCACAGATGTCATCTAGCCCCTGCCCTATCACACATATGTCATCTAGTCCCTGCCCTACCACACATATGTCATCTAGTCCCTGCCCTACCACACATATGTCATCTAGCCCCTGCCCTACCACACATATGTCATCTAGTCCCTGCCCTACCACACATATGTCATCTAGCCCCTGCCCTACCACACATATGTCATCTAGTCCCTGCCCTACCACACAGTGCACAGATGTCATCTAGCCCCTGCCCTATCACACATATGTCATCTAGTCCATGCCCTACCATACAGTGTACAGATGTCATCTAGCCCCTGTCCTACCACAGTGCACAGATGTCATCTAGTCCCTGCCCTATCACACATGTCATCTAGTCCCTGCCCTACCACACATATGTCATCTAGTCCCTGCCCTACCACACAGTGCACAGATGTCATCTAGCCCCTGCCCTATCACACATATGTCATCTAGTCCATGCCCTACCATACAGTGCACAGATGTCATCTAGCCCCTGTCCTACCACAGTGCACAGATGTCATCTAGTCCCTGCCCTACCACACAGTGCACAGATGTCATCTAGCCCCTGCCCTACCACACAGTGCACATATGTCATCTAGTCCTTGCCCTACCACACAGTGCATAGATATCATCTAGCCCCTGCCCTACCACACAGTGCACAGATGTCATCTAGTCCATGCCCTACCACACAGTACACAGATGTCATCTAGTCCCTGCCCTATCACACATATGTCATCTAGTCCATGCCCTACCACACAGTACACAGATGTCATCTAGTCCATGCCCTACCACACAGTGTACAGATGTCATCTAGTCCCTGCCCTACCACACAGTGCACATATGTCATCTAGTCCATGCCCTACCACACAGTGCACAGATGTCATCTAGTCCATGCCCTACCACACAGTGCACAGATGTCATCTAGTCCCTGCCCTACCACAGAGTGTACAGATGTCATCTAGTCCCTGCCCTACCACACAGTGCACAGATGTCATCTAGTCCCTGCCCTACCACAGAGTGTACAGATGTCATCTAGTCCCTGCCCTACCACAGAGTGTACAGATGTCATCTAGTTCCTGCCCTACCACAGAGTGTACAGATGTCATCTAGCCCCTGCCCTACCATACAGTGCACAGATGTCATCTAGTCCCTGCCCTACCACAGTGCACAGATGTCATCTAGTCCCTGCCCTACCACACAGTGCACAGATGTCATCTAGTCCCTGCCCTACCACACAGTGCACAGATGTCATCTAGTCCCTGCCCTATCACACATATGTCATCTAGTCCCTGCCCTATCACACATATGTCATCTAGTCCCTGCCCTATCACACATATGTCATCTAGTCCCTGCCCTATCACACATATGTCATCTAGTCCCTGCCCTACCACAGTGCACAGATGTCATCTAGTCCCTGCCCTACCACAGTGCACATATGTCATCTAGTCCCTGCCCTATCACACATATGTCATCTAGTCCCTGCCCTATCACAGTGCACAGATGTCATCTAGTCCCTGCCCTACCACAGTGCACATATGTCATCTAGTCCCTGCCCTATCACACATATGTCATCTAGTCCCTGCCCTACCACAGTGCACAGATGTCATCTAGTCCCTGCCCTACCACACAGTGCACAGATGTCATCTAGTCCCTGCCCTACCACAGTGCAAAGATGTCATCTAGTCCCTGCCCTATCACACATATGTCATCTAGTCCCTGCCCTATCACACATATGTCATCTAGTCCCTGCCCTATCACACATATGTCATCTAGTCCCTGCCCTATCACACAGATGTCATCTAGTCCCTGCCCTACCACAGTGCAAAGATGTCATCTAGTCCCTGCCCTATCACACATATGTCATCTAGTCCCTGCCCTATCACACATATGTCATCTAGTCCCTGCCCTATCACACATATGTCATCTAGTCCCTGCCCTATCACACATATGTCATCTAGTCCCTGCCCTATCACACATATGTCATCTAGTCCCTGCCCTACCACACAGTGCACAGATGTCATCTAGTCCCTGCCCTACCACACAGTGCACAGATGTCATCTAGTCCCTGCCCTACCACAGTGCAAAGATGTCATCTAGTCCCTGCCCTATCACACATATGTCATCTAGTCCCTGCCCTACCACACAGTGCACAGATGTCATCTAGTCCCTGCCCTACCACACAGTGCACAGATGTCATCTAGTCCCTGCCCTACCACACAGTGCACAGATGTCATCTAGCCCCTGCCCTACCACACAGTGCACAGATGTCATCTAGTCCCTGCCCTACCACACAGTGCACAGATGTCATCTAGCCCCTGCCCTACCACACAGTGCACAGATGTCATCTAGTCCCTGCCCTACCACACAGTGCACAGATGTCATCTAGTCCCTGCCCTACCACACAGTGCACAGATGTCATCTAGTCCCTGCCCTACCACACAGTGCATAGATGTCATCTAGTCCCTGCCCTACCACAGTGCAAAGATGTCATCTAGTCCCTGCCCTATCACACATATGTCATCTAGTCCCTGCCCTACCACACAGTGCACAGATGTCATCTAGCCCCTGCCCTACCACACAGTGCACAGATGTCATCTAGTCCATGCCCTACCACACAGTGCACATATGTCATCTAGTTCTTGCCCTAACACACAGTACACAGATGTCATCTAGTCCCTGCCCTATCACACATATGTCATCTAGTCCATGCCCTACCACACAGTACACAGATGTCATCTAGTCCATGCCCTACCACACAGTGTACAGATGTCATCTAGTCCATGCCCTACCACACAGTACACAGATGTCATCTAGTCCATGCCCTACCACACAGTGCACAGATGTCATCTAGTCCATGCCCTACCACACAGTGCACAGATGTCATCTAGTCCATGCCCTACCACACAGTGCACAGATGTCATCTAGTCCCTGCCCTATCACACATATGTCATCTAGTCCATGCCCTACCACACAGTACACAGATGTCATCTAGTCCATGCCCTACCACACAGTACACAGATGTCATCTAGTCCATGCCCTACCACACAGTGCACAGATGTCATCTAGTCCATGCCCTACCACAGTGCACAGATGTCATCTAGTCCATGCCCTACCACAGAGTGTACAGATGTCATCTAGTCCCTGCCCTACCACAGTGCACAGATGTCATCTAGTCCCTGCCCTATCACACATATGTCATCTAGTCCCTGCCCTACCACACAGTGCACAGATGTCATCTAGTCCCTGCCCTACCACACAGTGCACAGATGTAATCTAGTCCCTGCCCTACCACACAGTGCACAGATGTCATCTAGCCCCTGCCCTACCACACAGTGCACAGATGTCATCTAGTCCATGCCCTACCACACAGTGCACATATGTCATCTAGTCCTTGCCCTACCACACAGTGCACAGATGTCATCTAGTCCCTGCCCTATCACACATATGTCATCTAGTCCATGCCCTACCACACAGTGCACAGATGTCATCTAGTCCATGCCCTACCACACAGTGCACATATGTCATCTAGTCCTTGCCCTACCATACAGTGCACAGATGTCATCTAGTCCCTGCCCTATCACACATATGTCATCTAGTCCATGCCCTACCACACAGTGCACAGATGTCATCTAGTCCCTGCCCTATCACACATATGTCATCTAGTCCCTGCCCTACCACACAGTGCACAGATGTCATCTAGTCCCTGCCCTACCACACAGTGCACATATGTCATCTAGTCCATGCTCTATCACACAGTGCACAGATGTCATTTAGCCCCTGCCCTACCACACAGTGCACAGATGTCATCTAGTCCATGCCCTACCACACAGTACACAGATGCCATCTAGTCCCTGCCCTATCACACATATGTCATCTAGTCCATGCCCTACCACACAGTACACAGATGTCATCTAGTCCATGCCCTACCATACAGTGTACAGATGTCATCTAGCCCCTGCCCTACCACACAGTGCACATATGTCATCTAGTCCCTGCCCTATCACACAGATGTCATCTAGCCCCTGCCCTACCACACAGTGCACAGATGTCATCTAGTCCATGCCCTACCACACAGTGCACAGATGTCATCTAGTCCATGCCCTACCATACAGTGTACAGATGTCATCTAGCCCCTGCCCTACCACACAGTGCACATATGCCATCTAGTCCCTGCCCTATCACACATATGTCATCTAGTCCATGCCCTACGACACAGTACACAGATGTCATCTAGTCCATGCCCTACCACACAGTGCACAGATGTCATCTAGTCCATGCCCTACCACACAGTGCACAGATGTCATCTAGTCCATGCCCTACCACACAGTGCACAGATGTCATCTAGTCCATGCTCTATCACACAGTGCACAGATGTCATCTAGCCCCTGCCCTACCACACAGTGCACAGATGTCATCTATTCCCTGCCCTACCACACAGTGCACAGATGTCATCTAGTCCCTGCCCTATCACACATATGTCATCTAGTCCATGCCCTACCACACAGTACACAGATGTCATCTAGTCCATGCCCTACCACACAGTGTACAGATGTCATCTAGTCCATGCCCTACCACACAGTACACAGATGTCATCTAGTCCATGCCCTACCACACAGTGCACAGATGTCATCTAGTCCATGCCCTACCACACAGTGCACAGATGTCATCTAGTCCATGCCCTACCACACAGTGCACAGATGTCATCTAGTCCATGCCTTACCACACAGTGCACAGATATCATCTAGTCCCTGCCCTACCACACAGTGCACATATATCATCTAGTCCATGCTCTACCAAACAGTGCACATATATCATCTAGTCCATGCCCTACCACACAGTGCACAGATGTCATCTAGTCCATGCCCTACCACACAGTGCACAGATGTCATATAGTCCCTGCCCTACCACACAGTGCACAGATGTCATCTAGTCCATGCCCTACCACAGAGTGTACAGATGTCATCTAGTCCCTGCCCTACTACACAGTGCACAGATGTCATCTAGTCCATGCCCTACCACACAGTGTACAGATGTCATCTAGTCCCTGCCCTATCACACATATGTCATCTAGTCCCTGCCCTACTACACAGTGCACAGATGTCATCTAGTCCCTGCCCTACTACACAGTGCACAGATGTCATCTAGTCCTTGCCCTACCACACAGTGCACAGATGTCATCTAGTCCCTGCCCTATCACACATATGTCATCTAGTCCCTGCCCTACTACACAGTGCACAGATGTCATCTAGTCCATGCCCTACCACACAGTGCACATATGTCATCTAGTCCTTGCCCTACCACACAGTGCACAGATGTCATCTAGCCCCTGCCCTACCACACAGTGCACATATGTCATCTAGTCCCTGCCCTACCACACAGTGCATAGATATCATCTAGTCCATGCCCTACCACACAGTGCACATATGTCATCTAGTCCCTGCCCTACCACACAGTGCACATATATCATCTAGTCCCTGCCCTACCACACAGTGCACATATGTCATCTAGTCCCTGCCCTACCACACAGTGCACATATGTCATCTAGTCCCTGCCCTACCACACAGTGCACATATGTCATCTAGTCCCTGCCCTACCACACAGTGCATAGATATCATCTAGTCCATGCCCTACCACACAGTGCACATATGTCATCTAGTCCATGCCCTACCACACAGTGCACATATATCATCTAGTCCATGCCCTACCACACAGTGCATAGATATCATCTAGTCCATGCCCTACCACACAGTGCACATATGTCATCTAGTCCCTGCCCTACCACACAGTGCACATATATCATCTAGTCCATGCCCTACCACACAGTGCACATATATCATCTAGTCCATGCCCTACCACACAGTGCATAGATATCATCTAGTCCATGCCCTACCACACAGTGCACATATGTCATCTAGTCCCTGCCCTACCACACAGTGCACATATGTCATCTAGTCCCTGCCCTACCACACAGTGCACATATGTCATCTAGTCCCTGCCCTACCACACAGTGCATAGATATCATCTAGTCCCTGCCCTACCACACAGTGCACATATGTCATCTAGTCCCTGCCCTACCACACAGTGCACATATGTCATCTAGTCCCTGCCCTACCACACAGTGCACATATGTCATCTAGTCCTTGCCCTACCACACAGTGCATAGATATCATCTAGTCCCTGCCCTACCACACAGTGCACATATGTCATCTAGTCCCTGCCCTACCACACAGTGCACATATGTCATCTAGTCCCTGCCCTACCACAGAGTGCACAGATGTCATCTAGTCCTTGCCCTACCACACAGTGCATAGATATCATCTAGTCCCTGCCCTACCACACAGTGCACATATGTCATCTAGTCCCTGCCCTACCACACAGTGCACATATGTCATCTAGTCCCTGCCCTACCACACAGTGCACATATGTCATCTAGTCCTTGCCCTACCACACAGTGCATAGATATCATCTAGTCCCTGCCCTACCACACAGTGCACATATGTCATCTAGTCCATGCTCTATCACACAGTGCACAGATGTCATCTAGCCCCTGCCCTACCACACAGTGCACAGATGTCATCTATTCCCTGCCCTACCACACAGTGCACAGATGTCATCTAGTCACTGCCCTATCACACAGTGCACAAATGTCATCTAGTCCATGCCCTACCACACAGTACACAGATGTCATCTAGTCCCTGCCCTATCACACATATGTCATCTAGTCCATGCCCTACCACACAGTACACAGATGTCATCTAGTCCATGCCCTACCATACAGTGTACAGATGTCATCTAGCCCCTGCCCTACCACACAGTGCACATATGTCATCTAGTCCCTGCCCTATCACACATATGTCATCTAGTCCATGCCCTACCACACAGTGTACAGATGTCATCTAGTCCCTGCCCTACCACACAGTGTACAGATGTCATCTAGTTCCTGCCCTACCACACAGTGTACAGATGTCATCTAGTTCCTGCCCTACCACACAGTGTACAGATGTCATCTAGTCCCTGCCCTACCACACAGTGTACAGATGTCATCTAGTTCCTGCCCTACCACACAGTGTACAGATGTCATCTAGTTCCTGCCCTACCACACAGTGTACAGATGTCATCTAGTCCCTGCCCTACCACACAGTGCACAGATGTCATCTAGTCCCTGCCCTACCACACAGTGCACATATGTCATCTAGTCCCTGCCCTACCACACAGTGCACAGATGTCATCTAGTCCCTGCCCTACCACACAGTGCACATATGTCATCTAGTCCCTGTCCAACCACACAGTGCACAGATGTCATCTAGTCCCTGCCCTACCACACAGTGCACAGATGTCATCTAGTCCCTGCCCTACCACACAGTGCACAGATGTCATCTAGTCCCTGCCCTACCACACAGTGCACAGATGTCATCTAGTCCCTGCCCTACCACACAGTGCACAGATGTCATCTAGTCCATGCCCTACCACACAGTGCACAGATGTCATCTAGTACCTGCCCTACCACACAGTGTACAGATGTCATCTAGTCCCTGCCCTACCACACAGTGCACAGATGTAATCTAGTTCCTGCCCTACCACACAGTGCACATATGTCATCTAGTCCATTCCCTACCACACAGTGCACATATGTCATCTAGTCCCTGCCCTACCACACAGTGCACATATGTCATCTAGTCCCTGCCCTACCACACAGTGCACATATGTCATCTAGTCCCTGCCCTACCACACAGTGCACAGATGTCATCTAGCCCCTGCCCTACCACAGAGTGTACAGATGTCATCTAGTCCCTGCCCTACCACAGAGTGTACAGATGTCATCTAGTCCCTGCCCTATCACACATATGTCATCTAGTCCCTGCCCTACCACAGAGTGTACAGATGTCATCTAGTTCCTGCCCTACCACAGAGTGTACAGATGTCATCTAGTCCCTGCCCTACCACAGAGTGTACAGATGTCATCTAGTCCCTGCCCTACCACAGAGTGTACAGATGTCATCTAGTCCCTGCCCTACCACAGAGTGTACAGATGTCATCTAGTCCCTGCCCTACCACAGAGTGTACAGATGTCATCTAGTCCCTGCCCTACCACAGAGTGCACAGATGTCATCTAGCCCCTGCCCTACCACAGAGTGCACAGATGTCATCTAGTCCCTGCCCTACCACAGTGCACATATGTCATCTAGTCCCTGCCCTATCACACATATGTCATCTAGTCCCTGCCCTACCACACAGTGCACAGATGTCATCTAGCCCCTGCCCTATCACACATATGTCATCTAGTCCCTGCCCTACCACACATATGTCATCTAGTCCCTGCCCTACCACACATATGTCATCTAGCCCCTGCCCTACCACACATATGTCATCTAGTCCCTGCCCTACCACACATATGTCATCTAGTCCCTGCCCTACCACAGAGTGCACAGATGTCATCTAGCCCCTGCCCTACCACACAGTGCACAGATGTCATCTAGTCCCTGCCCTACCACACAGTGCACATATGTCATCTAGCCCCTGCCCTACCACACAGATGTCATCTAGTCCCTGCCCTACCACACAGTGCACAGATGTCATCTAGCCCCTGCCCTATCACACATATGTCATCTAGTCCCTGCCCTACCACACATATGTCATCTAGTCCCTGCCCTACCACACATATGTCATCTAGCCCCTGCCCTACCACACATATGTCATCTAGTCCCTGCCCTACCACACATATGTCATCTAGCCCCTGCCCTACCACACATATGTCATCTAGTCCCTGCCCTACCACACAGTGCACAGATGTCATCTAGCCCCTGCCCTATCACACATATGTCATCTAGTCCATGCCCTACCATACAGTGTACAGATGTCATCTAGCCCCTGTCCTACCACAGTGCACAGATGTCATCTAGTCCCTGCCCTATCACACATGTCATCTAGTCCCTGCCCTACCACACATATGTCATCTAGTCCCTGCCCTACCACACAGTGCACAGATGTCATCTAGCCCCTGCCCTATCACACATATGTCATCTAGTCCATGCCCTACCATACAGTGCACAGATGTCATCTAGCCCCTGTCCTACCACAGTGCACAGATGTCATCTAGTCCCTGCCCTACCACACAGTGCACAGATGTCATCTAGCCCCTGCCCTACCACACAGTGCACATATGTCATCTAGTCCTTGCCCTACCACACAGTGCATAGATATCATCTAGCCCCTGCCCTACCACACAGTGCACAGATGTCATCTAGTCCATGCCCTACCACACAGTACACAGATGTCATCTAGTCCCTGCCCTATCACACATATGTCATCTAGTCCATGCCCTACCACACAGTACACAGATGTCATCTAGTCCATGCCCTACCACACAGTGTACAGATGTCATCTAGTCCCTGCCCTACCACACAGTGCACATATGTCATCTAGTCCATGCCCTACCACACAGTGCACAGATGTCATCTAGTCCATGCCCTACCACACAGTGCACAGATGTCATCTAGTCCCTGCCCTACCACAGAGTGTACAGATGTCATCTAGTCCCTGCCCTACCACACAGTGCACAGATGTCATCTAGTCCCTGCCCTACCACAGAGTGTACAGATGTCATCTAGTCCCTGCCCTACCACAGAGTGTACAGATGTCATCTAGTTCCTGCCCTACCACAGAGTGTACAGATGTCATCTAGCCCCTGCCCTACCATACAGTGCACAGATGTCATCTAGTCCCTGCCCTACCACAGTGCACAGATGTCATCTAGTCCCTGCCCTACCACACAGTGCACAGATGTCATCTAGTCCCTGCCCTACCACACAGTGCACAGATGTCATCTAGTCCCTGCCCTATCACACATATGTCATCTAGTCCCTGCCCTATCACACATATGTCATCTAGTCCCTGCCCTATCACACATATGTCATCTAGTCCCTGCCCTATCACACATATGTCATCTAGTCCCTGCCCTACCACAGTGCACAGATGTCATCTAGTCCCTGCCCTACCACAGTGCACATATGTCATCTAGTCCCTGCCCTATCACACATATGTCATCTAGTCCCTGCCCTATCACAGTGCACAGATGTCATCTAGTCCCTGCCCTACCACAGTGCACATATGTCATCTAGTCCCTGCCCTATCACACATATGTCATCTAGTCCCTGCCCTACCACAGTGCACAGATGTCATCTAGTCCCTGCCCTACCACACAGTGCACAGATGTCATCTAGTCCCTGCCCTACCACAGTGCAAAGATGTCATCTAGTCCCTGCCCTATCACACATATGTCATCTAGTCCCTGCCCTATCACACATATGTCATCTAGTCCCTGCCCTATCACACATATGTCATCTAGTCCCTGCCCTATCACACAGATGTCATCTAGTCCCTGCCCTACCACAGTGCAAAGATGTCATCTAGTCCCTGCCCTATCACACATATGTCATCTAGTCCCTGCCCTATCACACATATGTCATCTAGTCCCTGCCCTATCACACATATGTCATCTAGTCCCTGCCCTATCACACATATGTCATCTAGTCCCTGCCCTATCACACATATGTCATCTAGTCCCTGCCCTACCACACAGTGCACAGATGTCATCTAGTCCCTGCCCTACCACACAGTGCACAGATGTCATCTAGTCCCTGCCCTACCACAGTGCAAAGATGTCATCTAGTCCCTGCCCTATCACACATGTCATCTAGTCCCTGCCCTACCACACAGTGCACAGATGTCATCTAGTCCCTGCCCTACCACACAGTGCACAGATGTCATCTAGTCCCTGCCCTACCACACAGTGCACAGATGTCATCTAGCCCCTGCCCTACCACACAGTGCACAGATGTCATCTAGTCCCTGCCCTACCACACAGTGCACAGATGTCATCTAGCCCCTGCCCTACCACACAGTGCACAGATGTCATCTAGTCCCTGCCCTACCACACAGTGCACAGATGTCATCTAGTCCCTGCCCTACCACACAGTGCACAGATGTCATCTAGTCCCTGCCCTACCACACAGTGCATAGATGTCATCTAGTCCCTGCCCTACCACAGTGCAAAGATGTCATCTAGTCCCTGCCCTATCACACATATGTCATCTAGTCCCTGCCCTACCACACAGTGCACAGATGTCATCTAGCCCCTGCCCTACCACACAGTGCACAGATGTCATCTAGTCCATGCCCTACCACACAGTGCACATATGTCATCTAGTTCTTGCCCTAACACACAGTACACAGATGTCATCTAGTCCCTGCCCTATCACACATATGTCATCTAGTCCATGCCCTACCACACAGTACACAGATGTCATCTAGTCCATGCCCTACCACACAGTGTACAGATGTCATCTAGTCCATGCCCTACCACACAGTACACAGATGTCATCTAGTCCATGCCCTACCACACAGTGCACAGATGTCATCTAGTCCATGCCCTACCACACAGTGCACAGATGTCATCTAGTCCATGCCCTACCACACAGTGCACAGATGTCATCTAGTCCCTGCCCTATCACACATATGTCATCTAGTCCATGCCCTACCACACAGTACACAGATGTCATCTAGTCCATGCCCTACCACACAGTACACAGATGTCATCTAGTCCATGCCCTACCGCACAGTGCACAGATGTCATCTAGTCCATGCCCTACCACAGTGCACAGATGTCATCTAGTCCATGCCCTACCACAGAGTGTACAGATGTCATCTAGTCCCTGCCCTACCACAGTGCACAGATGTCATCTAGTCCCTGCCCTATCACACATATGTCATCTAGTCCCTGCCCTACCACACAGTGCACAGATGTCATCTAGTCCCTGCCCTACCACACAGTGCACAGATGTAATCTAGTCCCTGCCCTACCACACAGTGCACAGATGTCATCTAGCCCCTGCCCTACCACACAGTGCACAGATGTCATCTAGTCCATGCCCTACCACACAGTGCACATATGTCATCTAGTCCTTGCCCTACCACACAGTGCACAGATGTCATCTAGTCCCTGCCCTATCACACATATGTCATCTAGTCCATGCCCTACCACACAGTGCACAGATGTCATCTAGTCCCTGCCCTATCACACATATGTCATCTAGTCCCTGCCCTACCACACAGTGCACAGATGTCATCTAGCCCCTGCCCTACCACACAGTGCACAGATGTCATCTAGTCCCTGCCCTACCACACAGTGCACATATATCATCTAGTCCCTGCCCTACCACACAGTGCACATATGTCATCTAGTCCATGCTCTATCACACAGTGCACAGATGTCATCTAGCCCCTGCCCCACCACACAGTGCACAGATGTCATCTAGTCCATGCCCTACCACACAGTACACAGATGCCATCTAGTCCCTGCCCTATCACACATATGTCATCTAGTCCATGCCCTACCACACAGTACACAGATGTCATCTAGTCCATGCCCTACCATACAGTGTACAGATGTCATCTAGCCCCTGCCCTACCACACAGTGCACATATGTCATCTAGTCCCTGCCCTATCACACAGATGTCATCTAGCCCCTGCCCTACCACACAGTGCACAGATGTCATCTAGTCCATGCCCTACCACACAGTGCACAGATGTCATCTAGTCCATGCCCTACCATACAGTGTACAGATGTCATCTAGCCCCTGCCCTACCACACAGTGCACATATGCCATCTAGTCCCTGCCCTATCACACATATGTCATCTAGTCCATGCCCTACGATACAGTACACAGATGTCATCTAGTCCATGCCCTACCACACAGTGCACAGATGTCATCTAGTCCATGCCCTACCACACAGTGCACAGATGTCATCTAGTCCATGCCCTACCACACAGTGCACAGATGTCATCTAGTCCATGCTCTATCACACAGTGCACAGATGTCATCTAGCCCCTGCCCTACCACACAGTGCACAGATGTCATCTATTCCCTGCCCTACCACACAGTGCACAGATGTCATCTAGTCCCTGCCCTATCACACATATGTCATCTAGTCCATGCCCTACCACACAGTACACAGATGTCATCTAGTCCATGCCCTACCACACAGTGTACAGATGTCATCTAGTCCATGCCCTACCACACAGTACACAGATGTCATCTAGTCCATGCCCTACCACACAGTGCACAGATGTCATCTAGTCCATGCCCTACCACACAGTGCACAGATGTCATCTAGTCCATGCCCTACCACACAGTGCACAGATGTCATCTAGTCCCTGCCCTATCACACATATGTCATCTAGTCCATGCCCTACCACACAGTGCACAGATGTCATCTAGTCCATGCCCTACCACACAGTGCACAGATGTCATCTAGTCCATGCCCTACCACACAGTGCACAGATGTCATCTAGTCCATGCCCTACCACACAGTGCACAGATGTCATCTAGTCCATGCCCTACCACACAGTGCACAGATATCATCTAGTCCCTGCCCTACCACACAGTGCACATATATCATCTAGTCCATGCTCTACCACACAGTGCACATATATCATCTAGTCCATGCCCTACCACACAGTGCACAGATGTCATCTAGTCCATGCCCTACCACACAGTGCACAGATGTCATCTAGTCCCTGCCCTACCACACAGTGCACAGATGTCATCTAGTCCATGCCCTACCACAGAGTGTACAGATGTCATCTAGTCCCTGCCCTACTACACAGTGCACAGATGTCATCTAGTCCATGCCCTACCACACAGTGTACAGATGTCATCTAGTCCCTGCCCTATCACACATATGTCATCTAGTCCCTGCCCTACTACACAGTGCACAGATGTCATCTAGTCCATGCCCTACCACACAGTGCACATATGTCATCTAGTCCTTGCCCTACCACACAGTGCACAGATGTCATCTAGTCCCTGCCCTATCACACATATGTCATCTAGTCCCTGCCCTACTACACAGTGCACAGATGTCATCTAGTCCATGCCCTACCACACAGTGCACATATGTCATCTAGTCCTTGCCCTACCACACAGTGCACAGATGTCATCTAGCCCCTGCCCTACCACACATTGCACATATGTCATCTAGTCCCTGCCCTACCACACAGTGCATAGATATCATCTAGTCCATGCCCTACCACACAGTGCACATATGTCATCTAGTCCCTGCCCTACCACACAGTGCACATATATCATCTAGTCCCTGCCCTACCACACAGTGCACATATGTCATCTAGTCCCTGCCCTACCACACAGTGCACATATGTCATCTAGTCCCTGCCCTACCACACAGTGCACATATGTCATCTAGTCCCTGCCCTACCACACAGTGCATAGATATCATCTAGTCCATGCCCTACCACACAGTGCACATATGTCATCTAGTCCATGCCCTACCACACAGTGCACATATATCATCTAGTCCATGCCCTACCACACAGTGCATAGATATCATCTAGTCCATGCCCTACCACACAGTGCACATATGTCATCTAGTCCCTGCCCTACCACACAGTGCACATATGTCATCTAGTCCCTGCCCTATCACACAGTGCACATATGTCATCTAGTCCCTGCCCTACCACACAGTGCACATATGTCATCTAGTCCCTGCCCTACCACACAGTGCACATATGTCATCTAGTCCCTGCCCTACCACACAGTGCACATATGTCATCTAGTCCCTGCCCTATCACACAGTGCACATATGTCATCTAGTCCCTGCCCTACCACACAGTGCACATATGTCATCTAGTCCCTGCCCTATCACACAGTGCACATATATCATCTAGTCCATGCCCTACCACACAGTGCACATATGTCATCTAGTCCCTGCCCTACCACACAGTGCACATATGTCATCTAGTCCCTGCCCTACCACACAGTGCACATATGTCATCTAGTCCCTGCCCTACCACACAGTGCATATATATCATCTAGTCCCTGCCCTACCACACAGTGCACATATGTCATCTAGTCCCTGCCCTACCACACAGTGCACATATGTCATCTAGTCCCTGCCCTACCACACAGTGCACATATGTCATCTAGTCCTTGCCCTACCACACAGTGCACATATGTCATCTAGTCCCTGCCCTACCACACAGTGCACATATGTCATCTAGTCCCTGCCCTACCACACAGTGCACATATGTCATCTAGTCCCTGCCCTACCACAGAGTGCACAGATGTCATCTAGTCCTTGCCCTACCACACAGTGCATAGATATCATCTAGTCCCTGCCCTACCACACAGTGCACATATGTCATCTAGTCCCTGCCCTACCACACAGTGCACATATGTCATCTAGTCCCTGCTCTATCACACAGTGCACAGATGTCATCTAGTCCATGCCCTACCACACAGTGCACATATGTCATCTAGTCCTTGCCCTACCACACAGTGCATAGATATCATCTAGTCCCTGCCCTACCACACAGTGCACATATGTCATCTAGTCCCTGCCCTACCACACAGTGCACATATGTCATCTAGTCCCTGCCCTACCACACAGTGCACATATGTCATCTAGTCCTTGCCCTACCACACAGTGCATAGATATCATCTAGTCCCTGCCCTACCACACAGTGCACATATGTCATCTAGTCCATGCTCTATCACACAGTGCACAGATGTCATCTAGCCCCTGCCCTACCACACAGTGCACAGATGTCATCTATTCCCTGCCCTACCACACAGTGCACAGATGTCATCTAGTCACTGCCCTATCACACAGTGCACAGATGTCATCTAGTCCATGCCCTACCACACAGTACACAGATGTCATCTAGTCCCTGCCCTATCACACATATGTCATCTAGTCCATGCCCTACCACACAGTACACAGATGTCATCTAGTCCATGCCCTACCATACAGTGTACAGATGTCATCTAGCCCCTGCCCTACCACACAGTGCACATATGTCATCTAGTCCCTGCCCTATCACACATATGTCATCTAGTCCATGCCCTACCACACAGTACACAGATGTCATCTAGTCCATGCCCTATCACACATATGTCATCTAGTCCATGCCCTACCACACAGTACACAGATGTCATCTAGTCCATGCCCTACCATACAGTGTACAGATGTCATCTAGCCCCTGCCCTACCACACAGTGCACAGATGTCATCTAGTCCATGCCCTACCACACAGTACACAGATGTCATCTAGTCCATGCCCTACCACACAGTGCACAGATGTCATCTAGTCCATGCCCTACCACACAGTGCACAGATGTCATCTAGTCCATGCCCTACCACACAGTGCACAGATGTCATCTAGTCCATGCTCTATCACACAGTGCACAGATGTCATCTAGCCCCTGCCCTACCACACAGTGCACAGATGTCATCTAGTCCCTGCCCTACCACACAGATGTCATCTAGTCCATGCCCTACCACACAGTACACAGATGTCATCTAGTCCCTGCCCTACCAGTGCATATATGTCATCTAATCCCTGCTCTATCACAGTGCACATATGTCATCTAGTCTCTGTCCTCCCACACAATGCACATATGTCATCTAGTCCATGCCCTACCACACAGTGCACAGATGTCATCTAGTCTCTGCCCTACCACACATATGTCATCTAGTCTCTGCCCTCCCACACAGTACACAGATGTCATCTAGTCCATGCCCTACCACACAGTGCACAGATGTCATCTAGTCCATGCCCTACCACACAGTGCACAGATGTCATCTAGTCCCTGCCCTATCACACATATGTCATCTAGTCCATGCCCTACCACACAGTACACAGATGTCATCTAGTCCATGCCCTATCACACATATGTCATCTAGTCCATGCCCTACCACACAGTACACAGATGTCATCTAGTCCATGCCCTACCATACAGTGTACATATGTCATCTAGCCCCTGCCCTACCACACAGTGCACAGATGTCATCTAGTCCATGCCCTACCACACAGTACACAGATGTCATCTAGTCCATGCCCTACCACACAGTGCACAGATGTCATCTAGTCCATGCCCTACCACACAGTGCACAGATGTCATCTAGTCCATGCCCTACCACACAGTGCACAGATGTCATCTAGTCCATGCTCTATCACACAGTGCACAGATGTCATCTAGCCCCTGCCCTACCACACAGTGCACAGATGTCATCTAGTCCCTGCCCTACCACACAGATGTCATCTAGTCCATGCCCTACCACACAGTACACAGATGTCATCTAGTCCCTGCCCTACCAGTGCATATATGTCATCTAATCCCTGCTCTATCACAGTGCACATATGTCATCTAGTCTCTGCCCTCCCACACAGTGCACATATGTCATCTAGTCCATGCCCTACCACACAGTGCACAGATGTCATCTAGTCTCTGCCCTACCACACATATGTCATCTAGTCTCTGCCCTCCCACACAGTACACAGATGTCATCTAGTCCATGCCCTACCACACAGTGCACAGATGTCATCTAGTCCCTGCCCTACCACACAGTGCACAGATGTCATCTAGTCCATGCTCTATCACACAGTGCACATATGTCATCTAGTCCATGCTCTATCACACAGTGCACAGATGTCATCTAGTCCATGCTCTATCACACAGTGCATAGATATCTAGTCCCTGCCCTACCACACAGTGCACAGATGTCATCTAGTCCATGCTCTATCACACAGTGCACAGATGTCATCTAGTCCCTGCCCTACCACACAGTGCACAGATGTCATCTAGTCCATGCTCTATCACACAGTGCACATATGTCATCTAGTCCATGCTCTATCACACAGTGCACAGATGTCATCTAGCCCCTGCCCTACCACACATATGTCATCTAGTCCATGCCCTACCACACAGTACACAGATGTCATCTAGTCCATGCCCTACCACACAGTACACAGATGTCATCTAGTCCATGCCCTACCACACAGTGCACAGATGTCATCTAGTCCATGCCCTACCACAGTGCACAGATGTCATCTAGTCCATGCCCTACCACAGAGTGTACAGATGTCATCTAGTCCCTGCCCTACCACAGTGCACAGATGTCATCTAGTCCCTGCCCTATCACACATATGTCATCTAGTCCCTGCCCTACCACACAGTGCACAGATGTCATCTAGTCCCTGCCCTACCACACAGTGCACAGATGTCATCTAGTCCCTGCCCTACCACACAGTGCACAGATGTCATCTAGCCCCTGCCCTACCACACAGTGCACAGATGTCATCTAGTCCATGCCCTACCACACAGTGCACATATGTCATCTAGTCCTTGCCCTACCACACAGTGCACAGATGTCATCTAGTCCCTGCCCTATCACACATATGTCATCTAGTCCATGCCCTACCACACAGTGCACAGATGTCATCTAGTCCCTGCCCTATCACACATATGTCATCTAGTCCCTGCCCTACCACACAGTGCACAGATGTCATCTAGCCCCTGCCCTACCACACAGTGCACAGATGTCATCTAGTCCCTGCCCTACCACACAGTGCACATATATCATCTAGTCCCTGCCCTACCACACAGTGCACATATGTCATCTAGTCCATGCTCTATCACACAGTGCACAGATGTCATCTAGCCCCTGCCCCACCACACAGTGCACAGATGTCATCTAGTCCATGCCCTACCACACAGTACACAGATGCCATCTAGTCCCTGCCCTATCACACATATGTCATCTAGTCCATGCCCTACCACACAGTACACAGATGTCATCTAGTCCATGCCCTACCATACAGTGTACAGATGTCATCTAGCCCCTGCCCTACCACACAGTGCACATATGTCATCTAGTCCCTGCCCTATCACACAGATGTCATCTAGCCCCTGCCCTACCACACAGTGCACAGATGTCATCTAGTCCATGCCCTACCACACAGTGCACAGATGTCATCTAGTCCATGCCCTACCATACAGTGTACAGATGTCATCTAGCCCCTGCCCTACCACACAGTGCACATATGCCATCTAGTCCCTGCCCTATCACACATATGTCATCTAGTCCATGCCCTACGATACAGTACACAGATGTCATCTAGTCCATGCCCTACCACACAGTGCACAGATGTCATCTAGTCCATGCCCTACCACACAGTGCACAGATGTCATCTAGTCCATGCCCTACCACACAGTGCACAGATGTCATCTAGTCCATGCTCTATCACACAGTGCACAGATGTCATCTAGCCCCTGCCCTACCACACAGTGCACAGATGTCATCTATTCCCTGCCCTACCACACAGTGCACAGATGTCATCTAGTCCCTGCCCTATCACACATATGTCATCTAGTCCATGCCCTACCACACAGTACACAGATGTCATCTAGTCCATGCCCTACCACACAGTGTACAGATGTCATCTAGTCCATGCCCTACCACACAGTACACAGATGTCATCTAGTCCATGCCCTACCACACAGTGCACAGATGTCATCTAGTCCATGCCCTACCACACAGTGCACAGATGTCATCTAGTCCATGCCCTAACACACAGTGCACAGATGTCATCTAGTCCCTGCCCTATCACACATATGTCATCTAGTCCATGCCCTACCACACAGATGTCATCTAGTCCATGCCCTACCACACAGTGCACAGATGTCATCTAGTCCATGCCCTACCACACAGTGCACAGATGTCATCTAGTCCATGCCCTACCACACAGTGCACAGATGTCATCTAGTCCATGCCCTACCACACAGTGCACAGATATCATCTAGTCCCTGCCCTACCACACAGTGCACATATATCATCTAGTCCATGCTCTACCACACAGTGCACATATATCATCTAGTCCATGCCCTACCACACAGTGCACAGATGTCATCTAGTCCATGCCCTACCACACAGTGCACAGATGTCATCTAGTCCCTGCCCTACCACACAGTGCACAGATGTCATCTAGTCCATGCCCTACCACAGTGTACAGATGTCATCTAGTCCCTGCCCTACTACACAGTGCACAGATGTCATCTAGTCCATGCCCTACCACACAGTGTACAGATGTCATCTAGTCCCTGCCCTATCACACATATGTCATCTAGTCCCTGCCCTACTACACAGTGCACAGATGTCATCTAGTCCATGCCCTACCACACAGTGCACATATGTCATCTAGTCCTTGCCCTACCACACAGTGCACAGATGTCATCTAGTCCCTGCCCTATCACACATATGTCATCTAGTCCCTGCCCTACTACACAGTGCACAGATGTCATCTAGTCCATGCCCTACCACACAGTGCACATATGTCATCTAGTCCTTGCCCTACCACACAGTGCACAGATGTCATCTAGCCCCTGCCCTACCACACATTGCACATATGTCATCTAGTCCCTGCCCTACCACACAGTGCATAGATATCATCTAGTCCATGCCCTACCACACAGTGCACATATGTCATCTAGTCCCTGCCCTACCACACAGTGCACATATATCATCTAGTCCCTGCCCTACCACACAGTGCACATATGTCATCTAGTCCCTGCCCTACCACACAGTGCACATATGTCATCTAGTCCCTGCCCTACCACACAGTGCACATATGTCATCTAGTCCCTGCCCTACCACACAGTGCATAGATATCATCTAGTCCATGCCCTACCACACAGTGCACATATGTCATCTAGTCCATGCCCTACCACACAGTGCACATATATCATCTAGTCCATGCCCTACCACACAGTGCATAGATATCATCTAGTCCATGCCCTACCACACAGTGCACATATGTCATCTAGTCCCTGCCCTACCACACAGTGCACATATGTCATCTAGTCCCTGCCCTATCACACAGTGCACATATGTCATCTAGTCCCTGCCCTACCACACAGTGCACATATGTCATCTAGTCCCTGCCCTACCACACAGTGCACATATGTCATCTAGTCCCTGCCCTACCACACAGTGCACATATGTCATCTAGTCCCTGCCCTATCACACAGTGCACATATGTCATCTAGTCCCTGCCCTACCACACAGTGCACATATGTCATCTAGTCCCTGCCCTATCACACAGTGCACATATATCATCTAGTCCATGCCCTACCACACAGTGCACATATGTCATCTAGTCCCTGCCCTACCACACAGTGCACATATGTCATCTAGTCCCTGCCCTACCACACAGTGCACATATGTCATCTAGTCCCTGCCCTACCACACAGTGCATATATATCATCTAGTCCCTGCCCTACCACACAGTGCACATATGTCATCTAGTCCCTGCCCTACCACACAGTGCACATATGTCATCTAGTCCCTGCCCTACCACACAGTGCACATATGTCATCTAGTCCTTGCCCTACCACACAGTGCACATATGTCATCTAGTCCCTGCCCTACCACACAGTGCACATATGTCATCTAGTCCCTGCCCTACCACACAGTGCACATATGTCATCTAGTCCCTGCCCTACCACAGAGTGCACAGATGTCATCTAGTCCTTGCCCTACCACACAGTGCATAGATATCATCTAGTCCCTGCCCTACCACACAGTGCACATATGTCATCTAGTCCCTGCCCTACCACACAGTGCACATATGTCATCTAGTCCCTGCTCTATCACACAGTGCACAGATGTCATCTAGTCCATGCCCTACCACACAGTGCACATATGTCATCTAGTCCTTGCCCTACCACACAGTGCATAGATATCATCTAGTCCCTGCCCTACCACACAGTGCACATATGTCATCTAGTCCCTGCCCTACCACACAGTGCACATATGTCATCTAGTCCCTGCCCTACCACACAGTGCACATATGTCATCTAGTCCTTGCCCTACCACACAGTGCATAGATATCATCTAGTCCCTGCCCTACCACACAGTGCACATATGTCATCTAGTCCATGCTCTATCACACAGTGCACAGATGTCATCTAGCCCCTGCCCTACCACACAGTGCACAGATGTCATCTATTCCCTGCCCTACCACACAGTGCACAGATGTCATCTAGTCACTGCCCTATCACACAGTGCACAGATGTCATCTAGTCCATGCCCTACCACACAGTACACAGATGTCATCTAGTCCCTGCCCTATCACACATATGTCATCTAGTCCATGCCCTACCACACAGTACACAGATGTCATCTAGTCCATGCCCTACCATACAGTGTACAGATGTCATCTAGCCCCTGCCCTACCACACAGTGCACATATGTCATCTAGTCCCTGCCCTATCACACATATGTCATCTAGTCCATGCCCTACCACACAGTACACAGATGTCATCTAGTCCATGCCCTATCACACATATGTCATCTAGTCCATGCCCTACCACACAGTACACAGATGTCATCTAGTCCATGCCCTACCATACAGTGTACAGATGTCATCTAGCCCCTGCCCTACCACACAGTGCACAGATGTCATCTAGTCCATGCCCTACCACACAGTACACAGATGTCATCTAGTCCATGCCCTACCACACAGTGCACAGATGTCATCTAGTCCATGCCCTACCACACAGTGCACAGATGTCATCTAGTCCATGCCCTACCACACAGTGCACAGATGTCATCTAGTCCATGCTCTATCACACAGTGCACAGATGTCATCTAGCCCCTGCCCTACCACACAGTGCACAGATGTCATCTAGTCCCTGCCCTACCACACAGATGTCATCTAGTCCATGCCCTACCACACAGTACACAGATGTCATCTAGTCCCTGCCCTACCAGTGCATATATGTCATCTAATCCCTGCTCTATCACAGTGCACATATGTCATCTAGTCTCTGTCCTCCCACACAGTGCACATATGTCATCTAGTCCATGCCCTACCACACAGTGCACAGATGTCATCTAGTCTCTGCCCTACCACACATATGTCATCTAGTCTCTGCCCTCCCACACAGTACACAGATGTCATCTAGTCCATGCCCTACCACACAGTGCACAGATGTCATCTAGTCCATGCCCTACCACACAGTGCACAGATGTCATCTAGTCCCTGCCCTATCACACATATGTCATCTAGTCCATGCCCTACCACACAGTACACAGATGTCATCTAGTCCATGCCCTATCACACATATGTCATCTAGTCCATGCCCTACCACACAGTACACAGATGTCATCTAGTCCATGCCCTACCATACAGTGTACATATGTCATCTAGCCCCTGCCCTACCACACAGTGCACAGATGTCATCTAGTCCATGCCCTACCACACAGTACACAGATGTCATCTAGTCCATGCCCTACCACACAGTGCACAGATGTCATCTAGTCCATGCCCTACCACACAGTGCACAGATGTCATCTAGTCCATGCCCTACCACACAGTGCACAGATGTCATCTAGTCCATGCTCTATCACACAGTGCACAGATGTCATCTAGCCCCTGCCCTACCACACAGTGCACAGATGTCATCTAGTCCCTGCCCTACCACACAGATGTCATCTAGTCCATGCCCTACCACACAGTACACAGATGTCATCTAGTCCCTGCCCTACCAGTGCATATATGTCATCTAATCCCTGCTCTATCACAGTGCACATATGTCATCTAGTCTCTGCCCTCCCACACAGTGCACATATGTCATCTAGTCCATGCCCTACCACACAGTGCACAGATGTCATCTAGTCTCTGCCCTACCACACATATGTCATCTAGTCTCTGCCCTCCCACACAGTACACAGATGTCATCTAGTCCATGCCCTACCACACAGTGCACAGATGTCATCTAGTCCCTGCCCTACCACACAGTGCACAGATGTCATCTAGTCCATGCTCTATCACACAGTGCACATATGTCATCTAGTCCATGCTCTATCACACAGTGCACAGATGTCATCTAGTCCATGCTCTATCACACAGTGCATAGATATCTAGTCCCTGCCCTACCACACAGTGCACAGATGTCATCTAGTCCATGCTCTATCACACAGTGCACAGATGTCATCTAGTCCCTGCCCTACCACACAGTGCACAGATGTCATCTAGTCCATGCTCTATCACACAGTGCACATATGTCATCTAGTCCATGCTCTATCACACAGTGCACAGATGTCATCTAGCCCCTGCCCTACCACACAGTGCACAGATGTCATCTAGTCCCTGCCCTACCACACAGTGCACAGATGTCATCTAGTCCATGCTCTATCACACAGTGCACATATGTCATCTAGTCCATGCTCTATCACACAGTGCACAGATGTCATCTAGTCCATGCTCTATCACACAGTGCATAGATATCTAGTCCCTGCCCTACCACACAGTGCACATATGTCATCTAGTCCCTGCCCTACCACACAGTGCACAGATGTCATCTAGTCTCTGCCCTACCACACAGTGCACATATGTCATCTAGTCCATGCCCTACCACACAGTGCACAGATGTCATCTAGTCCCTGTCCTACCACACAGTGCACAGATGTCATCTAGTCCATGCCCTACCACAGAGTGTACAGATGTCATCTAGTCCCTGTCCTACCACACAGTGCACAGATGTCATCTAGTCCATGCCCAACCACACAGTGCACATATGTCATCTAGTCCCTGTCCTACCACACAGTGCACATATGTCATCTAGTCCATGCCCTACCACACAGTGCACATATGTCATCTAGTCCATGCCCTACCACACAGTGCACAGATGTCATCTAGTCCCTGCCCTACCACACAGTGCACATATGTCATCTAGTCCCTGCCCTACCACACAGTGCACAGATGTCATCTAGTCTCTGCCCTACCACACAGTGCACATATGTCATCTAGTCCCTGCCCTACCACACAGTGCACAGATGTCATCTAGTCCCTGCCCTACCACACAGTGCACAGATGTCATCTAGTCCCTGCCCTACCACACAGTGCACAGATATCATCTAGTCCCTGCCCTACCACAGAGTGCACATATGTCATCTAGTCCCTGCCCTACCACACAGTGCACATATGTCATCTAGTCCCTGTCCTACCACAGAGTGCACATATGTCATCTAGTCTCTGCCCTACCACAGAGTGCACATATGTCATCTAGTCTCTGCCCTACCACAGAGTGCACAGATGTCATCTAGTCCCTGCCCTACCACACAGTGCACAGATGTCATCTAGTCCCTGCCCTACCACACAGTGCATAGATATCATCTAGTCCCTGCCCTACCACACAGTGCATAGATATCATCTAGTCCCTGCCCTACCACACAGTGCACAGATGTCATCTAGTCCCTGCCCTACCACACAGTGCACATATGTCATCTAGTCCCTGCCCTACCACACAGTGCACAGATGTCATCTAGTCCCTGCCCTACCACACAGTGCATAGATATCATCTAGTCCCTGCCCTACCACACAGTGCACATATGTCATCTAGTCCCTGCCCTACCACACAGTGCACATATGTCATCTAGTCCATGCCCTACCACACAGTGCACATATGTCATCTAGTCCATGCCCTACCACACAGTGCACAGATGTCATCTAGTCCCTGCCCTACCACACAGTGCACATATGTCATCTAGTCCCTGCCCTACCACACAGTGCACATATGTCATCTAGTCCCTGCCCTACCACACAGTGCACATATGTCATCTAGTCCATGCCCTACCACACAGTGCACAGATGTCATCTAGTCCATGCCCTACCACACAGTGCATAGATATCATCTAGTCCATGCCCTACCACACAGTGCACATATATCATCTAGTCCCTGCCCTACCACACAGTGCACAGATGTCATCTGGCCGCAGCCCTACCACAGTGCAGAGATGTCATTTAGCTATTTCGATGATGTCCTTATCAACAATGCACAGAGTAAACTCAACACATCAGATGAGATGCCTGAGAAAGACTGTTGGAGTTTCCAGGAGTGAAAGAATGGGAACCGGCATTAGAAATACGATAGGCATAATGTCACACAAGTTCTTCCTGAGACAACAGATACAGTGGTTTGGACATTGTCTGATAATGAAACTCGATCAACTACCGATTACAGCAAGCAACTCAAAAACAGCTGGCTACAGAGGCAGGGGAGGAGCAAGAAAACAACGGATAAATAACATTCAAGGGTACAATAAACACGGAAATGCAGAAACCAAGCCAACAAATCGAGGCTAAGAATGCAAGGTCTGACTTACACATCTCGTATGCTCAACAGCATATGTGGGTTAGGAAAAGAGACACAATCCACCTGGAGCTGGACGATAGATAGGTACATCTACTGATGTCAGTCGCCTCTTGGTTGACTCCTGGAAACATCTATCCTCCATTCACAAATGAATTATAAGTGTGCTACATGATTTAACTGCCTACAGAGACAGCATTACATGACATGTACGAGTGACAGTGACATGACAGTTTATTGTATGAAATAACTGCCAACAGAGAGCACTACATGACATGTAAGAGTGACAGTGACATAACAGTTTATTGTATGAAATAACTGCCAACAGATAGCACTGCATGATACAAACAGCAAAGATGACAGTTTATTGTATGACATGTCTCACCGAACTTGAAAGCCAGAAGATGCTGCTGGTCATCCTTGATGTAGCAAACGGCAGCAATTTCATGGATGGGTATCCGCAGCAGAAGATCCTGTAGAAGCACAAATCATTCTCAGAAAAACATCAGTCATGCTACAGGGCAGTCAGATATCAAGAGAACACATCAAGTCAGATGACTTGGTGCCTAGGCTGGTATGAAACTGTAAGCATGGCACACAACCACGAAATCAACTCTGTGACTGCCAATCTTGGGGAATTAATGTGCTAGTTTCCCCTTGAGTTCCACGCCTAGGTACGAGATTTGATCATTATCAAGTGCACTGCCAACTGACAGAGGCGATCAAACTTCTACATATTACAACTCCAACAAAATGTATCAATTCTTTGTCCACGTCATGATGACAGGCTGTCAAAAATCTTCTCAAACTGTCTTTCCTTATGTCTTTTTCAAGAAAAAAAAATACTTTACAGCTTTCCTCTACTCATAATGTGGACAAAAAAACCTGACTACTTCTTTCTGATGTTTGTGATATCTTTATATTTTTGTCTCTTTCAAAACATGTAGATTACTCCTTTAGGGATGTACAAAGTTTTTCCCACATTCTTCTGTAAACAGTATTGGAACTCTTCGCTGGCTGTTGTAGATGAAGATAGAGCATGTATGGGAATGTCCTGATTGCTGTGATGCCGGTTCTTGCCTAAACTTAACTCAACTCTTCTGTAAAATCACATTTCTGTGGTTTAAAGGGATGTGTCATTTACTTATTGTCCAGGATTCACAGCATTATTTATTTAAAATTCACTGTATGTAACACACAGGAATTCTTATTCTAACTTCATAATGTTAAGTGACAGACATTCACACAATAGTCTATTGCAGGTAGTGTATAATGTTTGGAATTGTATCCAGACAGTCACCAAATTATGACCATTCTTGTTTACTTCCAGGTACCATGAAGGGATCTTTGATGTGCACTGGAGCACATGGAACTTGCTACTTTTTCCATCCTTATCTGAGAAATTTAGGCATCTGAGCCACTAGGTCAGGATCAAATGGAAGTATATAACATTAACAGGTTACTTTTATTACACTATCCACAAATGGATTCACATCTGGCACTTGAGAGGTTCCAGGTTTCACTGTCCACAGGAGCAGTGTCACACCACACTGGGCGAATGTGTGTATGTGAACGTGTACGTGTGATATATAAACAACAAAAGGTACTCCGGGATAGAAAAGGAAAGATGCAAATACACATAATACCAACATTATCAATACAAACATCAAGATCAAGAGGAAACACACTGGATAGCTAATAACAATGGCATTCATCTTCTTTGCTGCTCATTCAAGGGCAGTGCAGAATGGCACATGATAATGTTCACAAATGACAAGCCCACAGGTGAACCACAGACAGGTGTGGCAGGTAAACTTCTCACCTGACTAGCCTGGAACTTGCTGACCTCGATGTGAAACACGCTCAGACACAGGAGGGCGTAGTGTTCTGGGGTCAGCCTACTTGAAAGGACACCTTGTCTCTGGAATGATAATGTAGGGCAACATTAAAGCTTCCACATAAACACACGACAAATTGACACGTGTGCACAGATACACATACACATGCACACATATTCACACAGATATCCAGGTACTGCAAGAAGCCAATCTACAAAGACATTTAGTTACCTCTATCAGGAAAAGCAATCACCATTTTTAGTCAGGTAATGAGGAAATATGTGGAAACTGTGGAGACGTGGTTGTATAGAAGAATGAACATTTTGGATGGATAAAAGAAAGAGCAATGGAAATGTCTTGAAAGACGTTAACTCACAAAGAGAAGTAGTTACTTTTCACAGAAGAAGACAGTCCACATTTTTTGGGCATATCATGAAAAGAGGAAAGCTGGAGTATGTCGTCACAATTGGGAAAGATGAAGCGGAAGAGAGGGAGGGGGAGACCAAGAGAGAAGATGCTGGACAGTCTTGGCAGTACATGAGACAGAAGGCTGTGGACAGACATGATCACCAACATCACATGGCATGGACTATAAGAAGGTTGGCAGTGCGCGAGACAGAAGGCTGTGGACAGACATGATCTCCAACGCCACACGACATGGACTGTAAGAAGATTGGCAGTACACGAGACAGAAGGCTGTGGACAGACATGATCACCAATGCCACACGGCATGGACTATAAGAAGATTGGCAGTACATGAGACAGAAGGCTGTGGACAGACATGATCACCAGCATCACATGGCATGGACTATAAGAAGATTGGCAGTACACGAGACAGAAGACTGTGGACAGACATGATCACCAGCGCCACACGGCATGGACTATAAGAAGATTGGCAGTACACGAGACAGAAGGCTGTGGACAGACATGATCACCAACGCCACACGGCATGGACTATAAGAAGGTTGGCAGTACACGAGACAGAAGGTTGTGGACAGACATATGATCACCAACGTCACACGGCATGGACTATAAGAAGATTGGCAGTACATGAGACAGAAGGCTGTGGACAGACATGATCACCAACATCACATGGCATGGACTATAAGAAGGTTGGCAGTGCGCGAGACAGAAGGCTGTGGACAGACATGATCTCCAACGCCACACGACATGGACTGTAAGAAGATTGGCAGTACACGAGACAGAAGGCTGTGGACAGACATGATCACCAACGCCACACGGCATGGACTATAAGAAGATTGGCAGTACACGAGACAGAAGGCTGTGGACAGACATGATCACCAGCGCCACACGGCATGGACTATAAGAAGATTGGCAGTACACGAGACAGAAGACTGTGGACAGACATGATCACCAGCGCCACACGGCATGGACTATAAGAAGATTGGCAGTACACGAGACAGAAGGCTGTGGACAGACATGATCACCAACGCCACACGGCATGGACTATAAGAAGGTTGGCAGTACACGAGACAGAAGGTTGTGGACAGACATATGATCACCAACGTCACACGGCATGGACTTTAAGAAGATTGGCAGTACATGAGACAGAAGGCTGTGGACATACATGATCACCAGCGCCACACGGCATGGACTATAAGAAGGTTGGCAGTACACGAGACAGAAGGTTGTGGACAGACATATGATCACCAACGTCACACGGCATGGACTATAAGAAGGTTGGCAGTACACGAGACAGAAGGTTGTGGACAGACATATGATCACCAACGTCACACGGCATGGACTATAAGAAGGTTGGCAGTACACGAGACAGAAGGTTGTGGACAGACATATGATCACCAACGTCACACGGCATGGACTATAAGAAGGTTGGCAGTACACGAGACAGAAGGTTGTGGACAGACATATGATCACCAACGTCACACGGCATGGACTATAAGAAGGTTGGCAGTACACGAGACAGAAGGTTGTGGACAGACATATGATCACCAACGTCACACGGCATGGACTTTAAGAAGATTGGCAGTACATGAGACAGAAGGCTGTGGACATACATGATCACCAGCGCCACACGGCATGGACTATAAGAAGGTTGGCAGTACACGAGACAGAAGGTTGTGGACAGACATATGATCACCAACGTCACACGGCATGGACTATAAGAAGGTTGGCAGTACACGAGACAGAAGGTTGTGGACAGACATATGATCACCAACGTCACACGGCATGGACTATAAGAAGGTTGGCAGTACACGAGACAGAAGGTTGTGGACAGACATATGATCACCAACGCCACACGGCATGGACTATAAGAAGGTTGGCAGTACATGAGACAGAAGGTTGTGGACAGACATATGATCACCAACGTCACACGGCATGGACTATAAGAAGAAGAAGAATGAGAAGAGAATGTGTGAAAATGGTTGTGACAACCTGGAGAGTGTCTGTCAGAAGGAAGTCATGCATGGTGGGTTGACAAAGGCAGCTGCAACAACCAACAAGTGATCACATTAAATAATGTTCACATGAATGCTGTTGTTTGTGAAACCTATCAGAGACTGTTAAGTGTGCTCAACTTTCCAGCCTGATCAATTCTCCAGTCTGATCAATTCTCGTCTGATCAAGTCCTATGTTTGGCATTAAGATCCCAGGTGAGTGTAACCACTGTAACACAGCGACAAGACACGAAGTATTAACGCTGAAGTCAAGCCGTAGAAACTATCTGAGCTTATTACAAGAACTTAGTCGTATCAAAAACGTGGCATATTACAAGGATGGGGTCTCACGTCTTGTCGGTTTGAGTAGCAGATGGTAACTCAACTCATGGTAACACCCTGCCCTTACGTCAACGCGTGAGCGTCCCTAGATACCTAACTATGGGTGCTCATGCGTGCATCAGCTAATAGATCTATTTTCCCTTTGCACGCCATGCCAACTAAACCCCCTTGAACAGAGCTACTCTGTTATACCACTTCTCCCCCCCCCCCCCCAACTCAACACACCAAATTACCACTTGGCTGGGGCTGTGTTGTACAGCTCTCTAGAACACCTCTACAGGCTCAGACATCAGTGGGCTGTGCAAGACCATCACTGGAACTTCACACTGATTACAATGTAACCAGGTCGTGATTCAGCAAAACACACAAACACTGGCTGGGAACTGACCCTGGCTGGGAACTGACCCTGGCTGGGAACTGACACAGGTTGGGAAGTGACCCTGGCTGGGAGCTGACCCCGGCTGGGAACTGACCCCGGCTGGAAGCTGACCCTGGCTGGTCATGTTCTCTCCACGAGTTGCAGGTACTTCATTATCAACAGATCAAACCCAATTCCCAGACAAACATTCACATGTATAAACATACAAAAACAGCACCAACACAGACAAGTCTCAAACATGACATGTGAGTGAAGGAATTCCACCAACGTGTCAAATGCTAGAGTTGAAGAGAATATTCACATGCATTACCTTCCCCTTGTCAATTATCCGCAGCACATCAGTTCTGTTTGTCACATCTAGGTCAGGAGATACTCCGTCTACTTCGCCAATAAACTGCCAAATATAATGTTGCAGAACATAAGGGGTTAAATAAAGTTTCAGTAACATGTAACCTTAGTCGTGTATCAGTTATGGCAGCACTGTATAACGCAAACATGTCATGTGGCAATACAAGCGAACATGCTTATTCAAGTCAAATACATTCACATATCTAGAGGCAATCATAACATTGAATTATATGAAGCAGAGATTCACAGCAGGGTAGACCAAGCGAAAGCTGCATTTCAAAAGATGAAAATTATCTTATGTAATAAACTGCTCACATTAAATGTGAGAAAGACAGTACTGAAATATTATACAGAACCTGTATTGCAGTAAGGCTGTGAATCTTGGAATGTGAGTGAACAAATTAGAAAAGCCTGGAAGTAACGGAGATGTGGTTCCTGAGATTTGTGTTGCAAATACTTTGGACTACCAGAGAAACTCATGAGTGCCTGGTAAGGCTAATGAAAGCAAAAAATGATATTCAACTATAAGAAACAGACAAACAATGTTCTGTGGTCTCGTAATGAGAAGAGAAGCATACAAACATCATGATGTCTGGAAATATCAGTGGTAGAAGATGCACAGGCAGACAGGGAGAGATGATGCTGGAGGGACCGAGACAGTGGTATGGAGGAGCAACACCAACAGAATCTACCCAGAATGCCATGGACCAAGATCTGCGGAGACAAACACACACCTCTGCCATTTGGTGGGGCACAAGATGATGATGACAGCATAGTAGTGAGCGCACCTACTGGGTTAGTGGATCGGGAGACCTGTGGGAGAGTTCCAGCTGGTTAGTGGATCGGGAGACCTGTAGGAGAGTTCCTGCTGGTTAGTGGATTGGGAGACCTGTGGGAGAGTTCCTGCTGGTTAGTGGAATGGGAGACCTGTGGGACAGTTCCTGCTGGTTAGTGGAATGGGAGACCTGTGGGACAGTTCCTGCCTGCTTAGTGGATTGGAAGACCTCCGTCTTCTACAAGTGTTTGCTTTCTCTAATATATGACTGTCCAAATAATTTGGCCATCTCGGTAGAATGCAACACCATCAGCTGCCAACACTGGCCCTACATCAAAGAACACCTGCTACGAGAGCAAGAGGACGCCCGAGAAGAAAATGGATTGACGACATCAAAGACATTCTAAAAGCACACGGAATGACACTATCCACTGCCACCCATCGGGTGCTGGAACGCCAATTATTCCTCACCACGACACTCGACGGCAAAAGTGGAAGATGATGATGATGACTTGTAGCAACACAACTGCCTGCACTGCTCTGGGCTTCTCTGTAATCCCTCAACCACTTCAAGGTGGAGACACAACACAGAGGATTACTGCCTTGGAAGAAAAGCTGATAAGGAAGGGAACTAGCCACTCCACTTCAACATGCTGTGGTCTAGAATATGTGAGGATGTAATACTTCATGCCCCAAGGATAGAATATATGATGGAACTACTTTTAGCTTTATTATTAATTATTTATAAGAAGGAAGACTTGAACTGCAAAACGTTATTTCTGTATTGAAAAACTAGTTACTTTTTTTTTTGGCGCTCGCTCGCTTTGAACTCAAGCGTAGTCCATACACAGTACTACTAGTAGTGCTGGACTGAGTTTTCCGTGTGGATTAGCTTTCCCTATTAACAGTGTCCCTTGCCATCAGGCGAACCCACTCTGACTTCAGAAGTACGTGTAATTTACGTCCCCAAGTCATGGAAGATAGGTCAACATTTTAGTCCAGCTGTCCGGTGTAGGGGTTGAACCCCTTACCTCGGCATCAGCACACCGGGTGTTTAAGAACACTCACTCTTATCCATTAGGCTATGCTGACCTACCATAGTTACATTTTCTATCATCTTCCTCGCAAGTTTTGAAGAAGATTGTGTTGTGTCTGCATGCATGTGACGCTGTAACTTCTGCAAGGTCCCAAACTTGGCATAATCTTGGAGTCAGTTCAGTGTGCTTCTTCGATGCCTACTCTCTTGACAAGTTTGGGGTGATGCAATCTGTTCCAAGGACCAACACCAGAGGTGGAGTGTTGTGTTGGTCAGCTGTAACTTGCTGATCTTGATATGATGATCTTCAAGAAGTGTCAACCAATCAGTTGCAGAAACTTCTGGTCTAACGCCATATCACTGATATCATTAACGGTATCGTGTAACAAACACACTTACTTGGACTGGCTTCTCCACATGATAGTCAATAAGGTACCGAGGCTTCATCTGATACAGGTGCAACTTGGAATCAGATTTCTCACTGCTCGAATGTCGTAGTGTGGAATTTCTATATTCAGGACGAGTCATGGGTGAAATATTGATGATATGCTGAAAATAAACAGGGTACCATGAGTGTGTGGTGACACATCCACCTGACAGTGACACATTCACCTGACAGCAACACATCCACCTGACAGTGACACATCCACCTGACAGTGATACATCCACCTGACAGCATGGGAGTCTTGGGTGAGTGCAAGTATTGACCCTTCCATCAGCTTAATCTCTGAATGATTACACCAACACATTAAAATAAAACAGATTGAAGAGAATAAATGAGATCACGATTACGTCAAAATGGAAGCATCCCAGAGAGTTGATTAATTAGCATTCAATTTTGAGCCTAATGGAGCTGTTGGAGAAGCAAGGTTTCAATGCAGTGACACATACATCGTCGAACCCATTATGATTAGAGGAATTAAAATGGTTGGGGACAGGTTTGACAGCTTCCTGTTAATGTCTCTGAGGTGTTCCCTGAAGCGGTCGGCAAGACATCTGCCAGTTTGACCAATATATTTCATGTTACATCGTTTGCAGATGATAACATATATAAGATTGTGGGATATGCACATAAAAGAATCTTTCAAGGAAAAGTTAGAGGAAAGACTACAAGTACAAGTATCTAAAGTCTAAACACAGTTGTCACTTCAAAGGCTGGTAAGGGATAGATTACAAAAAGTGTTAACTTTGTAGGAAATAAATCTGGTTAGCTATAGACTACAGTCCACTGTGATTTATATATTTATTTACTTTTGGTTTAGTTTAAAATAAAAAATATTGTCTGAACTGTGCATCATCATCATCTTCCACTTCTGCCGTCAAGTGTTGTGGGGGAGGAATAATTTGCGATCTAGCACCTGATGGGTGGCACTGGATAGTGTCATTCTGTGTGATTGTACAATGTCTTTGATGTCATCAATCCAGTTTCTTCTTGGAAGTCCTCTTGGTCTCGTCGCAGATGATCTTTGATGTTGGGCCAGTGCTGGTAGTTGATGGTGTTGCATTCTAACGACATGGCCAAACCACTTGATCTTCTGTCTTTCAATAAATATGGCACAAGTTGTTGATCCCATTGTCTGTCTGATAACATCATTTCTTACTCGGTCTCAGATAGTTAATTTGGCAGCTCTCTTCAACAAGCATCTAATCTCGCAGGTGTTGATTTTGAATTTTGTGAAAGTGTGACTTAGATAATGTCCAAGTTTCTTCTTCTTCTTCTTCTGCGTTCATCCAGATTTTTTTTCCGGATGTGACTGCTTTGTGTCTGTTTACAGCAGAGCTGCGTTCTTGCGCCGCCAGGCCGACTTCTGTGGGCATTTGTTGACCGGGTTAACCTTCCCGGATGTCCAAGTTTGAGATTGGTAGCATAGGGTTGGTGTGAATATGCTGTTTATTATCTGTCGTTTTGCGGACATTGGTATATTTGGATGTTTCAGTATGGGTGATAATTGACATGTAAGTGTCAGTAAGTGCACACTAGCTTTTTTACATTTTGACATCCGATTTCGATTTCTCTGTGCATCAGTTTAGTTGAAACAAACAAAAACAAACATGTGTAGCAATGCTACCTAACCTTCGACTGTCTTGCTTTCTGTATGTCATTCATCTCGACATGATGTCCTGTGTGAAGCACGGAGAAACATGCATGTCCCGGCGCACAGTTGCGATGTTATGTCCGAGATCTCAACCGTCAACAGTCGCTGTCAAGTCTCAAGCACAACTGGGGCCATCTTCTCCCGGATGTTGACGGAGCCGTCTGCCTGTGGACCGTTAGAGTCGCCTGCCCCTGACTGTCAGTGAGTCCATCCATCATGTGCCATGCCGATAAGCGTCGCCTGCCCCTGACTGTCAGTGAGTCCATCCATCCATCATGTGCCATGCCGGTAAGCGTCGCCTACCCCTGACTGTCAGTGAGTCCACCCATCATGTGCCATGCCGGTAAGCGTCGCCTACCCCTGACTGTCAGTGAGTCCATCCATCCATCATGTGCCATGCCGGTATGCGTCGCCTGCCCCTGACTGTCAGTGAGTCCACCCATCATGTGCCATGCCGGTAAGCGTCGCCTACCCCTGACTGTCAGTGAGTCCACCCATCATGTGCCATGCCGGTAAGCGTCGCCTACCCCTGACTGTCAGTGAGTCCATCCATCCATCATGTGCCATGCCGGTAAGCGTCGCCTGCCCCTGACTGTCAGTGAGTCCATCCATCCATCATGTGCCATGCCGGTAAGCGTCGCCTACCCCTGACTGTCAGTGAGTCCACCCATCATGTGCCATGCCGGTAAGCGTCGCCTACCCCTGACTGTCAGTGAGTCCATCCATCCATCATGTGCCATGCCGGTAAGCGTCGCCTGCCCCTGACTGTCAGTGAGTCCATCCATCATGTGCCATGCCGGTATGCGTCGCCTGCCCCTGACTGTCAGCGAGTCCATCCATCATGTGTCATGCCGGTAAGCGTCGCCTACCCCTGACTGTCAGAGAGTCCATCCATAATATGCCATGCCGGTAAGCGTGGGTGGTTATGATTCGCCATCTCACTCGATCACCAGAGTCGTGGATCAGTTATGGACTGAATGGTTCGATGTGCAATGAGGTTGATCTGTCGACTAACTAACTAACTAACTATCTCCAATTTACTTCTTCTCACATGTCCCAAAAAGTATTGACAGTCTACGTCTAATTTCTCTAATCAGTTTACGATCTTCATTTGTCTCCTGTAGTACTTGGTCATTGGTTTTTCTGTTTGTCCATGGCATTCTTTGCATTTTCCTCAGAAACCACATTTCTGTTGCCATCAGATGTTTTTAGCTTGTTTGCTCATTGTCCACGCTTCACATCCATACAAAAGTATATGTTCCATGTAGCACCTCAACACTCGTTTTCTCGTTGCACTTGACATCTTTTTATTGGTCAGTATGTTTTTCATCTTGTAAAAGGCTGCCTTCGCCATGGCAATTCTTGTTCTAATCTCTTCAAGGCATCTCCCATAAGATGTTATGACTGTTCCGAGATAATTGTACCTATTCACTTGTTGAAGAATATGCCCATTTACTTTATATTACATTGAGATATTTCGTTCTTCCTAGTGACGACCATAATCTGTGTCTTCTTACAATTCACTTCTACTCTTAGCTGTTCACTGTGTGCAGTGCTAGTGTATTCATCATTGGCACCTTTCCGTCTTGACAGACGATAGTTTGGTACATTGTGCTTCAAAAAGGCTTAATAACTACGACCCATGGCGGTGGTGAGTGTGGCTGGTAAGGCCAATTCTTGCTGCAAATGTTTGCCCACAGTAGATGCATATGAAACGGCGACATGGTGTGTTATATAACTTATATTTTATATAGCACCTATCTTTTTGAATGGCAGTGAATCATGGAGCGTGAATGAACATATTAGGAAACGCTTGGAAGCAGCGTAGATGTGGTTCATGAGACCATTGTTGTGAGTATCTTTGACTGCCAGAATAACAACAATTATTGCCTAGAAGAGGTTAATGGAACTAAAATATTATATCCACCTATACTATAGTGGCTGACACCTGTCGCGTAACGTATATTACTAGGATGGAATTGGATCAAAGTAGATACTAAATAGACTTCTATGAATAGAGAATCTAACCACTGCTGAAGAAGCGATCAAATGGCTCGCAATTCTAGAAGAATGATTATCAAAGTCCCAGAATGGATCACTACTTCTAAACAGTGCCAGGCGGAAAGTTATGACGACTAACTGTACTAACACACGAAGACAGTATGTCAAGTTATTCCTGCTAACGTGCCTGGATGAATAATGAGCCCCCACTGCCTAATGTATTCTCACACAACAGGAGATAAGACAGAATGATAAGTATAGATGTAGTCCTTTCACTCGTCACACAATCTGATGATGCTAATTCTAATTCTATAATGACAGTCGCAGTTGTTAAAATTACAAATATAACAAAACGTTTAATCCTAAAGAACACTACGTGAGCCCCACTGGGAACTCACTGACACATAAGAGATACGCAGATCCCTGAAATTTCTACAAGATAATGTTCAGCTAGAGGATAATATCATAGACTTCTAGCCGATAGCAGACAAATTTTGTGATTGCTGTGAAGTGGCAAACGGGTGGGTAGCCACTCATCTGATAATCCTTAGCCTCCTGGATGGTAAGCTGTCAGTGCTGACTGGATCGTGGTGTGGACTCCACTCTCTGCTGCATCAAGTGAGTGGTTCGTAGCTCAATCACCGGTCGTGACTACGGCTACAGATGATCAGGGTGCAGGCTCTGTGAATGACAGTGAGAAGGAGTGAATAATCCTTCAAGACAGAATTGTAAATTCTTTTGGCCATGTCCTGCATGGCATGCTTGTCTCATAAATTTCACTAGCATGTATTATCTCAATTTACATATTTTGATTCCTTATCTGAAATCTACAACAGCACACTGATCTAATGGAAACAGCACAGAAATGATATCCTATTCTCTCTGCTGATATTTAGATCAAACATGTACAATCACAATGCTCTACTTCAAAGACCACATTCCAAATATATATTCTAAGTCATGATTAATCATGGAAACATGAACCACAATTCACATAATGACTTAACAGTACATATAGGATGACTTCAATGGAATGAAACTCAGACGCCACAACTCCGACGTCACATATACATTAACAAACCATTAAATCGATGAAACACCACACATCATTTTCCATGTATGGAAACACACAAACTACACTCCTGAATTAACATCACATATTAATGAATTACATAGAGTGCAATGAAATCACACACAACTATAACGTCACAATGTACACGAGTGAACCATTAAATCCATGAAACACCCCACGTTCACTTAAAGAGTTATGAGTTGTATTACTAGCAAGTCCTCCTTATATTAATTACAACATAATTAATTATCTAGAAGATTTCTTAGCTAGGTTTAAGATTACTTTCACTATACACAAGAACAATATTAGGGTTGGAGAATTCCCCCAAGGTTTGAACTTTGTTAAGTGGGCCATCTTGGACCACATGGTAGTAATCTGACTGGGCAAGATAGAGATTAATAAAGAATAATTAATTGTAACTTATTCACTCTCTGAACTAATTCCTTCAACTAATAAGTATTCTATCTAGAGAAATACGATAGCTCCGAAGTTTAAGCACATAATTAAATTATCTTAACTCTAATCGTCTACTGACTATCTCAGGTGTCCTTCCGCAGGCGGATACCTAATTTCGAGAATCACGTAATGTAATTTATCCATGGTTTTAATGCCACATGTGACGAGCTTTGCGTTTTACCCTTGTCGACAAGCCACATGGCACAAACATGGTCCTAATTCTAATATTAGTTAACTAACACTAGTTTTAATTAATAGTATCTATTATCGATCGGCATGGCCTTTAGATTTTGCCGGCAGATTGACACAAAAAAATATTTAACAAAATTATTATTAACTCACCCTGCAACTAGATTTTGACTGGCCTATCGGGAGTGGAGACTATCATTGGCTTTTCTATGTTTTAGAGTGTTGTTCGGCTTAACAAGAGCCAGCAATAAAATATGTTTAAACACAGACAGGTGTTCAATTTTAGCCAATTGACGTGATAGTAGCTCCTGCTCCCTCCAGGTTGCTGGCAAAAAAATGGCAGATCTTAGGGTGCTACCGGAAGTTAACTTCTCATCCAGGAGAGTTCCCTTCCTGTGGCCAAATTATTATTCACAGCCAAACCTGAATATATAATTCAGCCTGACTTGATTTCTTGGCTTGTAAACGAACTCTACCCTACATCTACTTCTAACTATAAGAAGAAATAGTATTTAACTCTCTCTATAGTTTTATGTATATAAATACACTAACCAAAGACGATTTTATCTAATATTTGAAAATATAGATAAAAATAAAAAAGAATACAGACTACATAGAGGGGTTTACTGAGGGCTATCTCCATCTAGTAACAAAACGATCTGAGAGGTGGGCCAACCTGTCACAAATGCCCATCGTTCAAAAAAAGTTGGAGAAGCAACTTTTTCTCCAGCCCGAACTCTCATATGGTTTTGTCAGCCCTTACTCTGACGTTTATGGGTCATTTGGACAGGTCCCCCTCTTCATCAATAGCACAATGTCTATTCACAATTCTCAGACTCTTCGTTTCTAAGACACCTTCTAAGAAACCTCCTCTCTTGATGTAGCTTCCATGGAAATCTTCTCTGGAAACTTTGCTTTCGTTGGTCGGGGTGTCCTTCGTCTGTCACTGATAAAGGTCCTACAATTCCAACATCTCTCCTTCGACCCAATTGGTCTTGATCCCTATACTTCATGCGCGTCGTCCTTACTTTCCCTTTAGACGTCTCTAAGTTGGGATCGTGTTCAGCCGCGTCATCTTCCTCACATCTGTCGGGGTTGTCTTCCCATCTGGATTGATCCCCTTTGGATCCATTATCAACCACAGCCAGAGTCATAATATGAACTGGTGGGTTCGTGTTATTCTCAAAATGTCTTTTGAGTAAATTCACGTGGAAGACTGTAGTTTTCCCGCGAATAGAAACGGAGTACTTGTTGCTGGACACCTTCTCTTTAATGATGAATGGTCCTTGCCAAGCAATTTCTAACTTATTATCCCCTTTGGTTAATAAGACTAGCACTTTATCTCCTACCTCTAGAGACTGGTTTCTAATAGGTTTATTATAGAAGGAAGCCTGTTGCTTTCTGGCACGACGGAGAGTGGAGTTAGCTAATTTCCATCCCGTGTGCAGTTTATGTTTCAGTTCCTCTACATACTGTGAAGACTTGATGACACTCTCATCTGTTCCTTCATCAGTCCAGGTTCTCAAAAGAGCCTCAAGCGGTCCTTTAATTGGTCGTCCGAACAATAGTGTAGCAGGTGGAAGACCGGTGGCGACATGTGGTACTTCTCGATAGGCAAACATTGCTGCTGGTAAGTACGTGTCCCAACTATCTGGTTTCTCCTGGACTAACTTGTTCACGATCGATTTGAGGGTCCCTGTATATTTGATCACAAGTCGCTTATTCTCTGTGAGACTAAAACCTGTGTTGACATGGTGCATCCTGAAGATGTCAGAGATTTCTCCCCTTAACTTCTCGTTCAATGATGAACCACTACCACTTACAATAAGAATAGGGAATCCTACTCTAGTGAATATTTCTATGAGAGAATTCGCTACCCTAGTTGCATTGATGGAGGGCAGTACAGTAGCTTCAGCCCACATTGTACCTGTATCTACTACAATTAAAATATAAGTATTTTTCTTCTTAGAAGTGGGCAGTGGACCAATAATGTCTATAGCTACTCGCTCAAAAGGAGTGTTCAAAACTAACCCTTCCCCTATGGAAACAGGAGTAGACCACTGCTTGGGGGAGCCATGTTGACACTCCGGACAAGACCGGACGTATCTTTGCATGTCAGCAGTCATTCCCGGCCAAAAATAATGACAAGAAATACGCTGGGTAGTAACTCCTACAGTCATATGTCCACTGAAGGATATGGTATGTCCCATATGCAATATCTGATTACGATATTGTTTCGGCACGGCAAGTTGCCCGTGTTCGGTACCCATAGTTCCTGCCCTATGGTACAACAACTTGTCCTTTAAATAGAAATTTCCAGCTGCAGGAGGATTTCTACCTTTTGGCAGTTTGCCAAAACAAGATGCTAAAGTCGGACATTCATTTTGTGCAGCCCTAATCTCCCGAGGTAGAGGGTTGATTGAGAGTATAGGTTCATGTGACTGTGCAACCTGACTCCGGGTCTCCACTGCTGCCATTATCATTGGTGATGATGGTTCTCCTAAATATACATACTTACGACCGAGCATGAAAGGATATACCGGATCATCGATCACTGCAGCTGAAATGAGTCCAGTGACATACTTAGATGTCACATGTACTTTGGCTATCTTAGCTATTATAGTTGGAGAGCTCCTGGTAGCCCCTTTGACTACAACTGTTTGTTTAGTTAACTGTGATGGTTTTACTAACTGCTTAGCTATTATTTCATCACACTGGAGTCCACTGTAATAGAGACATAGTACTGGACTACCGTTAACCAGAATAGTTTCAACCGTGGGTGGCCTAGTTCCGTTACTTGAACATATGTTCTGTTGGGTACTTGCCCCCGTAATCATACGCGCAGCATACTGGGTAGGGGGATTATTTCTGCACACGCTCGTGTGGTGATCATTACTTTTGCAGTTCTTGCAGTAAGGTTTACCCCATCCACTACTGTTCGCTGGTGGTTTTTGTTTTTGAAAACCAGGATTTTGGTGCGGACCCCCAGTGTGCCCTCTGGTGTCTTTACCGTAAGAGTTGTTCTGCTGAAAACCCTTATTCTGTGTTGCAGGAGTATTTTGAGCAGTAGAAGAATTACAAAATTTAGTGGCAGCTACTTCGCCATGGGCAGTTAAATATCGTTCGGCTAGTGAGATAACCTCCTCTAGCCGAGCGCCACCATTCTCTGCAATAAAGGTTTGTAGCTGTTTTGGAAGAACATCTTTAAATTGCTCAACAAGTATTAGTTCCGCCAGCCCGTCATAAGTAGCATCCAAATCACTCAGTTCTACCCACTTGTTAAAATAAGTGTGTAACCGTGAGGCGAACTGAGGAAATGATTCTCCTTGTGACCGTTTGGCTGTACGGAACTTCAACCTGTAGGCACTAGAAGTTAACTGATATCGTTTCAAGAGAGCATTTTTGAGTGTGACAAAGTCCTTCTCAAGACCTGGAGGGAGTTTTTTTGCAAACACGTCATACGCTGGACCGCGAAGTGCTTGGGAGAGTTTAATATTAAATTTATCCTTAGGCAGATTGTAGGCTTCACACATTAACACAAATTTGTCAAGATATTCATCCATCTGATCCTCCTTCGGGTCGAAGTGGGCCAGTGGAAAACTCATTGCTCCTGGAGTAATATGTTGTCCTGAGGAAATGTCTTGACTGTCAGTTGGAGAGCTGGCACTGCTAAATCTGGAGGCATCAGGATTTTGTAGTTCTAATCTCCTCAGTTGTAACTCGTGCTGTCTTAACTGCTCAGCTAATTTCAAGTCCTTGTCCAGTTCTGCTTGCTTCAACTGGTTGTCCAATTCAGCTTGTTTCAACTGGTTGTCCAATTCAGCTTGTTTCAACTGGTTGTCCAATTCAGCTAGTCGCATCTTCTCTCTGGATTCAATTTCCGCCATCTGGATTTGTAATTTAATTCTTTCCTCTCGTTCTTCCTTCTCTCTCTCCTTGATGATGTCCCTTTGTTCTCGGCGCCACTCTCTTCCTTCTTCTATTACATATTTGTTCAACTCTACACCCTCATAACCTAACAATGTCCCTTGTTCTCGCAGTTCCTCTTTAGTAGGTGGCTTTTCGGAAGACATGTTAGCTATGTACTAAGATGATATCTGTTGATACACCTGGATAACTCACTCACTTAATCAAGAATGTGTTTGTCGCAAAGATTCACAAATATTATCTTCAATGACAAGCATAAAAAATGTTACACATTGACACAACACTTACCCGTTTGCCAGCAATTCACCTTTGCCCTAACTTATGTTATCTTATACTAATCCTATGTATGTGTTATATTATAATCCTAGTTAGTATATTATCCTATATTATATGTATATATATATATATATATATATATATATATATATATATATATATATATATATATATATATATATATATATTAACTAGTATGATTAGTAGCTATCTCTTTTTAGTGACTGAAAGTTAGAAATATCTATGAAGTTGGATACTCGACTGAACCCAACAATCTATAGGATTGTCATGCCCGGACCGAGCCACCAGTGTCGCGTAGCGTATACTACTAGGATGGAATTGGATCAAAGTAGATACTAAATAGACTTCTATGAATAGAGAATCTAACCACTGCTGAAGAAGCGATCAAATGGCTCGCAATTCTAGAAGAATGATTATCAAAGTCCCAGAATGGATCACTACTTCTAAACAGTGCCAGGCGGAAAGTTATGACGACTAACTGTACTAACACACGAAGACAGTATGTCAAGTTATTCCTGCTAACGTGCCTGGATGAATAATGAGCCCCCACTGCCTAATGTATTCTCACACAACAGGAGATAAGAGAGAATGATAAGTATAGATGTAGTCCTTTCACTTGTCACACAATCTGATGATGCTAATTCTAATTCTATAATGACAGACGCAGTTGTTAAAATTACAATTATATAACAAAACGTTTAATCCTAAAGAACACTACGTGAGCCCCACTGGGAACTCACTGACACATAAGAGATACGCAGATCCCTGAAATTTCTACAAGATAATGTTCAGCTAGAGGATAATATCATAGACTTCTAGCCGATAGCAGACAAATTTTGTGATTGCTGTGCAGTGGCAAACGGGTGGGTAGCCACTCATCTGATAATCCTTAGCCTCCTGGATGGTAAGCTGTCAGTGCTGACTGGATCGTGGTGTGGACTCCACTCTCTGCTGCATCAAGTGAGTGGTTCGTAGCTCAATCACCGGTCGTGACTACGGCTACAGATGATCAGGGTGCAGGCTCTGTGAATGACAGTGAGAAGGGGTGAATAATCCTTCAAGACAGAATTGTAAATTCTTTTGGCCATGTCCTGCATGGCATGCTTGTCTCATAAATTACACTAGCATGTATTATCTCAATTTACATATTTTGATTCCTTATCTGAAATCTACAACAGCACACTGATCTAATGGAAACAGCACAGAAATGATATCCTATTCTCTCTGCTGATATTTAGATCAAACATGTACAATCACAATGCTCTACTTCAAAGACCACATTCCAAATATATATTCTAAGTCATGATTAATCATGGAAACATGAACCACAATTCACATAATGACTTAACAGTACATATAGGATGACTTCAATGGAATGAAACTCAGACGCCACAACTCCGACGTCACATATACATTAACAAACCATTAAATCGATGAAACACCACACATCATTTTCCATGTATGGAAACACACAAACTACACTCCACACGATGAATTAACATCACATATTAATGAATTACATAGAGTGCAATGAAATCACACACAACTATAACGTCACAATGTACACGAGTGAACCATTAAATCCATGAAACACCCCACGTTCACTTAAAGAGTTATGAGTTGTATTACTAGCAAGTCCTCCTTATATTAATTACAACATAATTAATTATCTAGAAGATTTCTTAGCTAGGTTTAAGATTACTTTCACTATACACAAGAACAATATTAGGGTTGGAGAATTCCCCCAAGGTTTGAACTTTGTTAAGTGGGCCATCTTGGACCACATGGTAGTAATCTGACTGGGCAAGATAGAGATTAATAAAGAATAATTAATTGTAACTTATTCACTCTCTGAACTAATTCCTTCAACTAATAAGTATTCTATCTAGAGAAATACGATAGCTCCGAAGTTTAAGCACATAATTAAATTATCTTAACTCTAATCGTCTACTGACTATCTCAGGTGTCCTTCCGCAGGCGGATACCTAATTTCGAGAATCACGTAATGTAATTTATCCATGGTTTTAATGCCACATGTGACGAGCTTTGCGTTTTACCCTTGTCGGCAAGCCACATGGCACAAACATGGTCCTAATTCTAATATTAGTTAACTAACACTAGTTTTAATTAATAGTATCTATTATCGATCGGCATGACCTTTAGATTTTGCCGGCAGATTGACACACAAAAATATTTAACAAAATTATTATTAACTCACCCTGCAACTAGATTTTGACTGGCCTATCGGGACTGGAGACTATCATTGGCTTTTCTATGTTTTAGAGTGTTGTTCGGCTTAACAAGAGCCAGCAATAAAATATGTTTAAACACAGACAGGTGTTCAATTTTAGCCAATTGACGTGATAGTAGCTCCTGCTCCCTCCAGGTTGCTGGCAAAAAAATGGCAGATCTTAGGGTGCTACCGGAAGTTAACTTCTCATCCAGGAGAGTTCCCTTCCTGTGGCCAAATTATTATTCACAGCCAAACCTGAATATAAAATTCAGCCTGACTTGATTTCTTGGCTTGTAAACGAACTCTACCCTACATCTACTTCTAACTATAAGAAGAAATAGTATTTAACTCTCTCTATAGTTTTATGTATATAAATACACTAACCAAAGACGATTTTATCTAATATTTGAAAATATAGTTAAAAATAAAAAAGAATACAGACTACATAGAGGGGTTTACTGAGGGCTATCTCCATCTAGTAACAAAACGATCTGAGAGGTGGGCCAACCTGTCACACACCTGGCCATCTTGAAGTGATAGTTTGTAAAATGGAGTCATACCTGTCCATTACACAAAGCCATGGCTGAATTTAGAGACCATATGTTGCCCATGCAGCATGATCCTTCGCTCGGTCTGTCTAGTTTACTCCAGAGGAAAGGTAACACCAATATGTATGGAACAAGACAAGCTGCAGAAGCTGCCGGATGAGCAAAGTAGTACTATAACTGTCCGCCTGTTGGAGATTCATTCCTAGGCCAGTTGCCGACCAAGGCTTAGGGCCTGGTCTGCCCTGCCATGACATTTAGTCTTTACGTTGCATATCCTCGCACTAGAGTAAGGCGTGTACCCTCCCAATTGCACTCTATGCGATGTTAAGAGAGAGAGAGAGACAAACAGCATAATTTGGTTACGTCGTACCCTGCACTGCCATAGTAACTAACAATGATTGCATGGAAGAGGCTAATGAAACTTTGTCCTCACTTGCCAATTCTATCACCTACCGAAGCCACAACCATGTCTTCATTAGCCAGGTTATTAACCACACGAACCCACAACAATATTTTCATTAGCCAGGTCTATCACCTACCGGAACCCACAACAATATCTTCATTAGCCAGGTCTATCATCCACACGAACCCACAACCATGTCTTCATTAGCCAGGTTATCAACCACACGAACCCACAACAATATCTTCATTAGCCAGGTCTATCACCTACCGGAACCCACAACTATGTCAATATTAGCCAGGTCTATCATTCACGTGACCCCAAAACTACGTAATATGGACAGAATTCGAATCTAACCATTGAAATAGCACCATTGGTCTCAGATATCGATGGTCTAAGACAGTGGCGTGTAGAAACATCATCTATAGAATTGACTCAGATCACCAAGGATCGAGATATGTGGAAATACATGAACGTCCACGCCATTTTACAGCACACATAATGATGATGAATGTAGTTTCTGAGACACAATCGTGTATATATGCCAGGTCGTCCATGTTGTACACCGTCTGTATTGTTGTTCTTATTTGGCGATACTCTAGGAATGTTTATGTAGCAGGTCAGTTCACAAGATTCCATTTTCTACCTTAGCCTCCTAACCCTAATTGCCCAAAGGTCAAGGACCCCTTTTCATGTCTCCACCAATCAGGACTCGACGATTGGTGTGTTGAATATGGCGCCGACCGCCTTTGCTTCCGGCGATACTCCCGGTGCCTGTTATTTTAGGCTACTTCGACCCGGAAGCCGCGGTTAACAGACATAGTGCCAAAGTAAGTAGTAGGTTTTAGTAGGTTTAAACAAAAATGGTTGGCGGAAAATGGTAAGTAGGGGTGTGTCTCGGCTATGACTTTAAAGGTTGTTAATATGGTAGCAGACATGTTGTGTTATATAACAAATTAAAGGGGGTTGCTTGGGGAAACTAGTGTATATAAGCTTATGGCAGATAAGAAAAGGTCGCTTAAGGCGATTAATCATCCCATGTCAATTTATCAGTTACTTTTCAAACCAAATTCAACACGACAGAGATTCGAACCCATGACCAACGTACCGAAAGATAAGATTTCTTGCCACTGCGCCATCTTGGCCTCCAACCCACCCCAACCCATCGCCTTACGCCATCTGGGCCTCCAACCCACCCCAACCCACCGCCTTACTTCCTGTCTATCAAAACGTAGTTACATAATACCAGCAGGGATTAGGGTCAATCGCCGACCGGCTGGAGCGCGTACTACAAAAACCAGATCTGCATACTTGCGGCTTAGTATTTCCTGGCCTATCGTTTCACTTCGTGGCTGTTTCAATTCACAGGCTCGCGAGATCTGAGTGACTTAACCTTGTCGTGGGACCAGTAATGTCTAGGCCAGACCGCGAATAGCAAGCAGGTCGGTCTGATTTGTATGTGACTAACTAAAGAAATCACACGGGCTGATTTCTGCCTTCGGATTGCCTGTACGCCTGACTGGTAAGCATTGTGTACATCTTTTCTTAATGGTTATCAACACGTACGCATGTGATCTGTACTTGCTTGCCAACTCTTGGCTAATGTGAACGTTCAATTTTGTGATTTCGTTGAAATAACCGAAACTTTAGATAGCTGTATGTTTTTTGTTTGCTCATTTTATATATATAAAACATCGCTGGAATGATGTAAATACACTTACAAGCATGAGTATAAAGTTGTAACAAGGAATATTGTGATTTTGTTAGAAAATATCAGGTCTCAAAACGGTGTGTATTCTGTTTGTAAGTGCGGCGTAGTGGACTATTGCGGTAACTAATTCTGTTCCAAACAAGGTATTCTGTGTGATAAGCTGATAAACTAGTGTCCGTTTGGGCTAAACAGCGTGATATGGCTGATAAATTGTAGTCTATGTGGACTAAAATAGTACACTGCGTGTGATAAGTTATTGTCCGTGCGTATGAACAAAACAGCGCACTGTGTGTGATGTACTATTGTGTGTGTGTGTGTGTGTGTGTGTGTGTGTGCGTGCGAACCACACAGCGCACTGTGTGTGATATGTTGTTGTCCGTGTGAGCCAAACAACGCACTGTGTGTGATATGTTGTTGTCCGTGTGAACCAAACAACGCACTGTGTGTGATATGTTGTCCGTGTGAACCAAACAACGCACTGTGTGTTTTTATATACTTCACGTTTAGTTTAACTGTAGTAAAAAAAAACCTGGCCAGTTATTGTAACATACAGCACAATACATGTTTTAGACCAGACATATGTTGCCTCTTTGCAAGTAACACGCATGGTTGTTAGTTAGTTAGTTAGTTAGTTAGTTAGGTAGGTAGTTAGTCGAGGTTCCAACTTCACGGCAACGGGTCGTTCCCATTATGCTGCGTTCCTGTGCCAGTGAATTTCACACAAAATGCTCCCCACTGTCCAATGTGAAAAGTGGAATAGACAGGAGTCTCGGCAACCCAACAGCCCGTACAGGTACACTGCATAATGCCGCCGCCAGAATGCCAACACAAAATTCATCCACGAAAACCACAGTTCATCTTCGATGGAATCGACAGTCACCAGAAGGACCTCATTGACCCGGGTTTTCTCACATGGCTCGGTCTTTTACCGCAGGGCGACCCGCCGAAAGTGTCACATAAAGCTTCAGCGCCGACTCCATAGAGTCTCCTGAAAAATGCACTCGTGATCAGAAAAGGCAACTCAGTCAATTCAGCAACAGCCGGTAGCCATTGTTCCGAACATACCGGTCACTGTACAGGACAGATATAAAAGCATTCCCCGCGAATTTCACAGCTCACAGTGTCGCCCACGCACTCACTCAGTAGCAGGGCGACGGAACCATGTACTACCAGTCCAACATGAGGAAAATGCGATTGCAAACCGTCGCTGCAAGCATGAACACGCCACAGGCCTTAAAGGTTCACCACCTAACCGCCATGTTAGCGGCCGGAAGTCCCCTCAGAGATTAGATATTATGCCCAGAGAGCATGCTTGTTTATTCTGACTACTCTAGTCCCTCGAGATACGCGGTAGTGGAGTGGTTAGACGATCACCCGCAGGCCGGAGATCATAAGCTCGATACCGAATGGGAACGAAGTTTTAAAATTGGCATGGGAGCCCAGGTTGACCCAGCCTAACACGGGCACGGGAAGTGTCTGGGGAGGTAAAGGAGCCCGGCTTGATACTGACCTCATCATGCACCCAGTGCCGATTGGTTTATTTTTAAAAAAAGTTGTCCCGCACTAAATGCCCAATAGTGTGTAAAAGGGTCGTTTACTTACGACCCCCTGGGATGCTGGATGTCGGTTGTGCTGGGTCTCAGGGGGCTAAACTCCTGTCAGCAGGTATAGAGAAAACATTCATCGCAGAGTATACAGCTTGGTCTAAGGAAGGGTATGATCTGTGTGTGTACATGGCAGCAGGTATAGAGAAAACATTCATTACAGAGTATACAGCTTGGTCTAAGGAAGGGTATGATCTGTGTATATACCTGGCAGCAGGTATAGAGAAAACATTCATTACAGAGTATACAGCTTGGTCTAAGGAAGGGTATGATCTGTGTATATACCTGGCAGCAGGAGTAGTTATAAATGTGCAAATCGGTTCTTATTTGCCGGAGCCTCCGGCAATTGACCTTGACCTCGGCTGATTTTCACTCCCCCTCGGTCATATAGTTGGGTGGGGTACGGGGTGGTATCTAGGTCATATCTAAGGGCGATAATTCTAAGATTTTATGTTTCTAAGGGCAGATAACTATTGAGTGGGAGTATAAAAATTTTAATTAATTATTAAAAAATAAAATAAAATAAATAAAAAATAAAAATAAATAACGACAGGGTGCTGGGTGGTGGAGAGGGGGTGAGCTCGTGGGGTGACGCTAGGTGATTTGGGTTTAAACACTATCATCACAGGGTTACAAATGAAAACCTTAAAAAGTAAAAATGTCCGATAATATTGATTTTAGCGGGTATAGCTTAGTGAAATTCGTTGGTGAGGGGTGGGTAGCGGCTATTAGTGCTTTGTAGAGGGTCACCGTGGCGTTTTTACTATCATCATACGGGTTACAAATGAAAACCTTAAAAAGTAAAAATGGCCGATAATATTGATTTTAGCGGGTATAGCTTAGTGAAATTCGTTGGTGAGGGGTGGGTAGCGGCTATTAGTGCTTTATAGAGTGTCGTAGTGGCCTATACACTATTATCACAGGGTTACAAATGAAAACCTTAAAAAGTAAAAATGGCCGATAATATTGATTGCAGCGGGTATAGCTTAGTGAAATTTGTTGGTAAGGGGTGGGTAGCGGCTAGAAGTGCTTTGTAGAGTGTCGTAGTGGCCTATACACTATCATCATACGGGGTACAAATGAAAACCTTAAAAAGTAAAAATGCCCGATAATATTGACTGTAGCGGATATAGCTTAATGAAATTCGTTGGTAAGAGGTGGGTAGTGGTTATTAGTGGTCTGTAGAGGGTCACCGTGGCTTTTTTACTATCATAACACGTGTTACAAATGAAACCCTGAAAGCTAAAGATCGCTGATTGTAATGGATATAGTGGAGTATCATTCGGCGGTAAGAGGTGGGTACCAGGTATTAGTGGTCAAGCAAGGAAAATTTTAGGGAAAAGTGATTGTAATGATATGAGGATGCTTAAAGGGTGGTAAATTAGTGGTCAAGTAGTGGTCAAGTGTTGGTTAAGTGACGAAAATTTTAGGGAAATTTTAGGGAACAGTGATTGTAATGATATGGTGATGATTAAAGGATGGTAAATTAGTGGTCAAGCAGTGGTCAAGTAGTGGTCAAGTAGTGGTCAAGTGTTGGTTAAGTGACGAAAATTTTAGGGAAATTTTAGGGAACAGTGATTGTAATGATATGGTGATGATTAAAGGATGGTAAATTAGTGGTCAAGCAGTGGTCAAGTAGTGGTCAAGTGAGGAAATTTTAGGGAAAAGTGGTTATAATGATATGGTGATGATTAAAGGGTGGTAAATTAGTGGTCAAGTAGTGGTCAACCAATGGTCAAGTAGTGGTCAAGTGGTCGAGTGACCACTTAAATTGTAGATGACGATGTCCCTAAGATTATGGTAGTGGTTAAAGTGATCGATGACATGGTCAAGTAGCGGTCAACCAGTGGTCAAGTGGTCGAATGAACACTTAAAAGGTAGAGAAAAGTACGTATATTGAAACGGTGATGGTAAAATGGTCGACAACGTGGTTAAGCAGTGGTCAAGTAGTGCTCAACCAGTGGTCAACCGCTCAAGTGAGAAAATTGTAGGGTATGGTACGTGTAGTGAAACAGAGATAAATAAATTAAGTAGTGACGTTGTCAAGTAGTGATCAAGTAGCGGGCAAGTACTGGTCAAATGGTCGAGTGACCACTTAAATTGTAAGGGAAAGTACGTGTAGTGAACCTGTGTTGGTTACAGTGATCGATGACGTGCTCAAGTAGTGGCCAAGTAGTGGTAAATGGTCGAATGACTATTTAAATTGTAAGGGAAAGTACGTGTAGTGAACCTGTGTTGGTTAAAGTGATCGATGACGTGCTCAAGTAGTGGCCAAGTAGTGGTAAATGGTCGAATGACTACTTAAATTGTCGGTGAAAGTAGGTATGGTGACATGGTGATGATCAAGAGTTGGTCAAGTGGTGCTCAAATAGGGTCAAGTAGTGGTCAAGTAGTCGAATGACCACTTAAATTATAGGGTATGGTACGTGTAGTGAAACGGTGATGGTAAAATAAGTAAGGACATAGTCAAATAGTGGTCAAGTACTGGTGAAGTAGTGATCAAATGGTCGAGTGACAACTTAAATTGTAAGGGAAAGTACGTGTAGTGAACCTGTATTAGTTAAAGTGATCGATGACGTGCTCAAGTAGTGGCCAAGTAGTGGTAAATGGTCGAGTGACTACTTAAATTGTCGGTGAAAGTAGGTATAGTGACATGGTGATGATCAAGAGTTGGTCAAGTGGTGCTCAAATAGTGGTCAAGTAGTCGAATGACCACTTAAATTATAGGGTATGGTACGTGTAGTGAAACGGTGATGGTAAAATAAGTAAGGACATAGTCAAATAGTGGTCAAGTACTGGTGAAGTAGTGATCAAATGGTCGAGTGACCACTTAAATTGTAAGGGAAAGTACGTGTAGTGAACCTGTGTTGGTTAAAGTGATCGATGACGTGCTCAAGTAGTGGCCAAGTAGTGGTAAATGGTCGAGTGACTACTTAAATTGTCGGTGAAAGTAGGTATAGTGACATGGTGATAATCAAGAGTTGGTCAAGTGGTGCTCAAATAGTGGTCAAGTAGTGGTCAAGTAGTCGAATGACCACTTAAATTATAGGGTATGGTACGTGTAGTGAAACGGTGATGGTAAAATAAGTAAGGACATAGTCAAATAGTGGTCAAGTACTGGTGAAGTAGTGATCAAATGGTCGAAGGATCACTTAAATTGTAGGGTATGGTATGTGTAGTGACATGATGATGGTTAAAGTGATCGATGAAATGATCAAGACGTTATGCCGACTGCTAAGTTCAGAAAGTAATGTCCTTACTATCGGCAATTTCCCTGACAGGAGCGCCTCGAGCACTGATTTTGTATTGATCAATAGCACCTAGTGGTACAGTCGACACACATGGACAATAGTTACAGCCGGTCAAAGTTTCAACCGTCAAATAAGAAAATATGTTAGACAAAATATTAAAATTATTGGTCAAATACAGAAATATATCACCCAAACTTATAAAAAGTAGGAACATATGTTAACCAAATGGAAAATATCTTAGCCAAATAGGAAAATTTGTTAGCCAAATAGAAAAAATATTAACCACGTAACGATATATCTTGTCCACACTTATGAAAAGTAGGGAAATTTGTTAGTCAAATGAGAAAAAAGATTGACCAAGTAACGAAATACCCAAACCAAACTTATGAAAAGTACGAAACTTTGTTAAGCAAGTATGAAAAGGTATCGACCAAACAGAGAAATATATCACCTAAACTTATAAAAAGTAAGAACATATGTTAACCAAATGGAAAATATCTTGGCCAAATAGGAAAATTTGTTAGCCAAATGGGGAAAATATTGTCCAAGTAACGAAATATCCCCCAACAAACTTAGGAAAAGTACGAAACTTTGTTAAACAAGTATGAAAAGGTATCGACCAAACAGAGAAATATATCACCCAAACTTATAAAAAGTAGGAACATATGTTAACCAAATGGAAAATATCTTGGCCAAATAGGAAATATTGTTAGCCAAATAGAAAAAATATTGACCACGTAACGATATATCTTGTCCACACTTATGAAAAGTAGGAACATTTGTTAGCCAAATGGGGAAAATATTGTCCAAGTAACGAAATTTCCCCCAACAAACTTAGGAAAAGTACGAAACTTTGTTAAACAAGTATGAAAAGGTATCGACCAAGTAGAGAAATATATCACCCAAACTTATAAAAAGTAGGAACATATGTTAACCACAGAGAAATTACCTTGGCCAAATAGGAAAATTTGTTAGCCAAATGGGGAAAATATTGTCCAAGTGACGAAATACCCTCCAACAAACTTAGGTAAAGTACGAAACTTTGTTAAACAAGTATGAAAAGGTATCGGCCAAACAGAGAAATATATCACCCAAACTTATAAAAAGTAGGAACATATGTTAACCAAATGGAAAATATCTTGGCCAAATAGGAAAATTTGTTAGCCAAATGGGGAAAATATTGTCCAAGTAACGAAATATCCCCCAACAAACTTAGGAAAAGTACGAAACTTTGTTAAGCAAGTATGAAAAGGTATCGACCAAACAGAGAAATATATCACCCAAACTTATAAAAAGTAGGAACATATGTTAACCAAATGGAAAATATCTTGGCCAAATAGGAAATATTGTTCGCCAAATAGAAAAAATATTGACCACGTAACGATATATCTTGTCCACACTTATGAAAAGTAGGAAATTTTTTAGTCAAATGAGGAAAATATTGACCACGTAACGAAATACCCCCCAAAAAACTTAGGAAAAGTACGAAACTTTGTTAAGCAAGTATGAAAAGGTATCGGCCAAACAGAGAAATATATCACCCAAACTTATAAAAAGTAGGAACATATGTTAACCAAATGGAAAATATCTTGGCCAAATAGGAAATATTGTTCGCCAAATAGAAAAAATATTGACCACGTAACGATATATCTTGTCCACACTTATGAAAAGTAGGAAATTTTTTAGTCAAATGAGGAAAATATTGACCACGTAACGAAATACCCCCCAAAAAACTTAGGAAAAGTACGAAACTTTGTTAAGCAAGTATGAAAAGGTATCGACCAAGTAGAGAAATATATCACCCAAACTTATAAAAAGTAGGAACATATGTTAACCACAGAGAAATTACCTTGGCCAAATAGGAAAATTTGTTAGCCAAATGGGGAAAATATTGTCCAAGTGACGAAATACCCCCCAACAAACTTAGGAAAAGTACGAAACTTTGTTAAGCAAGTATGAAAAGGTATCGGCCAAACAGAGAAATATAACACCCAAACTTATGAAAAGTAGGAAACTTTGTTAGCCAAAGTGAAAAAACCTAGGTCAAGTAAGAAAATTATGATAGCCAAATGTGAAAAGTGTCGGCCAAATACAGAAATTGCTCAACCAAACTTATAAAACGTAGGAAAATTGTTATTCAAACGGGAAAGCTATTGAACAACTAGGAAAATGTAATAGTCAAAGAAGAAGAATATTGAACAAGTAATGAAATATATCATTCAAACTTATGAAAAGTAGGAAGCCTTGATAACCAAATGTGAAAAATATCACTCAAAGAGAGAAATAGCTCGCCCCAACGTATAAAAAGTAGGAAAATTGTCGACCAAAGGGGGAAAAGTTAGACCAAATACAGAAATATCTCGACCAAACTTATAAAAATCTAGGAAAAAATAGTACCCAACACAACTAAAAGGCTGACTAAAGTTATAAATCCAAACTTATAAAAATAACCAAATAGGAAAACATATTGACCAAGTACAGACATATATCAATTAAACTTATAAACTTGTCGTCCAAAGTGATAAAAAACAAAGAAAGGCTGTCAGCCAGTCTAAGAAATAGGTATGGAAAAGTAAGTCGACCAAGACTACAGAAGTTATATTTTTATTTCCTTTTTTTTTTCCCCTTTTTTTTCTGAGCTTGGTCGACTTACTTTTCCATACCTATTTCTTAGACTGGCTGACAGCCTTTCTTTGTTTTTTATCACTTTGGACGACAAGTTTATAAGTTTAATTGATATATGTCTGTACTTGGTCAATATGTTTTCCTATTTGGTTATTTTTATAAGTTTGGATTTATAACTTTAGTCAGCCTTTTAGTTGTGTTGGGTACTATTTTTTCCTAGATTTTTATAAGTTTGGTCGAGATATTTCTGTATTTGGTCTAACTTTTCCCCCTTTGGTCGACAATTTTCCTACTTTTTATACGTTGGGGCGAGCTATTTCTCTCTTTGAGTGATATTTTTCACATTTGGTTATCAAGGCTTCCTACTTTTCATAAGTTTGAATGATATATTTCATTACTTGTTCAATATTCTTCTTCTTTGACTATTACATTTTCCTAGTTGTTCAATAGCTTTCCCGTTTGAATAACAATTTTCCTACGTTTTATAAGTTTGGTTGAGCAATTTCTGTATTTGGCCGACACTTTTCACATTTGGCTATCATAATTTTCTTACTTGACCTAGGTTTTTTCACTTTGGCTAACAAAGTTTCCTACTTTTCATAAGTTTGGGTGTTATATTTCTCTGTTTGGCCGATACCTTTTCATACTTGCTTAACAAAGTTTCGTACTTTTCCTAAGTTTGTTGGGGGGTATTTCGTCACTTGGACAATATTTTCCCCATTTGGCTAACAAATTTTCCTATTTGGCCAAGGTAATTTCTCTGTGGTTAACATATGTTCCTACTTTTTATAAGTTTGGGTGATATATTTCTCTACTTGGTCGATACCTTTTCATACTTGCTTAACAAAGTTTCGTACTTTTCCTAAGTTTTTTGGGGGGTATTTCGTTACGTGGTCAATATTTTCCTCATTTGACTAAAAAATTTCCTACTTTTCATAAGTGTGGACAAGATATATCGTTACGTGGTCAATATTTTTTCTATTTGGCGAACAATATTTCCTATTTGGCCAAGATATTTTCCATTTGGTTAACATATGTTCCTACTTTTTATAAGTTTGGGTGATATATTTCTCTGTTTGGCCGATACCTTTTCATACTTGCTTAACAAAGTTTCGTACTTTTCCTAAGTTTTTTGGGGGGTATTTCGTTACGTGGTCAATATTTTCCTCATTTGACTAAAAAATTTCCTACTTTTCATAAGTGTGGACAAGATATATCGTTACGTGGTCAATATTTTTTCTATTTGGCGAACAATATTTCCTATTTGGCCAAGATATTTTCCATTTGGTTAACATATGTTCCTACTTTTTATAAGTTTGGGTGATATATTTCTCTGTTTGGTCGATACCTTTTCATACTTGCTTAACAAAGTTTCGTACTTTTCCTAAGTTTGTTGGGGGATATTTCGTTACTTGGACAATATTTTCCCCATTTGGCTAACAAATTTTCCTATTTGGCCAAGATATTTTCCATTTGGTTAACATATGTTCCTACTTTTTATAAGTTTGGGTGATATATTTCTCTGTTTGGCCGATACCTTTTCATACTTGTTTAACAAAGTTTCGTACTTTACCTAAGTTTGTTGGAGGGTATTTCGTCACTTGGACAATATTTTCCCCATTTGGCTAACAAATTTTCCTATTTGGCCAAGGTAATTTCTCTGTGGTTAACATATGTTCCTACTTTTTATAAGTTTGGGTGATATATTTCTCTACTTGGTCGATACCTTTTCATACTTGTTTAACAAAGTTTCGTACTTTTCCTAAGTTTGTTGGGGGAAATTTCGTTACTTGGACAATATTTTCCCCATTTGGCTAACAAATGTTCCTACTTTTCATAAGTGTGGACAAGATATATCGTTACGTGGTCAATATTTTTTCTATTTGGCTAACAATATTTCCTATTTGGCCAAGATATTTTCCATTTGGTTAACATATGTTCCTACTTTTTATAAGTTTGGGTGATATATTTCTCTGTTTGGTCGATACCTTTTCATACTTGTTTAACAAAGTTTCGTACTTTTCCTAAGTTTGTTGGGGGATATTTCGTTACTTGGACAATATTTTCCCCATTTGGCTAACAAATTTTCCTATTTGGCCAAGATATTTTCCATTTGGTTAACATATGTTCTTACTTTTTATAAGTTTAGGTGATATATTTCTCTGTTTGGTCGATACCTTTTCATACTTGCTTAACAAAGTTTCGTACTTTTCATAAGTTTGGTTTGGGTATTTCGTTACTTGGTCAATCTTTTTTCTCATTTGACTAACAAATTTCCCTACTTTTCATAAGTGTGGACAAGATATATCGTTACGTGGTTAATATTTTTTCTATTTGGCTAACAAATTTTCCTATTTGGCTAAGATATTTTCCATTTGGTTAACATATGTTCCTACTTTTTATAAGTTTGGGTGATATATTTCTGTATTTGACCAATAATTTTAATATTTTGTCTAACATATTTTCTTATTTGACGGTTGAAACTTTGACCGGCTGTAACTATTGTCCATGTGTGTCGACTGTACCACTAGGTGCTATTGATCAATACAAAATCAGTGCTCGAGGCGCTCCTGTCAGGGAAATTGCCGATAGTAAGGACATTACTTTCTGAACTTAGCAGTCGGCATAACGTCTTGATCATTTCATCGATCACTTTAACCATCATCATGTCACTACACATACCATACCCTACAATTTAAGTGATCCTTCGACCATTTGATCACTACTTCACCAGTACTTGACCACTATTTGACTATGTCCTTACTTATTTTACCATCACCGTTTCACTACACGTACCATACCCTATAATTTAAGTGGTCATTCGACTACTTGACCACTACTTGACCACTATTTGAGCACCACTTGACCAACTCTTGATTATCACCATGTCACTATACCTACTTTCACCGACAATTTAAGTAGTCACTCGACCATTTACCACTACTTGGCCACTACTTGAGCACGTCATCGATCACTTTAACCAACACAGGTTCACTACACGTACTTTCCCTTACAATTTAAGTGGTCACTCGACCATTTGATCACTACTTCACCAGTACTTGACCACTATTTGACTATGTCCTTACTTATTTTACCATCACCGTTTCACTACACGTACCATACCCTATAATTTAAGTGGTCATTCGACTACTTGACCACTATTTGAGCACCACTTGACCAACTCTTGATCATCACCATGTCACTATACCTACTTTCACCGACAATTTAAGTAGTCACTCGACCATTTACCACTACTTGGCCACTACTTGAGCACGTCATCGATCACTTTAACTAATACAGGTTCACTACACGTACTTTCCCTTACAATTTAAGTTGTCACTCGACCATTTGATCACTACTTCACCAGTACTTGACCACTATTTGACTATGTCCTTACTTATTTTACCATCACCGTTTCACTACACGTACCATACCCTATAATTTAAGTGGTCATTCGACTACTTGACCACTACTTGACCCTATTTGAGCACCACTTGACCAACTCTTGATCATCACCATGTCACCATACCTACTTTCACCGACAATTTAAGTAGTCATTCGACCATTTACCACTACTTGGCCACTACTTGAGCACGTCATCGATCACTTTAACCAACACAGGTTCACTACACGTACTTTCCCTTACAATTTAAATAGTCATTCGACCATTTACCACTACTTGGCCACTACTTGAGCACGTCATCGATCACTGTAACCAACACAGGTTCACTACACGTACTTTCCCTTACAATTTAAGTGGTCACTCGACCATTTGACCAGTACTTGCCCGCTACTTGATCACTACTTGACAACGTCACTACTTAATTTATTTATCTCTGTTTCACTACACGTACCATACCCTACAATTTTCTCACTTGAGCGGTTGACCACTGGTTGAGCACTACTTGACCACTGCTTAACCACGTTGTCGACCATTTTACCATCACCGTTTCAATATACGTACTTTTCTCTACCTTTTAAGTGTTCATTCGACCACTTGACCACTGGTTGACCGCTACTTGACCATGTCATCGATCACTTTAACCACTACCATAATCTTAGGGACATCGTCATCTACAATTTAAGTGGTCACTCGACCACTTGACCACTACTTGACCATTGGTTGACCACTACTTGACCACTAATTTACCACCCTTTAATCATCACCATATCATTATAACCACTTTTCCCTAAAATTTCCTCACTTGACCACTACTTGACCACTGCTTGACCACTAATTTACCATCCTTTAATCATCACCATATCATTACAATCACTGTTCCCTAAAATTTCCCTAAAATTTTCGTCACTTAACCAACACTTGACCACTACTTGACCACTACTTGACCACTGCTTGACCACTAATTTACCATCCTTTAATCATCACCATATCATTACAATCACTGTTCCCTAAAATTTCCCTAAAATTTTCGTCACTTAACCAACACTTGACCACTACTTGACCACTAATTTACCACCCTTTAAGCATCCTCATATCATTACAATCACTTTTCCCTAAAATTTTCCTTGCTTGACCACTAATACCTGGTACCCACCTCTTACCGCCGAATGATACTCCACTATATCCATTACAATCAGCGATCTTTAGCTTTCAGGGTTTCATTTGTAACACGTGTTATGATAGTAAAAAAGCCACGGTGACCCTCTACAGACCACTAATAACCACTACCCACCTCTTACCAACGAATTTCATTAAGCTATATCCGCTACAGTCAATATTATCGGGCATTTTTACTTTTTAAGGTTTTCATTTGTACCCCGTATGATGATAGTGTATAGGCCACTACGACACTCTACAAAGCACTTCTAGCCGCTACCCACCCCTTACCAACAAATTTCACTAAGCTATACCCGCTGCAATCAATATTATCGGCCATTTTTACTTTTTAAGGTTTTCATTTGTAACCCTGTGATAATAGTGTATAGGCCACTACGACACTCTATAAAGCACTAATAGCCGCTACCCACCCCTCACCAACGAATTTCACTAAGCTATATCCGCTACAGTCAATATTATCGGGCATTTTTACTTTTTAAGGTTTTCATTTGTAACCCGTATGATGATAGTAAAAACGCCACGGTGACCCTCTACAAAGCACTTCTAGCCGCTACCCACCCCTTACCAACAAATTTCACTAAGCTATACCCGCTGCAATCAATATTATCGGCCATTTTTACTTTTTAAGGTTTTCATTTGTAACCCTGTGATAATAGTGTATAGGCCACTACGACACTCTATAAAGCACTAATAGCCGCTACCCACCCCTCACCAACGAATTTCACTAAGCTATACCCGCTAAAATCAATATTATCGGCCATTTTTACTTTTTAAGGTTTTCATTTGTAACCCGTATGATGATAGTAAAAACGCCACGGTGACCCTCTACAAAGCACTAATAGCCGCTACCCACCCCTCACCAACGAATTTCACTAAGCTATACCCGCTAAAATCAATATTATCGGACATTTTTACTTTTTAAGGTTTTCATTTGTAACCCTGTGATGATAGTGTTTAAACCCAAATCACCTAGCGTCACCCCACGAGCTCACCCCCTCTCCACCACCCAGCACCCTGTCGTTATTTATTTTTATTTTTTATTTATTTTATTTTATTTTTTAATAATTAATTAAAATTTTTATACTCCCACTCAATAGTTATCTGCCCTTAGAAACATAAAATCTTAGAATTATCGCCCTTAGATATGACCTAGATACCACCCCGTACCCCACCCAACTATATGACCGAGGGGGAGTGAAAATCAGCCGAGGTCAAGGTCAATTGCCGGAGGCTCCGGCAAATAAGAACCGATTTGCACATTTATAACTACTAGCAGGTATAGAGAAAACATTCATTACAAAGTATACAGCTTGGTCTAAGGAAGGGCATGATCTGTGTATATACCTGGTCGGATGGTCGACACAAGTTGCCGCATGAAGTTGCATGTTCTTAAATTGTTGACTTCTATTTGTTTACTAGTTGTGTACCATACTTTCTGGACGCTTATGTCCTCCACTCCACACACACAGTCACTACTAGCCAGGGTTGTGTTGTTTGGAGGCCAAACTTACAGAGATCTGCTCTGCCAGACATAGCCCTAGAGTGGCCAGCTGGGGCAGAAGTTTCGGGACTCTCTCACTGATCTAGAGAAGTTGATTGACTACATTACATCCTTTGGACAACAATCCCTTTCAAATTAATATCCCAAAATGTGGCTGATTATTAATCTGAGGCTGGGATGTGCCCTAATTATAACTTCTCTTCTGAGGTTGGACGAGGTAGGGGTGGTGGAACAGCGACAAGTTGAGTCTGGCAACAGGTTTACGAACATGACATGCTCGATGATCTGAACACTAAGCAGGAGAAGCAACAAACACAACTGATACAAACTTCATTTCCAACCTCACACAGGTGATGCGAGACCCAGCCGCGTGGCGTGGATACCCGAGTGTCTCTTGATCTGTGCAATGCCCAGGAAGAAAACTGATAACTCACCCCACGAAGCCGTGATCACGTCGATACGTTCAATCTCCACAGCTCGGGGATTAGCTTCACCTGGTATCAGTCTAGCAGAGATAAACACATTGTTAACACGATAAGACACGCCCACTCTGGACTTCACAGACATGGTCGGCTGTACGACCACACTTGAAACGCTCTAGTATGCGGTTGCGTTGTGTGTGGTGTGTAATGTGTGGTATGTGGCTGTTGTGTTGTGTGTGATGTGTCGGGTATAATATGTGCTAGAAAACCATATGTATACTACAAACTAGGCCACGTACCAGACTCTCAAACACTTATAACAGATGTGACCAGCAATCAATCTTGCACCAAATGTGCCTTCGACTGCCCGGTGGAATACATCTGACACGCGCCAACACTAGGGGGCGCACAGGTAGAGAGTTCACTCAAGCAACGTGTGTGTGTGTGTGTGTGTGTGTGTGTGTGTGTGTGTGAGACAGAGAGAGAGAGAGAGAGAGAGAGAGAGAGAGGGGGAGGGGGAGGGGGGGGAGATAAGGCTCACCCACGGCCGTGGAATGTGACCCTGTGATACGATAGAGTTATCAAGTCATTAACGTTTGCTGCGGGCATTCATTTGTGATGTGGTGTTTATCAGTTCTTTGAACTCCCCTGTAGTGGTGTAATTAGGCGACACACAGAGCGGCGCGTCTTTTCTCAAACTTCCGGTTATCGCTAATGGTTCTGCAGTATCGACACCAAAGCCAGAGCGGCGGTAGAGTTGGCTAGATGCTCGCCTGTCGCCCGATGGCCATGGGTTCGAATCTAGCGGATTTTAAAAATAGACCTGGACTTCCAAGTCAACCCAGCCTGAAATAGTTATCAGGAAATGTTTATGAAAGTAAAAGCCACCGGCTTGACCAAACAGTGCGACGCAATTCAACAAGTTATTTCAGCTTGGTTGCAGCAAGGAAGAACGTATGTGGCGAGGAATACATGTTTACAACCTGTGTTTACTGGAGAGATCGGAATCTACACATCACACAACTTGCTGAGGCAGATGAAACATCCGTGAGCTTGCAAGCCTTGCTGTGTTGATTATTTGTAAACTAAACCAGAATTATGATTGACATACGAGAGATGATTTCTGGGGGAAACCAACAATGGGAAAACACGTTACACAATATATAGAAAACGTATTGCGGTTTAGTTAAGAATGACGTTGGCGGTTGTTGTTGTAGACATGGTGTTATAGTGAGTTCACAAATGTTTGCCCTCATATAAAATCCAAAACTCAGTAACCAACTGAGGGAAAATGATGAGTTTTTGCATATAACTTATCATTATGTACACCCACCAAAATAATGTTTCTTCTGGAGATTGTACAGTAGATGTCACTGTTTGTTTATATGCGGTATATAATTAACGGTCAGAGATGAAGTGCATATTATGAAATGTATTACATCTTCACACGGAAACATCAGAGTTCACTAGTGAATATTCTCCGTGGTGGACGGAAATTTCCTTATGAGAAGCACGTCACATAGTGGAACGGAAGTATTCAGAGGTCATTGCCCGAATTGACATGCATAACAGTAAAAAAGTCTGTTGGCGCGAATTCAATATATTTTCGCCAAAACATCAAAGAAATTTCACCGCTTTCCATGATTTCAGTTGCCTTTGGACCCATCAAAGACATTCCTTTGGGTGGGTGTCACGAAAATAAACTTGATGTTCGATCGATGACAAACAAGACCCGACATTAGTCTGCAAAAACAAGCAACCCTTTGATGTTGTATGGACTGAGAAACAAAATACGTCGCGTTACAATGTCTACACCGGTCGGCATTTTGGTAACAAATTGTTGCTCGAGACGAACAACGGCGTCATCTGTCTGCAAGACGGGAGTCGGCCTTTGAAGTGATAGACGGAAAGTCTGGACAGACGCGGGATGGATTCTGTGATGTGGGGAATTCTCTGGTTCGCAGACAGACAGAATTATGGTTGTACGGGACAAAGGATTTCCCCAGATGAAAGCGAACTTGACGGCGGATTGACTGCAGTTAGTCTAAAAACAGGAGGACAAAACCAGATTCTGGACTGATTGGCGTCTAGACTTTTTGGTGACGTCACTCAAGCCGATATAAAGGCCGTTGAAGTAAACAAGTTGCGTTAGTCGACCAAGATTTCTGAAGGGTTAAGGATCGGTGCAGTTTCCGAGTTGTGTTCTATAAAAGAAACTATAGTGTCAAATTGTTGACATAGATCCAGTCTGTGATTGCATAGTTTCGATTAGCAACCGGAATAGGCATATGGCTCCCCTTGAGTGTTCCACTTGAGTGTGAGATGATTTATTACAAAGAAGCAGTTTCAAAGTTTTATACAATGATGGCTCACGGAATGAAGACCGAGATTACTGAGAGTTTGTTACACGGGGCTCAGAACCTAGTTGGTCTGCAGAAACCTGGCTTCTGCTGAGCCGGACTTAATGAACATAAGTGTTGTGTTTAATGAGTGATAAGCTTCATCACCGAAGATTAATAACTCATATACCAAGGACATATATATATTTGTACACATATACCTAAAAAACATTAATAGGTTGTGTTTTAAAGAGGGGGAAAATTTTATAATCAGAGACTTATGAACAGTAGAATTTCCCCAAGTGACATTTCAGTAATTGAAAGATTATCAGTTTAACAAACATTATGAAACAGAGTAACTTCACCGTGTGGTTTGAGTGAAGACCAAGATCGAACAGTGTCTATCTGATGACCAGCATCCTGTTTGTTCGAGTGATTGGAGAAAGTTGTCACGTGGACGGAGAAACATCTTCTGGGTGAGGTTCACTGTCCGGAATACATGGTGCTGTTGTGTGCTAAGCACTGTGATGTAACAGACTTTGCTCCTGATTCACTGGTCTAATTCTACACACACATTAGAATATTCGACACACATTCTACACATTACACACACACACCTCTCACACACATGCTCTTTGTCTTAATAAATTAATTGTTGTATTTATTTGTTAAAGCTAGAGTTGTTGAGTATGTTGTGTTGGGGAAGAATGAGAGGGGGCATGATCCAGGGGTGAGTGAGAGTAAGAAAGAGATGTCTACAGACTGAAGGAGTTTTGTGGACGGATTCTGGTGGTTTCTCTAGGACAATAATCTTGGGTTAATAAAATTGTGGATGTTGATTCCCCTCACTCCAGGGACGACACTAAAAGTAGTAAAGAATAACAAATAACTACTATTCATTCTTTACTTACGACAGTGGGAGTAAATAAAAGACGGCAGGACAAATTTCATAACAATGCAACATATACTTAAAAATTGAACGTGAATGAGGGTAAACATTTGTGAACGCACTGTACGTTATATTATGAAATGCTATGTTGTCGGCGTCAGTGTACTAGGGCAGTGAACTCGTTTTCACATTACCTGTTCACAGTCAGTAGCAGACGATTGCGTTGATTCTCTCTGACACTCTGGTATGAGTGTTGGCCTTTCAGAAAGCAATGGCACGCCATTGAACATAATATTACCTAGAAAATCGAAAACAGGCAGAAAATGCTGGGGTTGATTGCGACTCACTACATATTATGTTCTATCGGCTGACGTCAATGAACATTCGGCACGTGCTCAGCCCTCCGATGCAGCAGCCATCCCTTATAATGTCTGCTCACTCCGTTTCTTTTGAAAATGGGAAGATATTTCAGAACAAGGTCGACGCAATTCAACTTTGTGATTTGACATGAAAACTTCCGCGTTTATCATTGAACACCACGCAATGTGTGGCGATTTACAGAAAGTGTGTCCCGTTCCGTCTGTATGAACTTGTTTTCTGGTCATATTTATGTGCAGGAAACTGTTTTCTGATCATATTTATGTGCAGGAAATTGTTTTCTGGTCATATTTATGTGCAGAGAGGAAAGAAACAGACTGATATATGTATTTATATTTGATTGCGCAACTGTGAGAGGATACACCAGGCTTATTTATGTTTATTGCAACACCTCTGAGAGGATATATCAGGCATGTTTATGTTTGCTACCAACAACAGTGAGAGGATACATCAAGTGTTTTGCTACAATTGTGAGAGGATGCACCAGACCTAGTTATGTTCACAACTGTAAGAGGATACACCAGACAATCAGCAGAACTCATAGAGGCCAGTGACTCGACCGCATCCTCGCGTGTTAGGGTGAGACAGCATGAGTAGTTTCCTTTGAGGAAGCTGAGAAAGTGGGCACTTCAAGCGCGAGCAAGCACGTGACGGAAGGCGCGTGTTGTTATGCTCATAGTCTCTCCAGGAGACCAGGATGTTGACGCGGTGTTATATATTGTAAAGTAATTGTTCTAAATTATGTCAAGGTATGGCTCCGACACACCAAGATAAATAAATTACGCGAGAGGGGAAAAGAAACGAACTGGGAGGCGGGTGGTGAGAATGTGAGTGAGACATAAACTAAGGGAACCGACAGAAGGCAGATAAAGAGTTTGGATGAGAGAAATATAAATTTATAAATTATATAATTACATAAGGGAGACCAATATTAATGGAGAGAGAGAGAGAGAGAGAGAGAGAGAGAGAGAGAGAGAGAGACAGAGACAGAGACAGAGACAGAGAGACAGAGAGAGAGAGAGTGTGTCACGTGTCCCTGCCGGTCAAGATTGTGCTGTAGAGTGTATTGGACAGTTGTGCTAAACTGTCACTTCTTTACAGGCTGTGTTCATTTTGTTGCAGGTGGAATCAAGCCACCAAGTGAAGACAATTATCAAGTATTATCATTACCTGCATCAGTACATCCACAAGTTGTTGCCACACGTGACACCACGGCATCCACAAGTTGCTGGCACACGTGACACCAACCAAACAAAGATGTCGGAGCACCAAACAATCTGAGTCCCCTGCAGCAGGTCAGCGAAACCAGTTCCCCATAGAAGATTCAAGTGTGGCTGCGTGACATGGCCCTGCCAACCCGCTCCATCCCCATGTTCACGAAAGTCAGTTGGAGTTCACCTCACGTGACAGATTCCATTGTTACCTCCCCTGTTAACGGAGTTGTACCGGATATCCGCGTTGAGTCGCCAAACGATGACCTAATTCTGGAGAATGTTCTAGACTACGACCTGCCGGAAGATCTCAGGAATAAGCTAAACGTCATTGTGGCCAGGTTCCAGTCGTCAGGTCCATCAGACCCAGCTGGGTCTGTGAGCTTGCCCAGAAGGTACGTGAGGCGCCTGTCTAACACAGATACATCGATGACCTTGCCAGGGCATGGACTGGAGGCCTGCGATGAAGACATGCCAGCTAGGGAAAGAGATCTAACCACAGCTCTAGAGTGGATTCGCCAAGAAATGGTGAGAATATTGCCATCTTTATTATACTCACTTTTTGCCTCGATTAGCAAATCACGCATTTATCTAACCGTCACCATGCATTCTTACCGTCTTCCATACCCTTGCATCTCTCCCAACCTTCTCTGGTACCCCGCCTCTTGCTCTATCTGTCTGCCTGTCAGTCTGCCTGCCTGTCTGTCTGTCTGTCTGTCTGTCTGTCTGTCTGTCTGTCTGTCTGCCTGCCTGCCTGCCTGTCTGTGTTCAAAATCACGAGAGCGTTAGTTGCAAAGAGGAGACAAATATATACTGACCAATCGTACATCGTTGACAGTCAAATTTTGCGTGGCGTGACTGGGGCAAAGGTCGCAGTTTGCAAGACTGAAAACATTCTGACAAATGAATAGCTGTCAAATGGAACGAGACAAATAATGGTTACGTGATATATAGAACACAAACTGTTGTATGCACGTCAAGTATGGACAATAAACAGACAAGTTGAGAAACGTCTAATGGCCACGGAAATGTGGCTCCTGAGAAGAATGCAGACAGTCAGGGCGAACTAAAACTTACGTTCATTGATAAAGACTGTTTTTTATAACTTTCATTGCTAAAGACTGTTCTAAACTTTCATTGCTTGCTTGCTTGCTTGTGTTCGTTGGCTTGAGCTCCAACGTGAAGTCCTGTATGTCGGATGAAGGCATCCTGTTGTCCAACACCAGTGTGATGTCATACAGGGCCTGAGGTTTGCGTGAGTATCCGTTGTCCCCTGTCTGGCTTATTGGTGTGCAGACTGATGGTTCCTCGCCGTACAGGCAGACACTCTCCGACTTCGGAGGAATCGGCGATCCTACTGACCTTAGCCAGGACCCCGAAGGGACCTGTTGCCCAGGACGCTCGACGAGGACGCGTCAATAGGTCTTGGCCAGTATATAACCCGACCCTGGTGCCTTGGAAACACCTCTGCGCCCCTAAACTTTCATTGATAAAGACTGTTCTAAACTTTCATCGATAAAACTATTGTAAAGTTTCATTGATAAAGACTGTTCTAAACTTTCATCGATAAAACTATTCTAAAGTTTCATTGATAAAGACTGTTCTAATCTTTCATCGATAAAACTATTCTAAAGTTTCATTGATAAAGACTGTTCTAAACTTTCATTGCTAAAGACTATTCTAAACTTTCATTGATAAAGACTGTTCTAATGTTCCATTGATAAAGACTGTTGTAAACTTTCATTGATAAAGACTGTTCTAAACCTCCATTCATAAAGACTGTTCTAAACTTTCATTGATAAAATCTGTTCTAAACTTTCATCGATGAAACTATTCTAAACTTTGATTGCTTAAGACTGTTCTAAACGTTCATTGCTAAAGACTGTTCTAAACTTTCATTGATAAAGACTGTTCTAAACTTTCATTGATAAAACTATTCTAAAGTTTCATTGATAAAGACTGTTCTAAACTTTCATTGCTAAAGACTGTTCTAAACTTTCATTGATAAAGACTGTTCTAAACTTTCATTGATAAAACTATTCTAAAGTTTCATTGGTAAAGACTGTTCTAAACTTTCATTGCTAAAGACTATTCTAAACTTTCATTGATAAAGACTGTTCTAAAGTTCCATTGATAAAGACTGTTGTAAATTTCATTGATAAAGACTGTTCTAAACCTCCATTCATAAAGACTGTTCTAAACTTTCATTGATAAAATCTGTTCTAAACTTTCATCGATGAAACTATTCTAAACTTTGATTGCTTAAGACTGTTCTAAACGTTCATTGCTAAAGACTGTTCTAAACTTTCATTGCTTAAGACTGTTTTAACCTTTCATTGATAAAAACTGTTCTAAACTTTCATTGATAAGACTGTTCTAAACTTTCATTGATAAAGACTGTTCTAAGCTTTCATTGATAAAGACTGCTCTAAACTTTCATTGATAAAGACTGTTCTAAACTTTTATTGCTAAAGACTATTCTAGACTTTCATTACAAAAGACTGTTCTGAACGTCTATTGCTAAAGACTGTTCTAAACTTTTATTGATAAATACTAAAGACTGTTCTAAACTTATATTGCTAAAGACTGTTTTAAACTGTCATTGATAAAGACTGTTCTAACCTCTATTGATAAAGACTGTTCTAAACTTTCATTGCTAAAGACTGTTCTAAACTTTTATTGATAAACACTGTTCTAAACTTTTATTGATAAACACTGTTCTAAGCTTTCATTGATAAAGACTGTTCTAAACTGTCATTGATAAAGACTGTTCTAAACTTTCATTGATAAAGACTGGCCGAAAGGCCCGCTTCTATCTGTGCGCTTCTTTCATTTAGTCAAGGTGTCCTGGTCATATTCTCCGTTCGTTCGTGTTGGGAATCTGCTCAACTACAATCAGCCTACTTTCGACACCATTTTAGAATATTTCAGGGCCTGTTATGGGAAGACACCAAGTGGAAAACCGAGTGACATCTGGAAAATTTAATTAGCTAAGCGCACGAGGAAGACACCGAGATAAATACTTGATGACTTGGACAATGACTTGGACAACGACTTGATGATTTGGACAACTGGCTTATCCAGGACAAGAAACATTGACTTAAGCGAACCTTGCAGTGGGCATGTGAGATGACACGACCGGCCACGCGTATATGCATTTCACAGGCTGATGGTCATCACTATCTTCAATAAATCGAATACGGCAATGAAGTGAGTCAAGTCACTTCAAGTGGCATTATAGAATATCTAAACGCCTGAAATGATGCTTACAAAATAAACTTACTTAATCTTGTAACAGAGGCAGGCCTTAACTAGACACTGTACTGTAAAATTACAAGTATCTTATTGCTGACAAATTGCTGACTGACTACTCGCCGCGGCCTAAGCTTTCTGGGTATCAGAATCTGTGTACAACTAGCAAATCTATGGGATGTTGATGTCTGTACACATAGACAATCTAGTCTAAATGTTGATGTCTGTACACATAGACAATCTAGTCTAAATGTTGATGTATGTACACATAGACAATCTAGTCTAAATGTTGATGTCTGTACACATAGACAATCTAGTCTAAATGTTGATGTATGTACACATAGACAATCTAGTCTAAATGTTGATGTATGTACACATAGACAATCTAGTCTAAATGTTGATGTCTGTACACATAGACAATCTAGTCTAAATGTTGATGTCTGTACACATAGACAATCTAGTCTAAATGTTGATGTATGTACACATAGACAATCTAGTCTAAATGTTGATGTCTGTACACATAGACAATCTAGTCTAAATGTTGATGTCTGTACACATAGACAATCTAGTCTAAATGCTGATGTATGTACACATAGACAATCTAGTCTAAATGTTGATGTCTGTACACATAGACAATCTAGTCTAAATGTTGATGTATGTACACATAGACAATCTAGTCTAAATGTTGATGTATGTACACATAGACAATCTAGTCTAAATGTTGATGTCTGTACACATAGACAGTCTAGTCTAAATGTTGATGTATGTACACATAGACAATCTAGTCTAAATGTTGATGTCTGTACACATAGACAGTCTAGTCTAAATGTTGATGTCTGTACACATAGAAGATCTAGTCTGTGTGTTGATGTCTGTACACATAGAAGATCTAGACTGTGTGTTGATGTCTGTACACATAGAAGATCTATTATGGATGTTGATGTCTGTACACATAGACAATCTAGTCTAAATGTTGATGTCTGTACACATAGAAGATCTATTATGGATGTTAATGTCTGTACACATAGAAGATCTATTATGGATGTTGATGTGTGCACACATAGAAGATCTATTATGGATGTTATGTCTGTACACATAGACAATCTAGTCTAAATGTTGATGTCTGTACACATAGACAGTCTAGTCTAAATGTTGATGTATGTACACATAGAAGATCTAGTCTGTGTGTTGATGTCTGTACACATAGAAGATCTAGTCTGTGTGTTGATGTCTGTAGACATAGACAATCTAGTCTAAATGTTGATGTATGTACACATAGACAATCTAGTCTAAATGTTGATGTATGTACACATAGACAATCTAGTCTAAATGTTGATGTATGTACACATAGAAGATATATTGTGGATGTTGATGTGTGTACACATAGAAGATCTATTATGGATGTTATGTCTGTACACATAGACAATCTAGTCTAAATGTTGATGTCTGTACACATAGAAGATCTATTATGGATGTTAATGTCTGTACACATAGAAGATCTATTATGGATGTTGATGTGTGCACACATAGAAGATCTATTATGGATGTTATGTCTGTACACATAGACAATCTAGTCTAAATGTTGTCTGTACACATAGAAGATCTATTATGGATGTTAATGTCTGTACACATAGAAGATCTATTATGGATGTTGATGCGTGCACACATAGAAGATCTATTATGGATGTTATGTCTGTACACATAGAAGATCTATTATGGATGTTGATTTTTGTATACATAGAAGATCAATTATGGATGTTAATGTCTGTACACATAGAAGATCTATTATGGATGTTAATGTCTGTACACATAGAAGATCTATTATGGATGTTGATGTCTGTACACATAGAAGATCTATTATGGATGTTGATGTCTCTATACATAGAAGATCTATTATGGATGTTGATGTCTGTACACATAGAAGATCTATTATGGATGTTAATGTCTGTACACATAGAAGATCTATTATGGATGTTAATGTCTGTACACATAGAAGATCTATTATGGATGTTATGTCTGTACACATAGAAGATCTATTATGGATGTTATGTGTGTATACATAGAAGATCTATTATGGATGTTAATGTCTGTACACATAGAAGATCTATTATGGATGTTGATGTCTCTATACATAGAAGATCTATTATGGATGTTGATGTCTGTACACATAGAAGATCTATAATGGATGTTGATGTCTCTATACATAGAAGATCTATTATGGATGTTGATGTCTGTACACATAGAAGATCTATTATGGATGTTGATGTCTCTATACATAGAAGATCTATTATGGATGTTGATGTCTGTACACATAGAAGATCTATTATGGATGTTGATGTCTGTACACATAGAAGATCTATTATGGATGTTGATGTCTGTACACATAGAAGATCTATTATGGATGTTAATGTCTGTACACATAGAAGATCTATTATGGATGTTAATGTCTGTACACATAGAAGATCTATTATGGATGTTAATGTCTGTACACATAGAAGATCTATTATGGATGTTATGTCTGTACACATAGAAGATCTATTATGGATGTTATGTGTGTATACATAGAAGATCTATTATGGATGTTAATGTCTGTACACATAGAAGATCTATTATGGATGTTGATGTCTCTATACATAGAAGATCTATTATGGATGTTGATGTCTGTACACATAGAAGATCTATTATGGATGTTGATGTCTCTATACATAGAAGATCTATTATGGATGTTGATGTCTGTACACATAGAAGATCTATTATGGATGTTGATGTCTCTATACATAGAAGATCTATTATGGATGTTGATGTCTGTACACATAGAAGATCTATTATGGATGTTGATGTCTCTATACATAGAAGATCTATTATGGATGTTGATGTCTGTACACATAGAAGATCTATTATGGATGTTGATGTCTGTACACATAGAAGATCTATTATGGATGTTGATGTCTCTATACATAGAAGATCTATTATGGATGTTGATGTCTGTACACATAGAAGATCTATTATGGATGCAGCGACTACCACCTATTGACAACTGGATCCATGGAGGGAACTCGCCTTTTATTAGACACCGAAGAAGACGACGAAGACAAAGAAGAGGAGAGGGAGGAGAAAGAAGACGAATAATAATACGAAGAAAAATAGGCAGACGAAGAATAACAGTAGGACTTTAGATGACAGAGAAACAGAAAGCCAAGAGATGTAGGAACGAACGAACGAACGAACTTTATTTTCGAAGGGTAACAAATTGGGCGCCGGTCTCTCTGGCTGTGGGGTTACAGCGCTTTCTCTCTGTAATCCCGTTAATCACGCAGAGTCTCGTAGCGGAGCGAGAGCTGAGGTGGTTCGACCCCCGCTCGTGACTTGCGGGATACTGAGCCGGCCGCTCAGAAAGCAATGGCAAACTACTGAGCGTAATCTTGCCAAGAGATCAACATACAGCTGAAAGATGCTGGTGTTGACAGCTAAGTCCTGTAAAAAGGATATGCTAAAAAAAAAAAAAAAAAAAATTGGGCACGCAGGCCCGTCTTACATTCGACCCTTCCAATCACACATCTTTAGTTCATCAGTGCACAGTGCATTCACATAGGGAAAAAAAACATTGTCAAATCAATGTTGTAAGCATAAACAATGCATGTTACCATACCAGGAAGAATAGACAGAAGAGGCGGGAGAAAAAAAAGAGGATTTCCTCTTCGTCTGCTCCCCCTCCCCTTAGAAGAGATTCATGTACGACGTTCTGCCTCCAAGGCAGGGTCGTGTCCACACATGAAAATTGTTCGCTACCCAAGAATTCACGCAGAGGCCACCCACGATGCTCGGATTCTGGGGTGGCCAAGTCACCAAGTGACCCTAACATCCTGCATATGGCTGCTAGCTTCGCTTTTGTCATGAGAGACCTCTAGGCAGTGGGTTACCTGGCTGTTGGAGACAGCGTGTGGGTTACCTGGCTGTTGGAGACAGCGTGTGGGTTACCTGGCTGTTGGAGACAGCGTGTGGGTTACCTGGCTGTTGGAGACAGCGTGTGGGTTACCTGGCTGTTGGAGACAGCGTGTGGGTTACCTGGCTGTTGGAGACAGCGTGTGGGTTACCTGGCTGTTGGAGACAGCGTGTGGGTTACCTGGCTGTTGGAGACAGCGTGTGGGTTACCTGGCTGTTGGAGACAGCGTGTGGGTTACCTGGCTGTTGGAGACAGCGTGTGGGTTACCTGGCTGTTGGAGACAGCGTGTGGGTTACCTGGCTGTTGGAGACAGCGTGTGGGTTACCTGGCTGTTGGAGACAGCGTGTGGGTTACCTGGCTGTTGGAGACAGCGTGTGGGTTACCTGGCTGTTGGAGACAGCGTGTGGGTTACCTGGCTGTTGGAGACAGCGTGTGGGTTACCTGGCTGTTGGAGACAGCGTGTGGGTTACCTGGCTGTTGGAGACAGCGTGTGGGTTACCTGGCTGTTGGAGACAGCGTGTGGGTTACCTGGCTGTTGGAGACAGCGTGTGGGTTACCTGGCTGTTGGAGACAGCGTGTGGGTTACCTGGCTGTTGGAGACAGCGTGTGGGTTACCTGGCTGTTGGAGACAGCGTGTGGGTTACCTGGCTGTTGGAGACAGCGTGTGGGTTACCTGGCTGTTGGAGACAGCGTGTGGGTTACCTGGCTGTTGGAGACAGCGTGTGGGTTACCTGGCTGTTGGAGACAGCGTGTGGGTTACCTGGCTGTTGGAGACAGCGTGTGGGTTACCTGGCTGTTGGAGACAGCGTGTGGGTTACCTGGCTGTTGGAGACAGCGTGTGGGTTACCTGGCTGTTGGAGACAGCGTGTGGGTTACCTGGCTGTTGGAGACAGCGTGTGGGTTACCTGGCTGTTGGAGACAGCGTGTGGGTTACCTGGCTGTTGGAGACAGCGTGTGGGTTACCTGGCTGTTGGAGACAGCGTGTGGGTTACCTGGCTGTTGGAGACAGCGTGTGGGTTACCTGGCTGTTGGAGACAGCGTGTGGGTTACCTGGCTGTTGGAGACAGCGTGTGGGTTACCTGGCTGTTGGAGACAGCGTGTGGGTTACCTGGCTGTTGGAGACAGCGTGTGGGTTACCTGGCTGTTGGAGACAGCGTGTGGGTTACCTGGCTGTTGGAGACAGCGTGTGGGTTACCTGGCTGTTGGAGACAGCGTGTGGGTTACCTGGCTGTTGGAGACAGCGTGTGGGTTACCTGGCTGTTGGAGACAGCGTGTGGGTTACCTGGCTGTTGGAGACAGCGTATGGGTTACCTGGCTGTTGGAGACAGCGTGTGGGTTACCTGGCTGTTGGAGACAGCGTGTGGGTTACCTGGCTGTTGGAGACAGCGTGTGGGTTACCTGGCTGTTGGAGACAGCGTGTGGGTTAATTGGCTATCTGGTGTCTAGGAGTGGGTTATGTAGCTGTATTAGACCCAGTCATTTAGTTATTTGGCCATAATTGCCCAAGTCGTGGGTTATTTGGCCTAAGTAGACCCAAGTCATAGGTTACTTGGACAGAATAGACCCAAGCCGTGGGTTACTTGGCCAGAATAGACCCAAGCCGTGGGTTACTTGGTCAGAATAGACCCAAGTCGTGGGTTACTTGGCCAGAATAGACCCAAGTCGTGGGTTACTGGCCAGAATAGACCCAAGTCGTGGGTTACTTGGCCAGAATAGACCCAAGTCGTGGGTTACTTGGCCAGAATAGACCCAAGTCATGGGTTACTTGGCCAGAATACACCCAAGCCGTGGGTTACTTGGCCAGAATAGACCCAAGCCGTGGGTTACTTAGTCCGTGGGTTACTTAGTCATTATATAAAGGGTGTGACTGTGGATAACACATGTGTTGCGAAACACAGCAGTAAACCAAATGACATTGATGGACTGGCACGATGCACACGTGATCTGTTCTTCTTGTCTAGTTCACACCACATGATGTTTGATATCATGTCTATCTTCAGTCTCCTGTCCCCGATATATAATGCCAAACGGTTCCATACAATAATATTTGAGAATAAGAATTATTTCCAATTTCGAAATCAGCATTGGAAGACGAAACATAAATAACATTAGATATGCAGATGATACAGTATTGATTGCAGACAATGCACAGGATCTGCAACAATTAGTAGACGCTGTGGTTGTACACAGTGAGCAGCTGGGGTTGGAATTAAATTGTAGGAAGACACAGGTTATGGTCGTCACTAGGAAGAACGAAGTACCACAATGTAATATACAAGTAAATGGGAATATTCTTCAACAAGTGAATCGGTTCAATTATCTCGGAACAGTCATAACATCTGATGGCAGATGCCTTGAAGAGATTAGAACAAGAATCGCCATTGCGAAAGTAGCCTTTAGCAAGATGAAAAACATTCTGACCAATAAAATGATGTCAATTGAAACGAGAAAAAGAGTGTTGAGGGGATACATAGAGCCTGTTCTTTTGTATGGATGTGAAACTTGGACAATGTGCAGTCAAGCTGAAAAACATCTGATGGCTGCAGAAATGTGGTTTCTGAGGAAAATGCAAAGAATACCATGGACAGATAGAAAAACCAATGACCAAGTACTACAAGAGACAAATGAAAATCGTAGATTGATTAGAGAAATTAGACGTAGACAGTCAAAATTTTTTGGACATGTTATGAGAAGAAATGGACTGGAGAACTTAGTGACAGCTGGCAAGATCGAAGGGAACAGACCAAGAGGAAGACCGAGAGGAAAATACCTGGATGGCTTGGCCACATGGCATGGACGAGACAGGAACACTGAGCTGATCCACGACTCTGGTGATCGAGTGAAATGGCGAATCATGACCGCCCACGCTTTCCGGCATGGCACATGATTGATTGATTGAATGCATGTTTGAATTTAACAAATAATGATTGTTCAAGTATCGGGGTTTAACTCGGCCTGCCATGTTGGTGCTATGTATCACACCTACTCCTCTCTGATCACGTGACATACATAGAGAAACTATTTTACTAAACTCTTGAAAACATCGTCTGGCGACCTTGCTACAGCCGTCACGCGACAGCTATGTTGACACCAGGTTTCTCCCGCTGACCCAGTGGTCCTGACTGATGCTGTTTTAGGACCGTGTTATTTTTAGCCTGGTTAAAGCAAATACTCGGGGCCCCGAAGTTAGAGTCATCCTCACTGAGCAGATCACGTAGTGCCACATTAGTCCGTGAGGTAACGGCTGTTTGCCCGCAGCAGCTGTCGCCATGTTGCCGCTGACAATGTCAGCTTTGCTTCTCTTTGTTGTCTTGCGGAAACCTTTAGTGTCACCAGACTTCCCATGTAGACATGTGTACATAACCTATCTTTAGCTCCATGAACATGTGATTACTGAGTTTGTTAGACATGTGTACGTAACCTATCTTTAGCTCCATGAACATGTGATTACTGAGTTTGTTAGACATGTGTACGTAACCTATCTTTAGCTCCATGAACATGTGATTACTGAGTTTGTTAGACATGTGTACATAACCTATCTTTAGCTCCATGAACATGTGATTACTGAGTTTGTTGTCCGCTCATTGTTACTTTGGCCACTCCTTTTGATTCTTATTTATGTGAAAAGTACTATAGATGATAGATTGTTACATTGTACTTCAAAAATAGCACAACGTCTGGGCTAATTGTAAAGACCATGTGTTGCCCATTCAGCATGATCGCTCTTTCGGTCTGCCTAGTTTACTCCAGAGGAAAGGTAACACCAATACATCTGGAACAAGACAAGCTGCAGAAGATACCAGATCAGCAAAGCAATGCCCTAACTGTCCGCCTTTCGGAGCTTCGATACTAAACCAGTTGCCAACCAAGGCACCAAGGCCTGGTCTGCTCTGCAGCGACATTTAGTCGTTAGGTTACATTTCCTCGCATCGGGATAAGGTTTGTACCCTCTCAGTTGCGCACTTCCGCCTTAAGCCTTTGGCACAATGTGAGGTGTCGGGTTTGGTGAGCGCAGCTCAACATTCGACTCCAGCAGAAAGCAGGTAGTACCATCTACTGCCGTTCCGTAGTTCAGTTATATGTAAGACCTGACATCCCAATATTCGGCTCTAACAGAAATCAGATAGTACCGGCTGCTGTCATACGGTAGTTCAGTCATATCTGACTAAGACCTGACTATAGCAAAAAGTACAATAGAAGGGAAAATGCTTAACCAGGTTGAGACATGTAAATACCTAAGGTTGATCAAACTACCAGATGGACGGAACGTGACATAGATTAAGAACTGAATAAAGTTAGTTGTATATCATTTACAGTACGTGGCTATCAACCTGAGCGTTTTTGTTGTTGGCTGTTTGTGATTTCTTGGCAAGTTTGCTTACAGTAGCTTGTCATTGCTTTCTGAACGATCGACACGCATACCTTTGTACGGGAACCAACGCAAAACGGTCTGCTTCCAAATCTCCGGCAACTGTATTTCGAACGCGATATGCAGGATTACGACTTGCATTTATAAGCCCTTCGCCACAGAGTAGGCCAAGCAGAAACTGCATTCCATAAAATGAAGAATATCTTGTTCAATAAGTCACTACCACTGAATGTAAGAGAGAGCATCGTGTTCAATAAGTCACTACCACTGAATGTAAGAGAGTGCCGAAATGCTGTATAGAACCTCTTTTACTGTATGGATGTGAATCTTGGAATGTAAATGAACAAATTAGGAAGACCTTGGAAGCAACGGAGATGTGGTGCCTGAGACGAATGTTGCGAATTCCTTGGACTGCCAGAGTAACTAACGATGTTTACCTGGAACAAAGTACGTGTTGAAAAGATGGGGAGGTGGTGGGGGAGGGGAGGCTGGACTTAACATTTAACTTTTGTTTACACCAGTGTATCTGGAACCGTTCTAACCGCCACCCCATCACCTTTTAAGTCACACATCCACACACACCAACGTCTCTAGATTTAAGTCAGCCGCACATTCAGTATTGGGATAATTTGGGGTAGATATATTAACCAAAATGCTGAATGATATTTACAACAGTGGATATTTACCCAGTGATATGCTGAAATCTGTATTTATAGCAATACCAAAGAGACCAGGAGCACTTGAATGCGAAGATTTTCGTATAATTAACCTCATAAACCATATCACTAAGCTTCTACTCAGAATTATAATGAGAAGAACAAGAAAGAAAATAAAAATGGAAATTAGTGAAGAACAGTACGGTTTTATGGAAGGAAATTGTACAAACAATGCAATATATATATATTACGAACACCAATAGAAAGGTCAATAGAGAAACAGAAAGACATATATTTGTGCTTCATAGATTTGTGGGTTACTTGTAAGGCATTTGATAAAGTAAAACATGATGAGCTGATTAAAATGTTGGAAGATATCAACATTGATGGGAAAGATTTTAGAATAATAAAGAATATATACTGGAACCAAGTAGCAGCAATTAAAATGGGGGGAAAAGAGGGTAGTTACGAACAGATAAAGCTAGGAGCACGATAGGGGTGTCTTGTCACCCGATCTCTTCTCTCTATATAGCGAAGTAATAATGAGAGAGATCAAAGAGAAGACAGAAATACTAATCGGAGGATATTCATCATTCATTCATTCATTCATTGGCACCTTGCCGTCTTGACAGACGATAGTTTGTGCTCTAAAAAGGCATAATAACTTTTAACTATGGCGGTAGCGAGTGTGACTGATAAGGCCAATTTGCGCTGTAAATGTCCGTTCACAGTGGGTGCATGTGAACACGTGGTAATTTCCACCATCATGCACCATCTTACGTCTCAAACGCTTGGTGTGTGACTTTTCTGCAATAATTTTCTCCTTTGACTTTATTCCATTTCTGATATTTGCCCTCCATGCAACACGTTCAGCGGCGACTTGCTCCCAATGTGCATTCAGTTAAGACCAGGGATGGAGTCTTCTCTCCATAGCACAAAGCCTGGGCTAAAATATAGAGATCATGTGTTGCCCATGCAGCATGATCCCTCTCTCGGCCTGCCTAGTTCACTCCAGAGGAAAGGTAACACCCCTACATCTGGAACAAGACAAGCTGCAGAAGCTGCCGGATCAGCAAAGCAATGCTCTAACTGTCCGCCTGTCGGAGCTTCGATCCTAGACCAGTCGCCAACCAAGGCTTAGGGCCTGGTCTGCCCTGCCATGACAATTTTGTCTTTAGCTTGCATTTCCTTGCACCAGGGTAAGGCTTGTACCCTCCCAATTGCGCTCTTCCGCCCGAAGCCGTTGGCACAATGTGGGGTGTCGGGTTTGGTAAGCGCCGCCCAACGTTCGGCGCTAACAGAAACCAGGTAGTACCGTCTACTGTTATACGGTAGCTCAGTCATATCTGACTAAGACCTGACTGTGTCGGAGGATATCGGAGGATATAATATAAACAATATACGCTATGCAGATGACACAGTATTGGTGGCGGATAATGCAACATACCTACAACAATTTTTGGACATTGTAGTAACAGAGAGTGCACAGAAAGGACTCTCCTTGAATATCAAGTAAACAGTAACAATGGTGATATCAAAGAAAATGTGACATAGAAATAGAAGGGGAAATTCTCAACCAAGTGGATAATTTTAAATACCTAGGGGCACTTATAACATCAGATGGAAGATGTACAAAAGAGATTAAGAGCAGAATATGGTAGGAAAAAGCCGCATTTCAGAAATTGAAGAGTATCTAATGCAATAAGTCGCTATCAATGAATGTAAGAAAGAGTGCTAAAATGCTATGTAGAACCAGTTTTCCTGTATGGCAGTGAATCTTGGAATGTAAATGAACAAATTAGGAAGAACTTAGAAGCAACAGAGATGTGGTTTTTAAGACGAATGTTGCGAATTCCTTGGACTGCCAGACTAACTAACAACGATTGCCTGAAAGAGGCTAATGAAACTAGAACACTATATACAACAACAAGAAAGAGACAAACAGCTTTCTTTGGTCATGTGATGAGAAGAGAGGCATTGGAGAACATCGTGACGGCTGGAAAGATCGAGGGGAAGAGAGGCAGAGGCAGACCAAGAGAAATGATGCTGGACGGATTGAGACGGTGGCATGGAGGAATATCATCAGCAGAGATGATCCAGAACACCAAAGACCGAGATCTATGGAGAGCCATGAACGCCTACGCCAGCCGGCAGGGCACTTGATGATGACGCACATTCAAAAGTCACAGGCCCTGGACCGTTGCCTCATTCTACAGTGGGAGAACAACGCGCACTTCTGAACCTATTGCTCTACGCCCTAATGTAGGAGTGGAGCGGAACGAAACAGGCAAATATGCACAGGGTCATACATGAACATTGTGCCAGCTGTCATATTCAGCGTGAACATTGAGCCAGCGTAAACTGTATGTAAACATAACGGAATTTCCCAGCGGCCATGATGGTCAGTTGTGATTTTTGTTCTGGGTGCTCGCTCTCTTTGGATTCAAGCGTAGTTCACACACGTTACTTCTATTAGCACTAGACTGAATTATTTTGCATGTGGATTAATTTTCCCCTAATATCAGTGTTCCTTGCCATCAGGCGAATCCACTCCGACTTCTGAGGTACTTGTAATTTACGTCCTCAAGTAAACAAAAGACCGACCGGTGTAGGGTTTGAGCCCACTACCTCGGCATCAGCACGCCGGATGTTTAAGAACGAGCGCTTGTATCCATGCGACCATGCTAACCTGTCTTGTGGGTTGTGTAAGATAGCAGCCTCAACCTGTCAGCTTTGCCGCCTCCACCTGGTGTCACTGCACACACTGCATTTTGTGTAGAGCAGGGGTGGGGGACCTAGCCTCCACCTGGTGTCACTGCACACACTGCATTATGTGTAGAGCAGGGGTGGGGGACCTTCTTCTGCCAAGGGCCATTTGGATATCTATAACAGCATTGGCGGACGGTACAGTTAGCCTGCTAGAGTACTCAAGTGGAGACGGGCCGCTTCATTGCACCGGCCTTACCCCATCTGGCTCGGTCTCTCTCCGCAGAACGGCCAGCCGCAGGCCGAGATCATCACACTGTGCATCAACCTCGTAGCACCAGCGATTACCCCCAGAGGTCTCCAGAAAAAGTTACAGGTGGTCTGAACGACCCAGTCCAGGGAACGAACCCATAACCTTGATAACGCTAGGCAGACGACTTAACTACTTCGCCATGGGGGCTCCTACAATGTCATCCTAGGTCAAACATTTAGTTCACTGACCCCTAATGTGATGGCTGGATCTGCTTCTCTATGGTGGGGCGTGTGTTGTCACCTGGTATTGACGATAAAAGCTCCTAGATTTATTGAATTTCTAGTCCCGCCTATGGGTGCCTAGACCATATGATTCCGCGTGCCGTATACAGCCGGCGGGTCGGATACCCTCTACCCATGATGTAGTGTACCAACATTTAGGGCCTTCACAATTCTGTTTGCCCGGTGCGAAATCATGTCAGTGCTCTACTGTGTACGGAAACAGTGTTAATAGGCACGGACAAATAGAATTAGATTTAATGGCTGCAAAGCTAAAATTGTGTTCGTAATTCATCATCATCATCATCATCATCATCATCATCATCATCATCATCATCATCATCATTATCATTATCATTATCATCATTGTCATCATCATCATTATTATCATCATCATCATCATCATCATCATCATCATCATCATCATCATCATCATCATCATCATCATCATCTGAGCAGTGGGCACAGGTGTGGAACTACTACATAGTCCACTCTTTCATCTTGTCGGTGTAGGAATGTCCCTGCCTGCGTCTTCTGCTCGCCCTCAACTATCCCCTGTAGGATTACCTGGGAGAGAGTGACATGGCGTGTGACGTGCCCACGCCAGGCAATGTTTTAATGCTTCACCACTGACAGAAGTGTCTCTTGATGGGCTGTATGTGGGTTTACTTTGTCTACATCACCGGCGTTAGATTAATGCGCCAGATACCATACACACAGAATATGCATACAGAATTTGTGGTCATACACATGGATTCTCCGTTCTGTTTCCGCAGTTAGTCCAACTCCCACACCAGTATAAGAGTATGTGTACCACAACTAACTTGTATAGTTTGCCTTTGTCAGGAAAGCATATTGTACTTGTCAATACAGTGGGCAACAAAATAGTGGGCAACAATATAGTGGGCAACAATATAGTGGACAATGGAAGCTATGTTGTCTGTGAGATGGGCGTGGCAAAGAGGTTTCGGAACCCACCGCACGACACAAAAGAAACAAAAGCAGCTATAAGCAGCCAGAATTCGAACCCGTCGAATATTGCAGCCGTTGTGCTGAATGAGCTGGTGTGCTTCCACACTAAATAGTATCCTAAATAAAATGTTTGCATATCCTTTACAGGACATCGCTGTCATCATCAGCATCTTTCAGCTGATTGTTGATTTCTTGGCAAGATAACGCTCAGGAACACTGAGCTGATCCACGACTCTGGTGATCGAGTGAAATGGCGAATCATGACCGCCCACGCTTTCCGGCATGGCACATGATTGATTGATTGATTGATTAACGCTCAGTAATTTACCATTGCTTTCTGAGCGGCCGGCTCACATACCCCGTTAAGTTACCGACGCGATTCGAATCCGTCTTATCAAGGGACGTAATCTGTAACGACAGACACAGAGAATTAAATGTTAATGTTTTCTTTTATTGAAATATACACTAAGAATAGACATATCCTTGTGGCTGATTGCCCGACAAGGTGTCATGCCGCCGGCCGTACTTGCAAGATTCCCATATTTATACATTGTAAACAGTAATAAAATCAGAGAATACTAAGATCATGAATACACTGTTTTTATTACCCGTGAGAATGTTGTCATATTTGGGCCGGGCTGATATGTCCACGCCACACTTGAATGAAGAGTCGTCAGACAGAGGGGGCAACGCGTGTTTAGAAACTGATTCAAACATTATAGATAAATATTATATATTTTTGGCCCGGTGTCATAACATCAGCTGGGAGATGGGTGAGGGAGATTTGAAACAGATTATGCCGAGCAAAGAATGCATTTCAGAACAATGAGAAGTCACTGTCATTGAATGTTATAAATAGAGTTTACAAGTTTGCTGGTTGTATGTTCTCTACAGGACGTTGCTATCAATACCAGCATGAGTTGGCGGTTTGTGATCTCCCAGGCAATGTTTAGCTCGATAGTTTGCCGTTGATTTCTGAACGGCCGACACCCCATGCCATTGGAAATCAACGCACAGCGGGTCTGCTGGCAGATGGTCGAGACTGACGTCGGGGGACGTCGGGGGATGTCGGGGATGTCGGGGCATGTAGGCGGATGTCGGGGGATGTCGGGGGACTGTGAACCGCAGTCTTGCTCTCCCTAAGCCACATGGCCTGTTAGAAAGAGATTATGGATATGTTATATAGAAGCTGTTCTCTTGTGTGGCAGTCAATCATGGACCATGAGCGAATAAATTCGGAAGAGCTTGGAGGCACGAATTATGTGGTTCCTGGCACGATTGTTGCGGATAGCTTGAACTGTCTGGGTAACTAACAACTGTTGCCTGGAAATGGTTAATGAAAGTCGAACATGATATACAACGATAAGATAGAGACAAACAACTTTCTTTGGTCATGTGATGAGAAGAGAGTCGTTGGGGAACATCGCGACCATAGGAATGATCAATGGTAGACAAGACAGCGACAGACAGAGAGAACATATGTTGGAGGGACTGAGACGGTAGCTTGGAGGAATACCATCAATAGACATGGCCCAGAGATCCAAGTACCTAGATCTGTGGAGAGACAAGAATGCCTACGCCAGCCGGCAGGGTGCATGATGATGCTATAATATTTGACATGAATCTCGTCAGGGCGTGTTAGGTACCCACGTTGGCGCAGTGGTTAGCACGCTCGCCTAACGTCCCGTTAGTCGCGTGTTCAAATTTCTCTCCAGGCGAATAAACATGTCGCATGTCCTTTGTAGGACGATGGGATCAACTCCAGGTTTATCTTTCTGAAATAGACCTGGGCTCAGCCGGACAAATGAACCAGGACATGGTCTGGACAGTAAAGATGGTCAGTATGGTATTGACCACATGACCCGCCAGGAGCCGGGTTGACCATAACATTATAGCTAGCACCATACCAAGTCCGCCTGACAGCGAGTGAGGGGTTCTTTAATGGCTTTCATATAGGGACGCCGTACCCGTTCACTTGCACGGACCTTGCACCATATACCTAGTTCCCTGACAGCGAGTGAGGGGTACTTTAATGGCTTTCATATAGGGACGCCGTACCCGTTCACTGTCACGGAAGCCAGCGCACAGTTTCAGAGTGAAACTAAATGGAAACACAATGACACGGTGGATTTAGACAGCAGTCCTACAGCAGGTAGAGATATTATTTATGGAGGCCTGGGGGTCACATCTGAAATGAATCTTGTCGGCTTTACGTGAATAACTTTGACAATAGGTAATTCAGCATTCCAGGCAAAAATAACCACAAAAATAGAGTGAACTGATCGCCTGATAGTTGGCATGGAATGTTGACATGTGTTCGGAGACAAACTGTGCATCGTCATCTTCCCACAGTCCATGCCGTGTGGCGTTGGTGATCATGTCTGTTCACAGTCTTCTTTCTCTTGTAGTCCATGCCGTGCGGCGTTGGTGATCATGTCTGTCCACAGCCTTCAGTCTCGTGTACTGCCAATCTTATAGTCCACGCCGTGTGACGTTGGTGATCATGTCCCCCCCCCCCCCCAACCAACCAGCCTTCCCACTGTGACGATATACTCAAGCTTTCTCCTTCCCATGACATGCCCAGAGAATATGGACTTGTCTTATGATGCCAGTAACCAGTTCTCTTGTGAGTTCACTACTTTCAAGATCTCTGCATTACTCTTTCTATCCTCCACGGTGTTGTGACAATTCTTCTATAAGACCACGTCTCCGCAACCTCCACATAATTCCTCACTTGTCTGGTAATTGTCCATGATTGGCACTATACATCATGATTGGCTCAATATAACTCATAAGAACTCTTTTCCCTCACCTGTACATTCCATTCATCCATCATGTGCCATGCCGGTAAGCGTGGGCGGTCATGTACTGCCATGTCACTCGATCACCAGAGTCGTGGATCAGCTTTGTGTTCCTGTCTCGACCCTGCCACGTGGCTAAGCCATCCAGGTATTTGCTTCTATGTCTTCCCCTTGGTCTGTTCCCTTCGATCTTGCCAGTTGTCACCAAGTTCTCCAATTCATTTCTTCTCATAACATGCCCCAAAAATGTTGACTGTCTACGTCTAATGACTCTAATCAGTTTACGATCTTCATTTGTTTCATGAAGGACTTGTTCGTTGGTTTTTCTATCTGTCCATGGTATTCTTTGCATTTTCCTCAGAAACCACATTTCCACAGCCATTAGCTGTTTTTCAGCTTGACTGCTTATTGTCCACGCTTCACATCCATACAAAAGTATAGGTTCTATGTAGCACCTCAACACTCTTTTTCTCGTTTCAATTGATATCTTTTTATTGGTCACTATGTTTGTCATCTTGCAAAAGGCTACCTTCGCAATGGCAATTCTTGTTCTAGTCTCTTCAAGGCATCTCCCATCAGATGTTATGACTGTGCCGAGATAACAGCACATGCAATGTGTACCAATTGTCCCAGAGTTTGACATCAGCTGCGTGGGATTCGGAAGCAGATCGCTTCGTGTTCTTTTCCACGGTATGAGGCTTTGGCCGTTCAGAAAACAATGGCAAAATACTGCACTAGAATTGCCGAGAAAATCGCAATCAAACATTACATGTTGGGGTTGATTGTAACGTCATGTGAACAACACGCAACTAACGTTTGTTCAACCACCACCATCACCATCACCAACAGCAATAGCAATGATA
>OY992885.1:114286042-114421042 GCA_963921405.1 Cepaea hortensis
TGTTTGTTGTTCGGTTGTTTGTGTCCCGCGTGACCCTGTGATCAGACGTGCATTAAAGTGAGCAGATGAGAGTCGAAACCCCGCAGCTGGAGTACCCACAGCTGGGCTTCTGGCCGTCAGCCGTGGATTGAAGTGAGTAAATGAGAGTGGAAATTCCGCAGCTGGAGTATCCACAGCTGGGTTTCTGGTCGTCATACGTGGTCCCACCTGTCTGGGGATGTTTAGGTCTATTTACTTTCTTGAAATTAATTAGAGTAGTGGTTCCAAATGGCTATTATATCCGGGGCTCTGAGTTTGGGTGAACACCCAACCTTGCAAAATACCCATGTTGCTTGTGCATTCATCGCCTCTGGCTGCAAAAGTCCAACTTCTGGCCTTAACGGGACAGAACTGTTTTATTTAACAGGGGAAGGGGCGACGGCGAGTCTCCGGCGCCGTAAAACCAGACTGCTTTAGATATATATGCTTGAACATACATATGCAGACACGTGTGTACGAGCATACGTATCTGAAATCGAGTAAGACCACAGTCTTCTCTAGTAAAGGAACGGTGCTGAATACGGAGGCAACCAGCCAGGAGGAGCAACACAGAAATCAGGATGCCACGCAATCACGCCTAGCGAACGAAAGGAGAAGAGGAAGATTAGAGTAGTGAATATTGTTTTCAAAAGCTGTGTGGGTGCACATGTCAGAAAACACACAAGTGAGCACCTGTCTTCATGCTGGTGGTTACACACGAATGTGATGACACATATACACCACTTATCGTGAATTTTCTCACCAAAAAACTATCACACAATGACGACAACCATCTGACGTCACACAAGTGCTGCTATTAAACAAATTCGCATGTATTGATTAGCGCTCATACAAGCAGGAGGAGGAGGTAGAATTTAGAGGTCTCGCTACACAACACAACAATTGAAACCTATAGTTATCATACCGGGATTCGAACCTGTCTCCTGGAAATGACGACAGCGCAAGGCTACAGGAACAAGTGTGCTTGGATGCATGGCCTACTAGTCGAGCAGAGTATTGTATCGTTTGAGAACTACTGTGCTATCCTGAATAGAAAGGACAGCTCAAGGGAGGTAAGCACGATCGATACAACATTTGTGAAGGGATATAACTCACTTGGATACAGTAAATCTTGTACTTTAAAATGTGAAAGGTAAATTGGCTTGTTTCACTCATCTCCATGTCCGTTCCTTGAAATGTTGAAGTTTTGGCTGAGAGCATTTTTTGGGTCAGTTGTAGACTTGTAGAGGGTCCGTGTATCATTTGTGCTATAATTATAGATAATTCTACCAGCTTGCCTGCCTGTTTGTCTGTCCCTCTATCTACTTCCCTATTGGTTTCTTCATTGTAAGGATTGATTGCCTGTTCGTCAGGCCAAATTCCTAAATGTCTTTTAGTTCTCTGCTATTCGTGTTACCTCTGTCAGCCTTGTTACCTATCCACTTTGTGTATGTTTATTTTAATTTCTGTTTGTCTGCCAGCACATTTATCTGTCTATCTACCATTATACCTGTGTGTCAATGTGGTTGTAACTCTTTATATGTTTCTGCCGTCTAATTACCATTGATACGGTCTTACTGCCCTGTAATCGTGTCTGCACACTGTCTGTATGTCTACCTATGTGTGTGTGTGTCAGGCAGCTAACCTGCTTGTTCGTTTGGCTGCACGCCTAGTTGCCTCTTTCCTGATCGCCTTCATGTCTGCGCGGCTGCTGTATGTCTGTCTCCCGTTTGACTGTCTTCCTACCTGTAATCGCTGTCTGTCTAGCTAACTCTCTCTGAATTCATGCCTACCCGCTTTCTGACAACTTGTCTGTCTGTATAGCTCTCTCTGAACACATGCCTACCCACTTTCTGACAACCTGTCTGTCTAGCTAACTCTCTCTGAACACATGCCTGCCCGCTTTCTGACAACTTGTCTGTCTGTGTGGCTAGCTTTCTATGAACACATGCCTGCCCGCTTTCTGACAACCTGTCTGTCGGCCTGCTTTTTGTCTGCTTGCTTCTGTGTTGTCTTACTGACTCACTTCATGTCTGCTTTTTGTCTGCTTGCTTCTGTGTTGTCTTACTGACTCACTTCCTGTCTGCTTTTTGTCTGCTTGCTTCTGTGTTGTCTTACTGACTCACTTCCTGTCTGCTTTTTGTCTGCTTGCTTCTGTGTTGTCTTACTGACTCACTTCCTGTCTGCTTTTTGACTGCTTGCTTCTGTGTTGTCTTACTGACTCACTTCATGTCTGCTTTTTGTCTGCTTGCTTCTGTGTTGTCTTACTGACTCACTTCATGTCTGCTTTTTGTCTGCTTGCTTCTGTGTTGTCTTACTGACTCACTTCCTGTCTGCTTTTTGTCTGCTTGCTTCTGTGTTGTCTTACTGACTCACTTCCTGTCTGCTTTTTGACTGCTTGCTTCTGTGTTGTCTTACTGACTCACTTCCTGTCTGCTTTTTGACTGCCTGCTGTCTTTCTGACTTCCTATCTGCTCTTTGACTGTCTGTCTGCTGTCTTTCTGACTTCCTGTCAGCTTTTTTACCGTCTGCCAGTTGTCTTACTGACTGACTGCCAGCCTGTCATGGTGCACGTCTGCCTGCCTTGTGTCCGACTGCCTGCTTACATCGCCACTCCTCACCTCCCACCCTGGAGTCATTACCCTCCTCCAGACAATTGTTGTTAGTTACTCTCACACGGAATTCGCAACATTCGTCTCACGAACGATATATCCGCTGGATACATCCCTGCTACCTACCATAACTCAGCAGAGACCAACGTAATTTGTTCATTCATGTTCCATGATTCACTGCCATAAAACAAAACATGTTCTATAAAACACGTGGTTTGTACTATCTATCTTACATTTAATGATAGTGACTTATTGCGTAAGATACTTTATTTTCTTAAATTCAGCTTTTGCCTGCCCTATTCTGCTCTTAATCTTTGTTGTGTTATCTTCCATCTTATGTTATAAATTCTCCCAGGTATTTAATTGTATCAACTTGGTGAAACATTTTCCCTTCTATTGTTATCTCGCATTTTGTAGTAATCTTTATCTTTGATATAGCCTTTGATTCTGTTCTCTTTACATTCAAATAATGCCATTATTTGCACACTCTGTATCTTCAATGCCCATAAGCTGTTGTAGGCCTGATGTATTCTCCGACATCAAAACCAAGTCTTCTGTACAGCGTGGATTGTTTGCATTATAATCTCCAACGTCTATTCTTGGCCCCCTTGATCTATCTCATTAATCATTATTATTTCGCTGTACAGAAGACAAGATCCGGCTACAACACACATCCTTATCTGTTCATAATTGCCCTCTTTATTTGCAAGTTTAATTGCAGCTATTTGTTTCCACAAATATTTTCTCAGTACTGTTATGAGATCGTTCCTAACAATGATAATATCCCTCAATATTTGTATCACTTCATCTGGGTTCACTTTATAAAATGAATTCGTATAATCGATTAATCTAAAATCAATATTGTAAATTTGACTACTGAAGACACAAAAATTATAATGCACAGTTTATTGCCTAGCTTATTTAGCTGTCTCTTATCAGGACCATACTACCGGAAAACTGACAAAGAAATACAAGATAATTTTAACATAGAAGTAAAGAACAAATTTGATATATTGTCTGATCTAGAGATCCTGTTTCAAGATGTAGATGATCAATGGGAAACGATGAAGAATTCAATCAGTTGCGCAGCAGAAAAAACTATTCCAAAAGTAAAGAAAGTGGGCCGTAAGACATGGATGACTGAAGAAATTTTACAACTAATGGAAACAAGAAGACAGAACAAAAATAATCCTGCCAAATATGAAGAAATTCACAGAAAAGTGAGAACCTTATGTAAGGAGGCAAAAGAAACATGGCTTGAGAAAAATTGCAGAGAAATTGAAAAACAACACAACAGTAACAATGCGAAACTAATGCACAAAAGAATTCAGGAGATTACTAATCAAAGAACACGTACATCAGCAGGCTGTCTAAAGACAAAAGATGGAAGAGTCATAATAGAAAAAGATCAGATATTACATAAATGGTCAGTTTACGTGAAAAACCTGTATGACGATAACAGAGACGAACAATATATTGTTCAAAATAATAATGAAGGACCAGCAATTTTGAAGATGGAGGTTCAGAATGCTCTTAACCATATGAAATCTGGCAAGACCCCCGGTTCAGACAGCATCACAACAGAAATGATTAATGCTTTAGAAGAATATGGAATAGATCAAGTTACCAGTCTGCTTAATACAATATATGATATTGGAAATATACCTCAGGAGTTATGTAATTCTGTATTTATTGCAATCCCAAAGAAATCAGGAGCCTTGGAATGTGATCAACATCGAACAATTAGTATAATGAGTCACATCACGAAGATTTTGCTAAGAATTATCATGCAAAGAGTTAGGAGGAAAATACAACCTGAAATAGGAGAAGAACAATGTGGGTTTGTGGAAGGCAAGGGTACAGTAAATGCTGTGTATATACTGAGAAACATAATCGAACGTTCTATAGAAGTAAACAAAGATCTACACCTTTGCTTTATTGACGACACAAAGGCTTTTGATAAAGTGAGACATGTCAACATGATAAGGATGCTTGAAGATCTACAAATTGATGGAAAAGATCTTAGACTTGTAAAAAACATATATTGGAAACAACAAGCTGCCATAAGAGTTGATAATGAAGTAAGCCAATATCAGCCTATTAAAAGGGGTGTGAGACAGGGATGTGTAATGTCTCCAGATCTGTTTTCCCTGTACAGTGAAAGTATTTTCAGAAATATTGAAGATATGGAAGGAATCAACATTGGGGGACAATGCATCAATAACATTAGATATGCAGATGATACAGTCTTGATTGCAGACAATGAACAGGACCTGCAAAATTTAGTAGATGCGATTGTTACACACAGTGAACAACTAGGGTTAGAATTAAATTGTAAAAAGACACAGATTATGGTCGTCACTAGGAAGGACGAAATACCACAATGTAATATACAAGTAAATGGGAATATTCTTCAACAAGTGAGCAGGTACAATTATCTCGGAACAGTAATAACATCTGATGGGAGATGCCTTGAAGAGATTAGAACAAGAATCGCCATGGCAAAAGTAGCCTTTAGCAAGATGAAAAACATATTGACCAATAAAAAGATGTCAATTGAAACGAGAAAAAGAGTGTTGAGATGCTACATTGAACCTGTACTTTTGTATGGATGTGAAGCGTGGACAATGAGCAGTCAGGCTGAAAAACATCTGATGGCTGTAGAGATGTGGTTTCTGAGGAAAATGCAAAGAATACCATGGACAGCCAGAAAGACCAATGAACAAGTCCTTCAAGAAACAAATGAAGATCGTAAATTGATTAGAGAAATTAGACGTAGACAGTCAAAATTTTTTGGGCATGTTATGAGAAGAAATGGATTGGAGAATTTGGTGACAACTGGTAAGATCGAGGGGAACAGACCAAGGGGAAGACCTAGAAGCAAGTACCTGGATGGCTTGGCCTTGTGGCATGGTCGAGACAGAAACACGGAGCTGATCCACGACTCTGGTGATCGGGTGAGATGGCAGAACATGACCGCCCACGCTTACCGGCATGGCACATGATGGATGGACTACCGGAAACAAGTTCAATATATAATTTAGTTTAGTTTAGTCGATGGATCAACATCACGGCACACGGGTGCAACCCATAAGTGCTCCGTTCTCCTCCTAACTCAAACCTGAGTCTGGAGAAACTCAGCTCAGTGCACGAACTCCGTAGCACCGGCGAGGATCCTGAAATACTTTGGGTAGATTTTTAACTCGAAATTTTGCCCTGGCAGTGCCGTTAGGCTACTATTTTTCAATTTCTAACCGCCAAGGGATTGTTTACGTGCACAACAATACACACGGGCGTCCGATCTCACTACCCAGAGACCAGTTCAATATATAATAAAGTAGTATAATGAGTCCTTTCAACCGAAATAAACAAGGCACATTGTCATGTGTTTCAGTGTAAAGAGACTACCAAGACTTTTTGTTTTCGTAATCATTGTTTACCTGAGTGTACGTTTTGTTTACGTAACCATTGTTTACCCGAGAATACAGCACGCCTCGGTATACCTTAGTAACTTTAGGTTTGTTGAAGTGGACCATTCTGGCAAGACGATTAACCCTGGCATCCACCGGAAGGAGCCACCCAGTTCTATAACATGTCATTTAATAGAATCTATACACGCCGCGGACCGCACGGGTTTCAGGGATATGCCGAGGCGTGATGGCAGCTGATGTTGTATGAATGTTGTATCAGATACACGTGAACATGTTGGAGACAGAAATAACGGTCATGATTTGAATATTGTCCCCCGGTTCACATGATGATAGATGAACTTGTATGCATGTTATATTAGATACATGCCCAAATATATGTTGTAGAGATAAATAACGGTCAGCATTTGAATGTTGTCCACACGTACACATGATGATAGTTGAACTTGTAGGAATGTTGTATCAAACATGTGTGAACAAATGTTGTAGACATAAATTACTGCCAATATTTGAATGTTGTCCACAGGTACACTTAATGCTAGTAGAAGTTGAAGGAATGTTGCATCAAACACGTGTGAACAAATGTTGTAGACAAATAACGGCCATTATTTGAATGTTGTCCCCAGGTACACTTCATGATAATTAAAGTTGTAGGAATATTGTATCACTCACCTGCAGAAATGTTGTAGACAGTAATAACGGCCAATATTTGATTGTTGTCCCCAGGTACACTTGATGATAGTTAAAGTTGTAGGAATATTGTATCACTCACCTGCAGAAATGTTGTAGACAGTAATAACGGCCAATATTTGATTGTTGTCCCCAGGTACACTTGATGATAGTTAAAGTTGTAGGAATGTTGTATCACTCACATGCAGAAATGTTGTCTACAGTAATAACGGCCAGTATTTGATTGTTGTTCCCCAGGTGCACATGATGGAGCAGGACGTGTGTCTGCTGAGACAGTTCATCCACCTCCAAGACACCATCCTCCACCTGCGCTGCCTCTACGACATGCACGGGTCCTGCTCTGACGTCAGCAGCCTGTGTAGCAGCACCAGTTCCCTCAACGAGCAGATCAGGTCGTCGCCGAGGCTGCAGCGGCTCAGACTGGACACCAAGACTTTCTGGAACAAACCGTCCTTGTCACTGCCGAACTCACCACGCGTGCCTAGGTTTAAGTGGGGTAGTGAGGAGTTCATCTAGTTGTGAGGTGATAGTTGTACACATGTGTGGGAGATCTGTGTGTCTGGAGAGAGAGAGAGAGAGAGAGAGAGAGAGAGAGAGAGAGAGAGAGAGAGAGAGAGAGAGAGAGAGAGAGATGTGATAGTTTTACACATGTGTGGGAAATCTGTGTAATTAGTTATAATTGTCACCATAATATGTGAACATACTTCAAACATATATATGTATATAATAAATTATGTTGCATGTCCTTAACATGACGTAGCAGTCAACCCCAGCATTTTCACTGTTCGCGATTCCTGGGCAAATTTTACGTTCAGTAGTTTTCCATTGCTTTCTGACCGACCGGCTCCTATACCTTTTTCGTGTTTTGAACCCGGGTATACGGGCTCACTAACCGCGTTCGCAAGCCCTTAGCCACAGAGACCGGAATATATATATATATATATATATATATATATATATATATATATATATATATATATATATATATATATATATATATATATATATATATATATATAGCCAAGTAGCTGATTACCGGCTCGTCTATTCAGCCACAAGGACAGTTGTAAGCAGGAACAGGTCACAACGGAGAATATTAAACAAACCAATGTCCTCGCCATTGTAGTCAGTGTTTATTCTCGAAAGTCATCGCCGCCGTTATACACTTATTACCAACAGGTGTGGGCTGACATGCGATGATTCTAAAACACTCTATCTAACATTCACTACCAACTTACGGCTTGGCTCGACCTTGGCTTGACATCGGCGTGTGCCGAATTGATGTCGCTTTACTTCTGCACTCGCTTTTCACAACCGTCGTGTCCAAAGACCCTGACAAGACTGACTCGGTCTTGCCGTCTGTCTCGTGTGCCACACAACTAATGTCACGTGATACGCAACTCATTGGAGTCACTTCCCTTTCTTCATCATCATCTGTTGCTCCACCGACTTCTCTTGTAACCCTGTTCTTACTCTGTCCGTTTCCCGCTGTATCTCTCATATCGGTCCATGGCATTATATATATATATATATATCCATCATGTGCCATGCCGGTAAGCGTGGGCGGTCATGTTCTGCCATCTCACTCGATCACTAGAGTCGTGGATCAGCTCTATGTTTCTGTCTCGACCATGCCACAAGGCCAAGCTATCCAGGTACTTGCTTCTAGGTCTTTCTCTTGGTCTGTTCCCCTCGATCTTACCAGTTGTTACTAAGTTCTCTAAATAATTTCTTCTCATAATATGCCCAAAAAATTGTGACTGTCTACGTCTAATGTCTCTAATCAGTTTATATATATATATATATATATATATATATATATATATATATATATATATATATATATATATATATATATATATGTTGTGTATATAGTTATATATATATATATATATATATATATATATATATATATATATATATATATATATATATATATAGTTGTATACGGTGTGGGAATAGTCATCGAACCACGGCTAGCAAGAGGAATACTAGAAATAAAATATATATCAGAAAGAATCATAACAGTGAGAATAAAAGAACAAACAATCACAACATATGTACAAATATACGCACTATGTAATGCAAACAATAATGAGCAAGAATGCGAGGACTTCTACGAAGACATACATGATGTGCTAAATAAAATAGATAAGCAGGACAACATCATAGTTATGGGAGACTTCAATGCAAGACTAGGACATAACAGTGTGGGCATAGAAAAACACCTGGGAGCATTTGGAGATCAGCAAAATGAAAGGAATGATAACGGAAGTAGACTGATAGAGCTTTGCAGCCAACACGACCTCTATATAACAAACACATTCTATAAACACAAAGATTCGCAAGTATACACCTGGTATAAATGGAACAATCTAGATACTAAAAGCCAAATTGATTTTATATTAACAAGAAAAAACAGAAAGAGAAATAGATTAGATGCAAGAGCAGTGCCCAATTTCAGTATAAACACAGATCATAAAGCAGTCGTTGCCACAATAAGAACCATTAGAAGAAGAAAACAAAGAGCAGGAAAATACATGCCATGCGAATCGGTAAACTTAAAAAACCTTAAAGACGAGTGTCAGAGTCCTAACTATTAGCTCCTTCTAGCTCACTGGACTTGGACAGGCAAATTACAACATCTACGACACATATACTAATAACACATGAATGCAATCGGAAACTCGCAGGAGCTTTCTCCTGAACAACATTTATTACAATATATTACAGGCTGACAACATGGTCGCACTTCACGCTCAAACAATCGTTCAACACCAACACGCGCTAGCTCACATGGGCGATATTTACACTGTCGCCCGCATGATCATTCGCAATCACAGCCTCACATCATCTCGCACATATCACAGTTAGTACATTCCTCGAATATCAATACACAACGTTCATCTCAGCTATCCGTCACAACTCTCTCGTTCGATCGTTCTATCTCTCGCTATTCTTCACACGTCCGTCTCTATCCGCTGTCTCACACACACTGCCTCCGTCCTCCTTGACCTTCCCACATCACGTGGGTCTGTTCACGGGCTTCTTGCCTGACCGTCCGTTAGTCAAGCCGTGGTGTCTCCTACTGCCCTTGACCTCAGCCATGCTTACACTGACTCTCGCTTACATACCGGCACTTACACTATTGCTTACATATAAGTCCCTGACACGAGGCATTAAGGGAAAATTATGAGAAAGAACTAACTGAACTCTTTGTAAAATTACCTACGGAAAGAAAAACAGTGGAAGAAGAATGGGAGATGTTCAAATCAAGCATTTTAAATACTGCAAAAATAACATGCGGAACCACGAAAAAACGCAAAACACGGATAAAGAAAATAACAAGTTGGTGGAACGCAGAAGTAAAGAAAGCGGTAAAAGAAAAAAAGGAAAAATATAAAAAGTGGTTGAAGAGCAAACAGGAATGTGATTACAGAGAATACAGAATAGCGAGAAGACATGTGAGTAGAATAGTAAAGAGGGAAAAACAAAAAGACTGGGAAGAGTATGGAGAAACCCTAAATAAAAACTACAAGGAGGCAACCAGAAACTTCTACAAAAAGATAAGTGCAATGCGAACCAGAGGAGAACCCTTTGACCCAACTGAAATAATTAACAGCGAAAATGGAGAACCAATAAGTGAACAAAAACAGATCCTAATAAGATGGAAGCAGTATTTCGAACAACTTCTCAACATCTCATCAGATGTCACAGGAATTCAAGAGACCTACACAGATGTCACCGAGGAACTAGAACCAGACATACTAAAAGAAGAAATTATAGAAGCCATTAGATTAGCCCCATTAAACAAATCACCAGGACAGGATGAAATACCAAATGAACTCATTAAAGCAGCAAGGGAAGTAGGAACAGCTTGGCTACATAGACTATTTAACCATGTTTGGGTAGAACAACAGACACCACGAGACTGGGGAAACGCCATAATTATCCCAATTTGGAAAAACAAAGGCAGCAAAAGAGATTGCACACAATACTGAGGCATTTCACTGTTGAGTCATACCGGGAAAATATTTTGCAAAATTCTTGAAAAAAGATTACGAACTTCTTTAGAACCCCAGCTAAGCGAAACGCAGCTTGGATTTAGGAAAAACAAAGGATGCACAGACGCCATTTTTGCTCTTAGACAACTTATAGAAAAATCAATTGAATTCAATGAAACACTCTACTTAGCCTTTGTCGACCAAGAAAAGGCATTTGATAGAGTAGATAGAAACAAGCTGTGGGAAATCCTTAAACAATATGGAGTGAGTACACATCTAACAAACCTATGTAGAAGTTTATACAACAACAGTGAATGCATAGTGAGAGCAACTGGAGAACACTCAGAACCCTTCACCATAAGATCTGGAGTACGACAAGGTTGTGTCCTGTCCCCTCTCTTGTTCATAACATATATAGACAACATATGTAAAGAAACCAGCCAAGCAGAGACAGCAAGAATACCGCATGCCGAGAACACAGAAGAAGAACCATCTGCAAATCTAACCATTAGAGAACTCCTGTTTGCGGACGACCAAGCACTAATAGCAAAATCAGAAGCTGAATTACAAGACCACATGAATAGTCTAAACGAAATATGTAGGGAACATTACATGAAAATTAGCACAAGCAAAACAGAGGTAATGACTATAACTAAAGAAGAAGAAACAGCAACAATTCACCTAAACGAACATCCCTTGAAACAAATAAAGAGCTTCAAGTACCTAGGAAGTATAATATCATCAAATGGCAGATCAGAAGACGAGATCGAAAATAGGTGCAATAAGGCAAATCAACTCATTGGACAAATGGCACCAATACTAAAGAACAAACATGTATCAATAACTACTAAGAAAGCACTTTACAACACAATCTTCCTACCAACTCTGTGCTACCAATGCCAAACCTGGACAATGACAGAAAAAGAGAAAAGAAAAATCACAACAACAGAAATGAGGTTCCTGAGAAGAATACTCAACGTATCAAGAAGAGATAAGATCAGAAATGAAGAAATCAGGACTAAAGTGGGGGTTAAAGCTGCTCTAGATTTTATTAGAAAGCAGCAAGTCAAATGGTTTGGCCATGCAAGTAGGTTACCAGTCAACAGCATACCACAACAAGCAATGATGTACAGACCAGATGGAAACAGAGGAAGAGGCCGACCACGTAAACGTTGGACGGAGGGAATAACAGAATCCATGGGAATGTCGATATACGAAGCCCATAACCGGGCACTCTCACGATGTTTATACTTCACCTCGACACCGCAAGGTACAAGAGGAACATGATGAGATGAGATGAGATGAGATATATAGTTATCATATTATGTGAACACACTGCCACACACATATAGTTGTTATCATAATGTGTGAGCATACCTCCACATACATTTAGTTGTCATCATAATATGTGAACATACTTCAAACATACATATAATTTATATTATAATGATTGATTGATTGATTGATTTAGGAACTGACATCACATCATTCGGGGCATTCCCATAAGCGCTCCGTCCCCATCCTCAGCAGCCAGCAAAGAGTTCCTACACCAATAGTTCCAGTAGCAATCTGATTATATGTCTGTCTCGCCTTTCCTCTGAGCGTTGAGCGTCGGCCAGATCCCCTTGTCACCCCTCGCTGTCGCATTCTTACCAGACCATGGTGATCCATTTGCTCCTCCGAGGTGTGCACGTGCTTCCACAAGGCCGCAACCACGTCTGCCTTGTCATGTATCAATACTCCATCAAGTTTTGCCGAGCCAGCCAATCTGTCCACCTGTTAATTTCTCAGCACACCAGCATGCCCCGGAGAAAAGATCCAGGCGATGCTTGTCACCCGTGACTTCCGAAGCGAAGCAAGCCACTCTGCATTGATATTATAATATGTGAACATACTTCAAACATACATATAATTGATATTATAATATGTGAACATACTTCAAACATACATATAATTGATATTATAATATGTGAACATACTTCAAACATACATATAATTGATATAATATGTGAACATACTTCAAACATACATATAATTGATATTATAATATGTGAACATACTTCAAACATACATATAATTGATATTATAGTATGTGAACATACTTCAAACATACATGTAATTGATATTATAATATGTGAACATACTTCATACATACATATACTTGTTATCATAATATGTGAACACACTGCCAAATACCAACAGTTGTCATCATAATATGTGAACATACGTTCAACCAATGTCCACTCATTGACTGGCTGACCGCTGTCTAGTATGTGAAGTATCATCAACATGGACCAGTACAGGTCAGAACCCCATGTCGCCAGATTGTCACGCACAGACGACTTGTGGGGGAATGGTTAGTGTTTCTGTGTGGTGGTTTTTATAATGGTAAATGTGTGTTGGTTGTTATATTGGTAAATATGTGGTGATTGTTATAATGGTAAAATGTGTGATGGTTGTTATATTGGTAAATATGTGGTGGTTGTTATATCGGTAAATGTGTGGTGGTTTTTATAATGGTAAAATGTGTGGTGGTTGTTGTATTGGTAAATGTGTGGTGGCTGTTATATTGGTAAATGTGTGGTGGTTGTTATATTGGTAAATGTGTGGTCAATAATTGTCAATAAATGGCTTTTCTGTACAAGGCTTCTTTATTTTTACAAGATGTGTGGGGGTGTTACATCTACAAGATATGTAAGGGTGTTTCATTTACAAGATATGTGGAGGTTTTACATCTACAAGATGTATGGGAGTATTACATCTACAAGGTGGATGTGGGTGTTACATCTACAAGATGTGTTGGAGTGTTACATCTACAAGATGTGTGGGGATGTTACATCTACAAGTTGTGTGAGGTGTTTCATCTACATGATGTGTGGTGGTGTTACATCTACAAGATTTGTGGGGGTGTTACCTTTGATTTGGATGTCGCGTGGCCCAATGGATAAGAGCGTTTGTTTGTAATCTTCCGGTGCCCTGATAGACAGGTAGGGGTGTTCTCTTCATACACCTCTTATTTAGACCTAACTATTGACTTTTCGTCCTTAACTCAGGGTCGTAAATTACAAGTACCTCAGAAGTGGGAGTCTGATGGCCAGGGACACAGGTAGCAGGGAAAGCTAATCCACACACAGAAATCAATCCAGTGTAGACTACGCTTGAGTTCAAACCGAGCGAAAACACAACAACATTGGATGTGTGTAGAAGATGTATGCGCGTGTTGATGGACGTGTCTGATATAAGACAGGGTGAGAAACAGGTACAAGAAGCAGGGAAGAATAACTGGAAAAGCAGCAGATTTACACACAGGTTTGACTGGTGACACATATACCAGATCAGAAATACAACTATAGAAATATACAGATAACATTTGTGACAACATACAGATAACGGTTGGGATAGCTCTATGATTACGGCTACGCACAGATAACAATTGTGACAACAAACAGATAACAGTTGTGACAAACTACTCGTGTTTGTAACTGACTCGCAGAGTATGCTCCGGGTGTCTCTTGCTTAATCCAGAGATATCCCAGTCGCTCATATCCCTGCAATTGTTGAACCCACACACAGCTGTCCCAGTCTCTCCTATCTCAGCACTGGTTTAACCCACACACAGCTGTCACAGTCTCTCCTATCTCAGCACTGGTTTAACCCACACACAGCTGTCCCAGTCTCTCCTATCTCAGCACTGGTTTAACCCACACACAGCTGTCACAGTCTCTCCGATCTCAGCACTGGTTTAACCCACACACAGCTGTCCCAGTCTCTCCTATATCAGCACTGGTTTATCCCTCACACAGCTGTCACAGTCTCTCCGATCTCAGCACTGGTTTAACCCTCACACAGCTGTCCAAATCTCTCCGATCCCAGCACTGGTTTAACCCACACACGGCTGTCACAATCTCTTCTATCTCAGCACTGGTTTAACCCACACACAGCTGTCCCAATCTCTCCTATCTTAGCACTGGTTTAACCCACACACAGCTGTCCCAGTCTCTCCTATCTCAGCACTGGTTTAATCCACACACAGCTGTCCCAATCTCTCCTATCTTAGCACTGGTTTAACTCACACACGGCTGTCCCAATCTCTTCTATCTCAGCACTGGTTTAACCCACACACAGCTGTACCAATCTCTCCTATCTTAGCACTGATTGATTGATTGATTAAGGAATCGACATCACAGCATTCGGGGCATTCCGATAAGCGCTCCGTCCCCATCCTCAGCATCCAGCGAAGAGTTCCAACACTAATAGTACCAGTAGCAATCTGATTATATGTCCGTCTCGCCTTTCCTCTGAGCGTTGAGCGTCGGCCAGATCCCCTCGTCACTCCTCGCTGTCGCATTCTTGCCAGACCATGGTAATCCATTTGCTCCTCCGAGGTGTGCACGTGCTCCCACAAGGCCGCAACCACGTCTGCCTTGTCATGTATCAATACTCCACCAAGTTCTGCATAGCCAGCCAATCTGTCCGCTTGTTAATTTCCCAGCACATCGGCATGCTCCGGAGAAAAGATCCAGGCGATGCTTGTCACCCGTGACCTCCGAAGCGAAGCAAGCCACACCGCACGAAGCCTGCCCGTCCTCACCCTCGTCAGCATGCTATCTGAGTCAGTTACAATCACGATGTGTGTGTGTGTCGTATTCTCCTCTAGCGGAGAGCCGCAGTGACCGCTTCCACCTCCATTCTTAAGCTGGATGTTGTGGTATCATATGCCAGGCTCTCCTGCCCCAAACGTCGTTAGCACTGGTTTAACCCACACACAGCTGTCCCAGTCTCTCCTATCTTAGCACTGGTTTAACCCACACACAGCTGTCCCAATCTCTCCTATCTCAGCACTGGTTTAACCCACACACAGCTGTCCCAATCTCTCCTATCTTAGCACTGGTTTAACCCACACACAGCTGTCCAAATCTCTCTTATCTTAGCACTAGTTTAACCCACACACAGCTGTCCCAATCTCTCCTATCTCAGCACTGGATTAACCCACACACAGCTGTCCCAATCTCTCCTATCTTAGCACTGGTTTAACCCACACACAGCTGTCCCAATCTCTCTTATCTTAGCACTGATTTAACCCACACACAGCTGTCCCAATCTCTCCGATCTCAGCACTGGCTTAACCCACACACAGCTGTCCCAATCTCTCCTATCTCAGCACTGGTTCAATCCACACACAGATGCTCCCTTGTGTACATGTATAACGATTGTTGTTGTTTATTCCCGTTGACTTGTCGGCGACAGGTTCCCTTTACACTTTCTGTGTATGATCAAAGTCTAGGTTCCCTTTACACTTTCTGTGTATGATCAAAGTCTAGGTTCCCTTTACACTTTCTGTGTGTGATCAAAGTCTAGGTTCCCTTTACACTTTCTGTGTATGATCAAAGTCTAGGTTCCCTTTACACTTTCTGTGTATGATCAAAGTCTAGGTTCCCTTTACACTTTCAGTGTGTGATCAAAGTCTAGGTTCCCTTTACACTTTCTGTGTATGATCAAAGTCTAGGTTCCCTTTACACTTTCTGTGTATGATCAAAGTCTAGGTTCCCTTTACACTTTCTGTGTGTGATCAAAGTCTAGGTTCCCTTTACACTTTCTGTGTATGATCAAAGTCTAGGTTCCCTTTACACTTTCTGTGTATGATCAAAGTCTAGGTTCCCTTGACACTTTCTGTGTGTGATCAAAGTCTAGGTTCCCTTTACACTTTCTGTGTATGATTAAAGTCTAGGTTCCCTTTACACTTTCTGTGTATGATTAAAGTCTAGGTTCCCTTTACACTTTCTGTGTATGATCAAAGTCTAGGTTCCCTTTACACTTTCTGTGTGTGATCAAAGTCTATCTCCATGAACTGTGGCACAAAAGCCATGTTTAGCTACACCACCCCTGTCCACAGTTCGATTCTTGAAGGAAGCCCTGTTGCCACATAGCAAGTGCCCACATCACGCCACACAGAGGATGGAAGGAACTCTCAAAGTAAACAGTGCACGAAAACTATGGGATACGAATATACGTCACACCAACGCTAGCGTGACAACGAAATCATACGTTGTACGACGATCAAGGTGAACGGGCGTGTATTGGATTTGGAGAACAACTTGGTGTGGCTATTGGATCGTTTGAAGGCTAACAGTGGACTCAATCCAAGCTAAGAACAGCTAGAAGCATATATTGAGAACGCCATGGATTTGAGAACGACGGGCAAACTCTAGACAGAATCGAATCGGGGGAAGATGACAGCAAGGACGACCTGAAAGAACTGAGCAAAGAAGTATTACTGAGTGACGATAAGGAAAACTCAGAACAGTTTTAACTACATAAAGGTTAGTGTACGGTTATGTTAGATGCCATCCCGGCAACAACGGGAAATCTAACAGTTCACAACAAACTGTATTATAAATCTGTCAACTCCGTAATAAAGCGGCGTTAGATTTTCCTGAGCTCCGATGTTTACTTCATATTTCAAGGTTATTAGTGAATTCATAAACTGTTATCGTTACGCCGTTTTTAATGCACCAGTTCCTTTCGTAAGTTCGAACATATTCACATGGCAAAACACAGCGAAGGACTTACGACTTGGCACTTGTGGTTATACAAAATTCTGGTCACGCACTCAGTGGCTATCTGTGACCGTTGGTCCATGAGAGATCATCTGGTTTCGGTTGAACTCAGAACCTCACGATCTGTGCCGTGGTATCTGATCCAGATGGTAGACCAAATCTGGTGTCGTGGTGTAGCGGTTAGGACGCTATACTCACAGTGACATGGGTGCGGTCGAACAAAGGTTCGGTGCCAGCTCTCTACATTCACTACAGGCAGAAAATCTGTCCGTCTATTCCCATTGTGCAATCAGATCTACAAACTGTGATAGCACTAAACTGCGTATAGCCACAGCAGGCTGCAGTCACCACACTGTTTTATTGGTGTTTGCTGTGCACATACAAACCTGTCATTCTTCATGCCGGATGCGGACCCCATGCAGGACCGACTGACCAGTACTGTGTCCCGTAGCCGCGGTTCCGCTGACCTCTGACCTTTGATGATTATAACTGGAGCACAAACTTCAGCGACACTGAGACAGCCTGGTCGTCATCACTCCACCTTGACATTGCCACCAGACTGGGTCGTCACACGTTGGTCTACTCAGGTAGCACCCGAGGGGGGGGGGGGGGGGGGGAGGGGGCGGCTAGCCTTGACATCACCGGCAATCTACAGCTACAGGTGTGGCCGGGCCAGGGGACACAAGCACATGACCCAGTTTCAGATGTCTAGATTTGTTATGTCCCCTGGGGCGGTCACGTCTGTACCGTGTGACTCCTGGTGCGGTCAGTCACATCCTAGCGTGAATGTCCTTTAATTTATATTTGTCCTTCGCCATTTCAGGTTTATATCGTCCCTTGCCTTCTCAGACCGGGCTCCCTGGTCTAGTAGTTACACGACTTTCTCCGTAATCCCGTATACTCTCGTGAGTAACGTGACGTGCGCGAGATTTAGTAGCGGTTCTCTCCGTGCCGGTAACATAGGGGTATGTGAGCCGGTCGCTCAGAAAGCCAGGGCAAACTACTGAGCGTAATCTTGCCAAGAAATCAACAATCAGCTGAAAGATGCTGATGTTGACAGCGATGTCCTGTAAAGGATATGCGAACAAACCAAACCAAAAAAAAAAAAGCTTTCTCAGATCTATATCTGTACTATAGTCACAGGGACCTGTCCTCTCCTAGACTTGAGTGTCGGGCAACAAACCCTCCTCCGCGGTATCATATGTATTAGATGTCTGGTGCTTGCCTCATATTTTACAGACCAGCTGACATTCCACGGTTGATGTGGTCAATACCACGTGGTGGCTTTTATGTTGGGTCGTGCTGGGTGTGACTGGGTCGTGCTGGGTGTGTCTTGGTCGTGCTTGGAGTTTAGGTCAATGGAAAAGTCAATTCTCGTCTCGCGGCGGTTACATCTGAGTGTCACTGGAATTGATCGTCTATAATCATGAAGACACCAACACTTGATCGTTTAGTGTATTCTTGTTAACCGAACGGGTCTGTGATGTTATTGCTTCATCTCACTTTGTGCAGATCAGCATGGCCAATGGTTAAGAGCGTTCATTCTTAAACATCCGGTGTGCTGATGCCGAGGTAGCGGGTTCAACCCCTACACCGGTAACTTGGACTAAAATGTTGACTTCTCATCCTTGACTTTGGGACGTAAATTACAAGTACCTCAGAAGTCGGAATGGGTTCACCTGATGGCGAGGGACACTGGTTATAAAGGAAGCAAATCCACACACAAATCAGTCCAGTGCAATATAAATAGCAGCACGTATACAGACTACGCTTGAGTTCAAAGTGTGCGAGCGCAAAATAGAAACCATTGTGTCGGCCTGGATGCCAGGGATAGATGGCCATTCTGACCTTTGACCAGCGATGAGCCCGTGTGTCAAACACGCACCCGACCAGGCGCGCCCATGACATTCCCAGCGCGGTGATCTACCAACTACACCAGTACGCCAGCAGCACAATACGATAATCAAATAAAAACCTTAAATTGTTTTTGGGGTGAATATATTGTGAAAAAATATAGAATACATTTATAACTTTTCGATGTAGTCACCACTGCGTTCAATACAGGTCCTCCAGCGCGATAAAGTGCTTGGATTCTTGTAAAAAGCAATTCTCTTGGTCGCGTGCACAAGCACTCATGCATACCTGCTGTACGTCTTCATCGGACCGACAAGTCTGTCACAGAAGCCACGCCGTTTTGAAACTTCCTACTCCACTCATACACTTTCTGGAATGACAGGCATACATCGCCTTACTGGACCTTCATTCGCCGATGGATGTCTATAAGTTTAACCCCTTCACTGAATAAAATAAAAAATAGAAGAAAAAAAAAAGAAGATTGCAGCATGTCAAAAGTGGGGCGGCCATCTTTAAACTATTCTTATGACCTGACCTTGTTCGTTTGTACCGTGACGTCACGTGCTCATCACTCTTGACATCCTTAACAACAATATTGACAGGTTACAAGACAATTTCATGGTTATTGTAATTTCTATCACACTTTTCAGGTTTTCATTCGAAACCCCCTCGTATATTGCTTGGCATAATTTTAAGTATCCCCGCAGGTGGAAACTAGGGAATTAAATCATCATTAAGTTTACATAGTTTAGGTCTATGCATGTTTGTCACAGTTACCTCTGCAAATTTCAACACGCGTCCATGTTGTGCGGATAACAGCACGCGGAATATACGCTCTATATAAGTCACGTGCACGGTATCCAGCCAATGGCGCGAGATGGCAGACGCTAGATCCTTTCTGTTGATTGGTCTACCTGTTTTCTAGAATATTCTTGTACTTGTTTACCCAGTTAGGGATGTGTTCTGTTACCCTATTCCCCATCTGTTTCCCCTTCCTGCCGATGTACGTAGACTGGCACCTGCCATGATATTGATAGATGCCATGTGATTTGGCGTATGGAGGCACAGCTTCAAAGTTTACAGGAACGTTTCTACACTACCTTACTCCGACAGATACAATCCATCTTCACGACTCTAATTATTTATACCAACACACCAGACTTAAGAGTTAACATTCAGTTTTCCAGATGAATTACCAACCAACCAACCAACAACCAACCAACCAACCAACCAACCAACCAACCAACCAACCAACCAACCAACCACCAGCCAGACAGCCAGTCACCCAATCGATCAACCAACCAACCAGCCAGCAAGTCTACAATCAACCAATCAATCAACAATCTTCCAACCTACCAACCAACCTACTAACAAACCGACCGACTAACCAACTAACCAACAAACCCTCCAACAAGCCAGTCAGCCAACCAATCAGTCAACCAACCAACCAAACTAACCAACAAACCCTCCAACAAGCCAGTCAGCCAACCAATCAGTCAACCAACCAACCAAACTAACCAACAAACCCTCCAACAAGCCAGTCAGCCAACCAATCAGTCAACCAACCAGCCAGCCAACCAACCAACCTAACTTTCTACCTACCAGCCAACCAGACTACTAACAAACGAACCAAACAACCAACCAGCCAGCCTGCCAACCGATCAGCCAATCAAGTAACCATCGAGCGAGTAACCAACAAACCGAAAACATCCTAGAATATATTTTATCAAAAATAATTTCATGGTTATGTCCCTTCGATTATATGACCATGGCTGAGTGGCCTTGAGGTATGGTGTCCGCCTCGAGTGCTGGAGGTCCCGGGTTCAAGCCCCGGTGAGGGGCGGGATTTTTTCACGTGGACTTCTAGTAAAATCAATTCTCCTGGTCTCTGGGTAGTGAGATCGGACGCCCGTGTGTATTGTTGCGCATGTAAAAAATCCCTTGGCAGTTGGAAATCGAAAAAGAGTAACCTAACGCGCTGCCCTGGCACAATTTCCAGTTAAAAATCTACCCAAAGTATTTAAGGATCCTCGCTCGTGTTACGGAGTTCGTGCACTGAGCTAAGATTCTCCGGACTCAGGCTTGAGTTAGGAGTAGTCACCAAGTTATCCAATTTATTTCTTCTCATAATGTGACCCAAAAATGTTGGTCACTCAACAAAAGGGGCTGTCCAAAAGAAATCAGACGCGGGCTGACCCTAGTGACCCAGAGGTCCAAGTGTATACAGAGCCTATAACACAACACCAGCAGGCAATATGAAACACAGTGGTTGAGAACATGCATCTTTCATGTAGACAAATATGGATGTGAATCATGGACACTTTCACAATCTCTAAAGAGGACAATTGTGGTTTTTAGGCTAAAATCTTATTGAAAAATTCTTAGTATATCGTGGACCAAGAAAAAGAAAAATAGTGCAATTCTAGAAGAGTTAGCACTGAAGAAATCTGACTCTTAAAGAGCGTCATATCCCAGAAACTGAAACACTTTGACCATACGAAACGGCACAGTGGCTTGGAGAGTACAGAGATGGGAGGCGTGGTTCCGGGTAGAAGAGGGGCAGTGCAGACATCTTGGGCATGAGGGTGCATGAGGAGGGAGAACTGGTCAGAGATCGAGAGGCGTGATGAGAGATTCAGCAAACGACCTGCTACATGAAGGTGTGTGTGCGCGCGCTCCTATATGTATCTGTGTAATAACAGACAAGTTGTGGCTTGGGGCATCTAAACACCAGGTGTAGGCTATGCAGGGTCCAGGTGTTGCAAGAATGTGTCCAGGAATGTGTGTGAACAACATCATCATCATAATCATCGTCATCATCATCATCGTCATCATTATCATCGCCATGTGCTCTGCCAGCTGGAGTAGACATTCATGTCTCTTCAAAGATCTGGGTCTTTGGTTTTCTGGATCAACTCTGCTGATGATATTCCTCCATGCCACTGCCTCAGTGCATCCGGCATCCTTTCTCTCGGTCTGCTTCTGCCTCTTTTCTCACTGATCTTTCCAGTTGTCACGATGTTCTCATCACATGACCGAAGAAAGCTGTTTGTCTCTGTCTTATTGTTGTATAGAATGTTCTAGTTTCATTAGCCTCTCCCAGACAATCATTGTTAGTTACATTGGCAGTCTTAGGTATTCGAACCATTCTTCTCAGGAGCCACATCTTCACCCCCAAGCTCTTCCGATTGTGTTGATTTACGTTCCATGATTCACTGCCATACAGCAAAACATGTTCTATGTAACATTTCAGCAGTCTCTTTCTTAAATTCAATGATAGTAACTGACAGTATGAGATAGTTTTCATTTTCTGGAATGAGGCTTTTGCTTGCCTTATTCTGTTCTTAACCCATGTGGTGCATCTTCCACCTTGTGTTATAATACCCCTCGGTATTTATATATTTCAGCTTGGTGGAGCATTTCCCCTTCTATTGGTATCTCACATTGTGGCGTCATCTGTTTTCTTTGATATAACCATTGTTTCTGTTTCTTGATATTCAAGGACAGGCGAATTTTGTACTTTCTGTTATTACAATGAATTTCTTTGTTCATTGTCTTGCCCTGTTTGTATTCTTGTCAGGCAGATGTTTGAAGTGAATATCTCCCTAAACTGAGGCAAAGTAGTGATGAACACTACATGGAACATCACAACAGTTGATGAACACTACATGAAACAACACGGACCGATGAACACTTGCATGTATCACTACATGGAACATCACAACGCTTGCACGTATCACTACATGGAACAACACGACAGCTGATGAACACTTGTATGTATCACTACATGGAACATTACAACAGCCGATGAACACTTGCATGTATCACTACATGGAACAACACAACTGATGAACACTTGCATGTATCACTACATGGAAGAACACAACAGCTGATGGACACTTGCATGTATCACTACATGGAACAACACAACAGGTGATGACCACTTGCATGTATCACTACATGGAACAACACAACTGATGAACACTTGCATGTATCACTACATGGAACAACACAACTGATGAACACTTGCATGTATCACTACATGGAACAACACAACTGATGAACACTTGCATGTATCACTACATGGAACAACACAACAGCTGATGGACACTTGCATGTATCACTACATGGAACAACACAACAGGTGATGAACACTTGCATGTATCACTACATGGAAAAACACAACTGATGAACATTTGCATGTATCACTACATGGAACAACACAACTGCTGAACACTTGCATGTATCACTACATGGAACAACACAACTGATGAACACATAAGGTCACATGGAAACATCCAAGATCCAGCCATTAGCATCAGCTGGACTTCATTATTGTCAGCAACTTGCTTGCGACAGGGTATTTCAGGACTCCCCTACGTTTGCACCACACGAAACAATAACTCGTGTCATTTGCAAAAGGGTATGATTTATTTAGAGCCGATTACAAATAAGCTCCGCGAGCGGAATACTTCATTGACAATAAACAACATGGTACGTTTCACAAAGGCAATGAAGGGATGATAATGATACTATTAAAGCACTGAATGGTATCTAAGCCTAACAATCACTATTGTTTAGAAACTTATAGTATTCTTAAGCACACGTCTAATCTCCAGTCGTCCTCAGTCCAGTCTGAGCCACGCTTCGCGTTGCGTGTTCAAACACAGAGGTTTGATCCTCCGTGCGCTAACGAGCTCTGCGTGCCTGGTGTCCCAGCACGCTGGTCAGTTTCGTTCGAGTAACCTGTACTCCAACGGTTACTCGTCGAGGCGGTGAGTTTCCTAGAGTTTTGGGAAACCCTCGCTCACCTGTACTAATTGCTCCCTTGGTTGACACAAGTGTGTCCCGTTATGAAGCTATTTATAGCGCTGGTGTCTCTCCTGTCTGGTGTCCTTCTATTTACTCTGTCTTAGCTCTATTACCTATATTTTTAACTCTCTAAACTCCTCTTGAGATCTTTGACAGGCTCCTCTCCTTTCTGGTAGTGTTACAACCGTTTAACTCATTGCTTGTAACACGCTTTCTAGTCACAACAAAAAATTGGCTGTCCAATTTTGTCAAAGATCTACTAGGTTGTAAATCTCTCTTCTGGGGATAAAACAAACTCTTTTCTTTCCTTATTCACACTGTTTCAATTCTTCACTCGGCTAATTGGGTAGCCCATCGTATCAGTACAGTTGGTTATAGATCTTCTTGGGAATTGTTTTGATCCGGAACCGTTGTCTTATGACTTATGTCCTGACTTCTGTCTTATGACCCTGTGTCTTTTGACTTCTGTCCGTTGACTTATGCCGTTTGACCTGTCCTCATATTGCCCAAAATGACAACCCAATACAAGTTGACTCTGTTATGAGTACAACACATGAGCATTAAATGTTCATGTTCCCAATAATATCATCACCCAACTCGTATACATCAAGTTCTACTCTTCACCTTCTCGCTTCCGCTTATGAAAAATCTTTCCACTGTTACATTAAGGTTTTTTAAGAAATTATTGTGTCCCCTGATTCGAGTTACGGTTCTTTGAAATAAATGTTGTGTGCAACTTTTATGTGTTCGTTTTCCTGTTTGTTTGTGTGCTTTCTAATAAACTACAGTGTACTTAATTTGCTAACATGTGTATGCGTTTCTATTCTACCGGTGTGTATTTCTTCGAGCGCCGTAAATCGGTATATTGTGGCTACAAATGTCTGTTATTCTTATTTATGACCACAATTTCGTTTTAAGATGCTCAAAGTATATTTTCTATTTACGAATACTAAAGTATAGCAGTAACACACTAAAGTATAGCAGTAACACACTCAAACTTGACAACACATTGCCCACACAGACCGACACAGACAAGTCATAACAAGACGTTTTAAGCGGAGAAAAATTTTCCCTCTACCTCTCCCTCTCTCTTTCTCTCTCTTTTAATGTTTACTGTTGTATTCATCCTCACATCTTTCGTTCAACTTTCATACCACTGTTCTGTTAAAACATTCATTCGTCTTTAAAATATGGTTCATAATATCACATAAATGAACATTACATATTTACAATAAACGATTGGCTGAATTATACAAGTTTTCACGCCAACTGACTGTGCCGTTGCTTTGCACGTGTCATGTTTGTGCAGATTGGGGTTCTGCCTATACAATATACACAAGTTTGCGAGGATGGTTTGCTACCGATCCTGTAATACTAACTAATGAATGACGTAATTTGATGTGCTGTTCTAAACTTATCCTAAGGGAAATAACCTATTTAAATACTTACATTTAAGCAAAATGGATTAGTTACCTTCTAATGTTATTGGTACATGAAATGATGTTAATTCCTAAATGGTTGGGTTAGTTTAGAAATGATATTTTAGATAAATGAATTTATAAATGGTTATGTTTGCGCGGTAATGAAGTAAAGTAATATCCAACAATTGTATTTCTAATCTCGGTGTTAATTTAAATGGGTGTTTAACTAGATGTGGGTGAGTTATTATTATCAAATGACATAAATAAAGTTATATATGCACTTGAACATTTTGCAATTCAATTATTCATAGAAAAATGAAGTTATGCGTACAGTTCATAAAACAAATGTTATATACATATCACAACTAAGTCTATATATATAATTACACTAACTAATGTCGTTCTTTCCGTTGTGATGATGGAGCAATGTTCTTTGTTGACTATTTTCATAACAAAGTTCATTTACACAAAGTCTTATATGTTCTTCTTCGTGGATAGTGTTCATATATATAGTTCCCTACTAATTTATGTAAGTTCACGTCTAACACTTCAATGTAAATATGGCTTTTATATGTGTTAGCGATGTAGACATACTACTTATGCGTCTGTTTGTTTCACTCATAATGGCACTTTTACTCTTACACAGTTCACAGACTTGGCGATGATAACGCACTTACAGTGTAACTTATTCACCACATACTGAACTCCTCTAATTAACAATTACAGTGTCAGTATCTTAGGTGATTTCTGGTCGATCTCTTCCTGTAACTCAGGTATTTCAATGTTTGACGGTCGACTAAGAGTGTCTGCCAGCGAGTTCAAACTTCCCTTTAAATGCTGGATGGTAAAAGCATAGTTCTGGAGCATCAAGGCCCATCTGTAGACCCTGTTGTTGTGGGGAATGCCAGACTGCATTACAGAGAGTGGAGCATTGTCGGTCTGGATCACAAACTGTGCTCCTGCTAGAAACCTATGAAGTTTCTTAACACAATAGATTAAGCTAAGGCCCTCCAATTCTGATGCTGAGTATCTTGATTCAGCTGGGGTAATCTTGCGACTTACGTACATTACTGGGTGGAACTTCCCTTCGTAAAATTGGCCTAGGACCCCCGAGATGGAAATAGCACTTGCGTCTGTACGTAAAAAATAGGTAAGATCTTGGTTAGGCAAGCGCAAAATAGGTGGAACGCTGAATAAATATTTCAATTCTGATAATGCACTAATTAACCGTGCATCTTCCATGTCTAATTTTGCCGAAGCTTTTAAAATATTTGAAAAAACACTGGTGATTTCCGCCAGGTTGGGAATAAATTTACTATAATAATTCACAAGACCAAGTAGACTTCTGACCTGTTTCTTGGTCGTTGGCATTGTTAAATTGAGAATCTTTGTTACAATCTTTTCATCTGTTCTAAGTTGTCCTTTGCAGATGGTATGGCCTAGGAAGTCAATTTGCTCCATGCCCAACTCTACTTTAGTGGGTTTGACTGTAAGCCCGAATAATCGTAACCTATCGAAGACATGTCGTAGTTTCTGTAGGTGTGACGTCCAGTCTCCAGTATGGATGCATATGTCATCAATGTATGTAGAAGTATTGGTCATCCCGTGGAGAAGATCCCTAGTTAGACGGACGAAAGTCGCTGGTGCATTACGAAGGCCAAAAGGGAGAAATAGCCACTCATAGAGACCTAAAGGAGTGGAGAAAGATGTTAAATGAATTGAGTTTGATTCCATCGGGACTTGCAAGTATCCTTTCGTGAGGTCGAGTTTGGAAAAGATGCGAGATGTAGACATATCAAGGATCAAATCCTCGCATGCTGGGATTGGTTCAGCATCAATTTTGGTCACTCTGTTTAAACGTCGGTAATCGACGCAGAGTCGAATTGTCGAGTCCTTTTTGGCGGCAAGGACGATAGGGAAAGAATATTCTGACTGAGATTTTCGAATGATTCCACTCGACTCAAGAGATAGTAATTCTTTGTCGAGATTAGCCCTATAATTTAGAGGGATGGAATAAGGTCGACACTTGATTGGGGTGTTATCAGTCAGAATAATGGAGTGATCTATTCTGTCTGTCTTTCCTGGGATGTCGGAGAAAATGTCTTTGTACTCCGTCACTAACTCTATCATCTGTCGTCGTTGCTCGTCTGTAAGTTTGTTTTCTATCTTTATGCTGTCGATGGTACCAGTCGTGTCTACTGTAGGGACTGGTAATTCTATTCCGTCGTCGTCTGTCTCGTTCAGTACTGTTGTAGTACTAGCTGTGTGTGCTGTTATCTGGCTAGGTGTGTTCGCGATGTCGTTGTCATGCGTCGCCCTACCTAGTGTAGTTGTGTTGTGTACGTCTGTCGTCCGATCACTTGGTGTGGGTGCAATTTGTTCGTTTGTCGGTAGTTCTTGTCGTGAGAAGTATGGTTTCAGCATGTTGATATGAAATATCTTTAATTTTCCTTTTATCGATATTTCATAGTCGACATCTGATATTTTCCGTTCGACGTTGAATGGCCCTTGCCATGATGTTAGTAACAAATTGCGTTTATCTGGTAACAATAGCAGAACCTTCTGATTTGGTTCAAGGTGTATAGTTTTAGCACCTTTATTTGCGTAGTCTCGGTACATCTGTCCTTTCCTTTCCAAAGATGATTTGGCTATTACACACGCTTTCATTATTCTATCGCGTGTCTCTGTTACCATCTCATACGGTGTTACTGGTGTTGGGTTTTCTGGTAAGCTAGTGATTAGCTGACGGTAAATTGTTAGGGGTCCTCGAGGGTTCGTCCCATACACTAATTCAAAAGGTGAGAAACCCGTACTTGAGTGCGGAATTTCTCGATGGGCGAATAGCACTGCTGGCAATAGAGTGTCCCAATCAGAGGGGTTTTCTGCTGTTACTTTTGCCAGCATATGTTTGAGATCCCCGTTAATTTTTTCTATGATCCCATTGCTCTTCGGGTGATACGGGGTACAGAAGTGCTGCTCTATTCCTAACAATTTTGTTAAGGCTTGCGTAGCAGCCGAAATAAACTGCGTTCCACGATCCGATAGAATCGTTCGCGGAAAGCCAAAACGACAAAATAGGTGCAAAAATACATTTGCCACATCTTTGGAGGTGATGTATTTCAGTGGAATAGCTTCGATCCACCTGGTACACAGATCTACAAGAGTAAGTATGAATCGGTTTCCTTTGCCGGACACCTGATTTAGGGGTCCAACAATATCGACCGCTACACACTCAAAAAAGGAGGACCAGACACAGTAAAGCAATCATTGTGGCATAGCAACATGGGACAGGCATTGTGAAGGGAAATGGAAAATAGGCATTTACAACTGCAATATGCAATATGTATTAACTAATGGCATTTACCCAATTAGCAGACCAGACATCTATTCCTATGGCTGTGATGTTGGTGCATGAATGTCCTATTCCATATTCACACAGCAATGCCAGACCTCACCCTTTTTTCACCAGACTTGTCTCACAGGTACATCATCATCATCATGTGCTCTTTCCCCACTGAGTAATTTTCATGTCTACTACAGTAGGTAACAGAAGCTTAATTGCATAACAACTGTTCACATATGCACCAAGCACATATGTGGAAAAACATGTTTAGTCCTTGTAAATTTGCATGAGCTATACATTATATTCAGCCAACTGAGACACAGGTTCACACACCTATGGTTCTCATAGGAACTAGTTTATATGAACCATCCAACAGTAGAGGTAACAGTGTAATGCTGCAGAGAGAAATTATATTAATTCTCTTGAGCTTACAGCAACCAGGCATCACATGGACTTAGCAATTCTGGCGTGCCATCACCGTCCTGTTTACATATGGATATTTGAAGCATCTTTCCTTCCACTAGATGTGAGAGGCTATTTATTAAATCACCAACTCACTCACTCCATCATTCTCAGCTTTTTACAAAGGAACGTGTACATGTTTCATCACTCATTCCAATCCAAACTGCCATATGTTAACTCGCGAGAGCAAAGGGACAGTTGATTTAAGAATAAGTCATCCCAGGCATGAAGAATGCACCAGGGGTTTTGGTTTGCGAATCTGCATGAGTGTGCCACACATTCATCAAGCATACGCAACCAGTCACAACAAGGGATTGATATGCATTTGGAGTATACAGCGTGAAAGACATGTCAAGGTTGAAGATGCAGTGTTCAGAATTCTGGCGCACAGAAGTTAGGTTTTCCACTTTCACATTTTATTCATAAAATACTCATACATTCTTCTCATTCGTTTATCAGGCACAACTACACCATTCAAGTATGTTTTAAAGTGGTACCTGCTGTCCAGAGAACAATATATTATTGAATCTTTAAGGGCATTGTTGGGTCATCACATCACACTAGCGACCGCTCTCGGTGGAATCCCCGCTCAAACTAATTAGATTTTAAAATATGGCCCAGGAATAGCGTGGGCTCATTAATTATGAACCAATCAAAAGACAAGTGCATACCGCCGCCTCCCCCAACTCGTTCTAGAACATTCGATCTAAGAATAGCCCTTATATTTGGGATGGTCCCCGTTAAGACTTAAAGTATTTTTATGAAATGTGTCGTACTGGGAATGAGGAATTCTGTTTCATCATGCTACAATCATGCAGCACTTCCTGCTAGATGTCACTGGGTATCAAATGCAATTTTCCCAGTTAAAACCAAAGCCAACTGAAACCTTCCTACATTACATCTCTAACGTGCAAAGCACATTTACAAAATGGATTAAGGCAGCGAAAGTGGGTAAAAACTTTGATAAATTACAAGATCTGATAGTAATGGACAAGGTAATATCCACAGTCCCTACCCCTTTTGCAAAGTTTCTCCAACAATCAGATATAGAATCCAATGAACAACTAGAAAAACGGGGGTCAGCATATTTTTCTTCCAATCGTGATATATTTAAGTCCACAACTCATGATACAGAGATCACTGCTTTTGTGAAGAACGTACCCAGTAGATCATATAATCAGAAAGAGTATCATAAGAAAGACAAACCTTACCAGAAGCCACCTCAATGTGGATATTGTAAATTTTTTCATCCTAGCTACTCTATGTGCGACAAGAACCCTGCATATCATGCACACTTAGAAACAGTCATAAAGAAGCAGGAAAATAGAAGAAATTCATTTAAACGTGCTGTTAAATGTTATTTTTGTTCAAGCTATGGCCACTATAGCGCTAAATGTCTTGGCAGACAACAAATGAAAGCAAATAATGCTGTGCTCATCGATACGTCATCTGACGATGAGAGTGACATTGACCCTGAGCTTGTAAATGTATTACCTGAGAGCGAATGTGAAAGTGTGGCAGTAGTTACTGATATATTAGACTTTAAGAAATGTGATACCTGTCACCAGTTTCATGCGGATGGTAAATTGAAATGTGGGCACATTATTCCATGCTCCATCGAAGATGCTAATGTAGCTAATGCCTCCAAAGGTAAATTCAAGTTCTACGATGCACTGGTCAATAATGAACCATGCCATTGTTTACTCGATAGCGGCAGTACTTTACTTGGTCTAGCGGAAAAACTGGTCAGACCAGAAGATTACACGGGTGAATTTGTCAAATGCCGTACTTTCTCCGGAACCATTGAGAAATACCCACTGGCAAAAGCGCATATCAATACCCCGTTCCTTACCGGCACATTTACGTGCGCAATCCTACAAGATCCATGTACGGATCTGATTTTAGGCTGTTTAGCTTCATTGAAGCAATGTACTGACGACGACATATTAGCCTGGAAACATACCAACATGGCTAATGCTGTAACCAGGTCAGATACGCAAACACACTATACTGACCTACAAAATGAGATGTTACAGCTGTTAACACCCAGCGGTGCCGATACCAACACTACTCGACAGGAATTTATCGAGGCACAACGCACCGATCAAACGATCGCACCTTATTTTAAATTGCTAGGTGAGCGAGCGAAAGTGACTAAAAATGCATCTTGGTATTTTAAAATGTACAACGGAATTCTCATGCGTTATTACACAAATAATAACCATGAAATTCAGCAGACGGTGTTACCTGTAACATACCGACAAAATGTGCTAAAGATTGCACATGAGTCACCGTTTGCTGGACATTTGGCCTATGACAAATCTAGAGCCAGAATTTTGTCACACTTTTACTGGCCTAAATTCTGTACTGATATAAAATTTTTCTGTCGTTCATGTACTATTTGTCAACATCTTGTACGAAAGGGAAAGCATGTGACGGCCGAAGTTCAACGGTCATTATTAGCATCTAGACCATTTGAGTGTGTAGCGGTCGATATTGTTGGACCCCTAAATCAGGTGTCCGGCAAAGGAAACCGATTCATACTTACTCTCGTAGATCTGTGTACCAGGTGGATCGAAGCTATTCCACTGAAATACATCACCTCCAAAGATGTGGCAAATGTATTTTTGCACCTATTTTGTCGTTTTGGCTTTCCGCGAACGATTCTATCGGATCGTGGAACGCAGTTTATTTCGGCTGCTACGCAAGCCTTAACAAAATTGTTAGGAATAGAGCAGCACTTCTGTACCCCGTATCACCCGATGAGCAATGGGATCATAGAAAAAATTAACGGGGATCTCAAACATATGCTGGCGAAAGTAACAGAAGAAAACCCCTCTGATTGGGACACTCTATTGCCAGCTGTGCTATTCGCCCATCGAGAAATTTCGCACTCAAGTACGGGTTTCTCACCTTTTGAATTAGTGTATGGGACGAACCCTCGAGGACCCCTAACAATTTACCGTCAGCTAATCACTAGCTTACCAGAAAACCCAACACCAGTAACACCGTATGAGATGGTAACAGAGACACGCGATAGAATAATGAAAGCGTGTGTAATAGCCAAATCATCTTTGGAAAGGAAAGGACAGATGTACCGAGACTACGCAAATAAAGGTGCTAAAACTATACACCTTGAACCAAATCAGAAGGTTCTGCTATTGTTACCAGATAAACGCAATTTGTTACTAACATCATGGCAAGGGCCATTCAACGTCGAACGGAAAATATCAGATGTCGACTATGAAATATCGATAAAAGGAAAATTAAAGATATTTCATATCAACATGCTGAAACCATACTTCTCACGACAAGAACTACCGACAAACGAACAAATTGCACCCACACCAAGTGATCGGACGACAGACGTACACAACACAACTACACTAGGTAGGGCGACGCATGACAACGACATCGCGAACACACCTAGCCAGATAACAGCACACACAGCTAGTACTACAACAGTACTGAACGAGACAGACGACGACGGAATAGAATTACCAGTCCCTACAGTAGACACGACTGGTACCATCGACAGCATAAAGATAGAAAACAAACTTACAGACGAGCAACGACGACAGATGATAGAGTTAGTGACGGAGTACAAAGACATTTTCTCCGACATCCCAGGAAAGACAGACAGAATAGATCACTCCATTATTCTGACTGATAACACCCCAATCAAGTGTCGACCTTATTCCATCCCTCTAAATTATAGGGCTAATCTCGACAAAGAATTACTATCTCTTGAGTCGAGTGGAATCATTCGAAAATCTCAGTCAGAATATTCTTTCCCTATCGTCCTTGCCGCCAAAAAGGACTCGACAATTCGACTCTGCGTCGATTACCGACGTTTAAACAGAGTGACCAAAATTGATGCTGAACCAATCCCAGCATGCGAGGATTTGATCCTTGATATGTCTACATCTCGCATCTTTTCCAAACTCGACCTCACGAAAGGATACTTGCAAGTCCCGATGGAATCAAACTCAATTCATTTAACATCTTTCTCCACTCCTTTAGGTCTCTATGAGTGGCTATTTCTCCCTTTTGGCCTTCGTAATGCACCAGCGACTTTCGTCCGTCTAACTAGGGATCTTCTCCACGGGATGACCAATACTTCTACATACATTGATGACATATGCATCCATACTGGAGACTGGACGTCACACCTACAGAAACTACGACATGTCTTCGATAGGTTACGATTATTCGGGCTTACAGTCAAACCCACTAAAGTAGAGTTGGGCATGGAGCAAATTGACTTCCTAGGCCATACCATCTGCAAAGGACAACTTAGAACAGATGAAAAGATTGTAACAAAGATTCTCAATTTAACAATGCCAACGACCAAGAAACAGGTCAGAAGTCTACTTGGTCTTGTGAATTATTATAGTAAATTTATTCCCAACCTGGCGGAAATCACCAGTGTTTTTTCAAATATTTTAAAAGCTTCGGCAAAATTAGACATGGAAGATGCACGGTTAATTAGTGCATTATCAGAATTGAAATATTTATTCAGCGTTCCACCTATTTTGCGCTTGCCTAACCAAGATCTTACCTATTTTTTACGTACAGACGCAAGTGCTATTTCCATCTCGGGGGTCCTAGGCCAATTTTACGAAGGGAAGTTCCACCCAGTAATGTACGTAAGTCGCAAGATTACCCCAGCTGAATCAAGATACTCAGCATCAGAATTGGAGGGCCTTAGCTTAATCTATTGTGTTAAGAAACTTCATAGGTTTCTAGCAGGAGCACAGTTTGTGATCCAGACCGACAATGCTCCACTCTCTGTAATGCAGTCTGGCATTCCCCACAACAACAGGGTCTACAGATGGGCCTTGATGCTCCAGAACTATGCTTTTACCATCCAGCATTTAAAGGGAAGTTTGAACTCGCTGGCAGACACTCTTAGTCGACCGTCAAACATTGAAATACCTGAGTTACAGGAAGAGATCGACCAGAAATCACCTAAGACACTGACACTGTAATTGTTAATTAGAGGAGTTCAGTATGTGGTGAATAAGTTACACTGTAAGTGCGTTATCATCGCCAAGTCTGTGAACTGTGTAAGAGTAAAAGTGCCATTATGAGTGAAACAAACAGACGCATAAGTAGTATGTCTACATCGCTAACACATATAAAAGCCATATTTACATTGAAGTGTTAGACGTGAACTTACATAAATTAGTAGGGAACTATATATATGAACACTATCCACGAAGAAGAACATATAAGACTTTGTGTAAATGAACTATGTTATGAAAATAGTCAACAAAGAACATTGCTCCATCATCACAACGGAAAGAACGACATTAGTTAGTGTAATTATATATATAGACTTAGTTGTGATATGTATATAACATTTGTTTTATGAACTGTACGCATAACTTCATTTTTCTATGAATAATTGAATTGCAAAATGTTCAAGTGCATATATAACTTTATTTATGTCATTTGATAATAATATAAGAATTCAAATACCTTGGAAGTATGATCACAGAAGATGGCAGATTGGACAGAGAAATTGAAATCAGATGTCAAAAAGCTAGTGCACTTACATATCAACTATCACCCTTACTGAAACATCCAAACATACCCATGTCCGCAAAACGACAGATAATAAACAGCATATTCACACCAACCCTATGCTACCAATCTCAAACCTGGACTTTATCCAAATTACACCTTCGCAAAATCAACACCTGCGAAATGAGATGCCTGAGGAGAGCTGCCAACTTAACAATCCGAGACCGAGTAAGAAATGCTACTATCAGACAGACTGTGGGATCAACACCTTGTGCCACATTTATTGACAGACAGAAGATCAAGTGGTTTGGCCATGTCATTAGAATGCACCATCAACAACTACCATCACTGGCCTTACATCAAAGATCATCTGCGACGAGACCACGAGGACGTCCAAGAAGAAAATGGATTGACGACATCAGAGACATTGTACAACCTCACGGAATGACACTATCCAGTGCCGTCCACCGGGCGCTGGAACGCAAATTATTCCTCCCCACGACGCTTGACGGCAGAAGTGGAAGATGATGATGATGATGATGATGATGATAATAATAACTCACCCACATCTAGTTAAACACCCATTTAAATTAACACCGAGATTAGAAATACAATTGTTGGATATTACTTTACTTCATTACCGCGCAAACATAACCATTTATAAATTCATTTATCTAAAATATCATTTCTAAACTAACCCAACCATTTAGGAATTAACATCATTTCATGTACCAATAACATTAGAAGGTAACTAATCCATTTTGCTTAAATGTAAGTATTTAAATAGGTTATTTCCTTTAGGATAAGTTTAGAACAGCACATCAAATTACGTCATTCATTAGTTAGTATTACAGGATCGGTAGCAAACCATCCTCGCAAACTTGTGTATATTGTATAGGCAGAACCCCAATCTGCACAAACATGACACGTGCAAAGCAACGGCACAGTCAGTTGGCGTGAAAACTTGTATAATTCAGCCAATCGTTTATTGTAAATATGTAATGTTCATTTATGTGATATTATGAACCATATTTTAAAGACGAATGAATGTTTTAACAGAACAGTGGTATGAAAGTTGAACGAAAGATGTGAGGATGAATACAACAGTAAACACTGAAAGAGAGAGAAAGAGAGAGGGAGAGGTAGAGGGAAAATTTTTCTCCGCTTAAAACGTCTTGTTATGACTTGTCTGTGTCGGTCTGTGTGGGCAATGTGTTGTCAAGTTTGAGTGTGTTACTGCTATACTTTAGTGTGTTACTGCTATACTTTAGTATTCGTAAATAGAAAATATACTTTGAGCATCTTAAAACGAAATTGTGGTCATAAATAAGAATAACAGACATTTGTAGCCACAATATACCGATTTACGGCGCTCGAAGAAATACACACCGGTAGAATGGAAACGCATACACATGTTAGCAAATTAAGTACACTGTAGTTTATTAGAAAACACACAAACAAACAGGAAAACGAACACATAAAAGTTGCACACAACATTTATTTCAAAGAACCGTAACTCGAATCAGGGGACACAATAATTTCTTAAAAAACCTTAATGTAACAGTGGAAAGATTTTTCATAAGCGGAAGCGAGAAGGTGAAGAGTAGAACTTGATGTATACGAGTTGGGTGATGATATTATTGGGAACATGAACATTTAATGCTCATGTGTTGTACTCATAACAGAGTCAACTTGTATTGGGTTGTCATTTTGGGCAATATGAGGACAGGTCAAACGGCATAAGTCAACGGACAGAAGTCAAAAGACACAGGGTCATAAGACAGAAGTCAGGACATAAGTCATAAGACAACGGTTCCGGATCAAAACAATTCCCAAGAAGATCTATAACCAACTGTACTGATACGATGGGCTACCCAATTAGCCGAGTGAAGAATTGAAACAGTGTGAATAAGGAAAGAAAAGAGTTTGTTTTATCCCCAGAAGAGAGATTTACAACCTAGTAGATCTTTGACAAAATTGGACAGCCAATTTTTTGTTGTGACTAGAAAGCGTGTTACAAGCAATGAGTTAAACGGTTGTAACACTACCAGAAAGGAGAGGAGCCTGTCAAAGATCTCAAGAGGAGTTTAGAGAGTTAAAAATATAGGTAATAGAGCTAAGACAGAGTAAATAGAAGGACACCAGACAGGAGAGACACCAGCGCTATAAATAGCTTCATAACGGGACACACTTGTGTCAACCAAGGGAGCAATTAGTACAGGTGAGCGAGGGTTTCCCAAAACTCTAGGAAACTCACCGCCTCGACGAGTAACCGTTGGAGTACAGGTTACTCGAACGAAACTGACCAGCGTGCTGGGACACCAGGCACGCAGAGCTCGTTAGCGCACGGAGGATCAAACCTCCGTGTTTGAACACGCAACGCGAAGCGTGGCTCAGACTGGACTGAGGACGACTGGAGATTAGACGTGTGCTTAAGAATACTATAAGTTTCTAAACAATAGTGATTGTTAGGCTTAGATACCATTCAGTGCTTTAATAGTATCATTATCATCCCTTCATTGCCTTTGTGAAACGTACCATGTTGTTTATTGACAATGAAGTATTCCGCTCGCGGAGCTTATTTGTAATCGGCTCTAAATAAATCATACCCTTTTGCAAATGACACGAGTTATTGTTTCGTGTGGTGCAAAAGTAGGGGATTCCTGAAATACCCTGTCGCAAGCAAGTTGCTGACAATAATGAAGTCCAGCTGATGCTAATGGCTGGATCTTGGATGTTTCCATGTGACCTTATGCATCTCTTTTGTTTTAAAAAAGGAGTTTGTAATACATAGGTCATTTCTAGTGCAATGCTCCAGCAGCCTTTGCCCATTATCATTCATGCGACCGATGTTGTATTTTCCAAGGCACACTGGCCATGAACTCGAGTCCTTGCCCACACGAGCATTGAAATCACCGAGCATATAAATGTAGTCGGATTTTGGAACTGCCTTGATCGCAGAGTCTAGCTGTTCATAGAACGTATCCTTCACATCATCAGAGGAAGCGAGTGTCGGTGCATATGCAGTGAGAATGGTGGCAAATCCACAAGAGGTTGCCAAGCCTCTCCATAGCACAAAGCCTGGGCTAAAATAAAGAAACCATGTGTTGCCCATGCAGCATGATCCCTCTCTCGGCCTGCCTAGTTCACTCCAGAGGAAAGTTGACACCTATAATCTGGAACAAGACAAGCTGCAGAAGCTGCCGGATCAGCAAAGCAATGCTCTAACTTTCCGCCTGTCGGAGCTTCGATCCTAGACCAGCTGCCAACCAAGGCTTAGGGCCTTGTCTGCCCTGCCATGACTTATTTGGTCTTTGGGTTGCATTTCCTCGCACCAGAATAAGGCAAGTATCCTCCCAATTGCGCTCTTCCGCCCGAAGCCGTTGGCACAATGTGGGGTGTCGGGTTTGGTAAGTGCCGCCCACCATTCGACGCTGACAGAAAGCAGGTAGTACCACCTACTGTGGGTACTTTAATTTTGTAATAATAGTAGACACAAATACTGTAACTTTTTTGATAGATAAGAAAGTCAGAGAGAGCACACATTTACATTTTTAAGTTCTTTTTTCTAGATTTACGTCTGGCAAAGTTTTTGAGTACATCATCAAAAGTCTGCCTCAATCATCAGCAAAGATAAGGAATCAAGCCTTTCTTGTTTCATTGTCGATCTACTTGGATTTTTTGTACGTTTCAACTGAGAAAAAGAAAAAGAACGCTCAGTTGAACAGTTCGTAACCATTAATGTTAAAAATATGCGCAAGGCGATTTCTACATTTGGAAAAGCACACTCGATGTTGTCTCTAACTATTACTTTGTAGAGTTCTGCATGATTAAACGTTTTGTTGTCAGATTTTGATGCACGAAACTTGTGGCGAATATATGAGTGGAACTGTTGTAGTTCAGTATATAAATTATTGTTCAGATCTTCAGGATAAGCATTTATTAGTCCTTCACAACACTGAGATGTTTGTGGTACATCGACCAAACAAGAAAATCGAACTGTTAGATCATTATATACCTGTCCTCGTCTACTCATCTCTGTCTCAAGTTTGTCAACAATGGTGTAGAAAGCAGCTATACGAAATTTGTCTCTGGCATTCTGAGATACCTCAGGGGCATTACCATCAATGACCACTGTCTTTCGTTTACGATTACGGGTCAAAGTTGACTTATAGTCCACACCTGGTGTTATTTCTTTTGCAGCTTCTTCAAATCTTTTAAATTAATTCCTAGATTCATGCAAGTGATCTGCTAGTGAAGAATACAAATCAGCACACGTTTTCAAGTTCACGTGCTCATTTTGTAGAGCTTGACTGACCCTGTGAAAATGTTGTAACACTTCTTCCCAAAAGACAAGCATGAAAGCAAATTCTAATTCTTGCATCTTCTTTGCAATGTTTTCTGCTTCTCTTCTGGTGTCCCCCTTCTGTGACTGGTCTTCTTGTAAACATTCTAACGCTTCTATAATCTGAGGATGAGACATTAGAATGTTGCTTCAGTTGCAACAGCATGTGCTTCCCATCTAGTATCGGAAAGGGACTTTACCAGCTTTTCATTCACAAGGCATCCTTTCAGAATCTTCCATCTTTTGGTTGAAGCTGAGAGAAAAGTATAGATCAGTTGCACTGTATGGAAGAAGTTTACTGCCTCTAAACAAGAGTCAACGGCACTTCTGCCTACCAGATTTAGTGAATGGGCAGCACAGGGTATGTATATAGCAAACTCATTTTCTTCTAGCATTTTTTTCTGCATGCCCTTGTAGCACCCAGACATATTAGCTGTGTTGTCGTAGGACTGACCTCTGCATTTCGAAAAATCAATATTGCAAGCTTCACGTAAGTACTGCAACACTTGCTTAGCCATACCTTCACCGGCGTGACTTTGCAGCTCCAAGAAAGTCAAAAAGCGCTCAATGGGCTCTCCATCTACCACATATCGAAGAACCACGCTTAACTGATCTATATGTGAAATATCAGGTGTTGAGTCTACTGACAAGCTGAAATAACCGGATGCCTTTACTTCATCTACAATTACTGCATGGACTTTTTGGGACATAATTTCAATCAGTTCTTCACATATAGTTTTGGAAAAATAACAAGGATTTCCTTTTCCAGAATTTCCATATTTCGCAATGTGTGATGCTAAAAATGGGTCAAACTGACTGACCAACTCCAGCAACCCTAGATAATTTCCATTTTGTAAAGATCCAAATTTTTCATTTGTCCCTCTAAAAGCCAGACCATGCTCAGCAAATAACCGCTACTGCTCACCTCAAAACATGTTCCCAGTAAATGTACTCTTCATTGATTTGCTCTTCTAGCTTTTGTAGTAGACCCGAGCCTTGTCTACGAGCTAGGTATGTTAACATGCAGTCTTTATGAGTAGCGCTTTGTTCATGATTATCAACTTGAATGTTATTTTTCCAGTCACAAAACCCATTTTTATCAGCCAAACTTGTGGAACCTTTAGACGCAAAATGTTTACAAACAAAGCAGAACACAGATCCTGTCGATGGTGAATACAATAACCATTCTCTCCTGTACTGCTCACCATTTGCTTTTGTGCCATAGAAGAGTTTTTGAGAACAATATCTTGTTATTTTTCCTTCAGCATAAATACGGCAAGATTTATCAAAGGGACCATAATGATGCTGACAGTTAGTGGGCCCACAGTCAGCCCAGTAAGCCACATCATCAGCCGACAAGTAAATCCACAGTCCTGGATCTACTGCTTGATTTATTTTATCATCTTCATCTTTATCATCATCTTCAGCAGACTGAAGTGGGTCACCACAAATTTCATTTTCAAGCACTAATGCAGTGTCTGGATTTGCAGAACAGCCTATAGTAGACTTATCAAGAGGGTTGATAGTGTCAGTAAAATCCTGTTCCACCTGTTGCTTAACCGAAACTAAATAATTCGTAAATTTTCTGCTCTTAGCTTTTACAACTGAAACAGTATGCTCTTTTTGTTTAGCTAGTTTTCTCTTTTGTGCACCACTTAACTGAACATGTTTCATCTTGGGGTCTGAATCTGAAAAAAAGTATGTGAAAAGCTGTAAATGAAAAATGAATAAATAATATAATCAATATAAGTGGGTATGTTAAGGTATCATTTTCCGATTATTCATAATTACATTTTTTTTTAAAACGAAAATGTATTTACATAAATATTAGAAAATTATGCAAAATAAGACTAAGGAATAATATACTTAGGCCCCTATCAATAATTGCTTTATCAAAATCGACAAAAGCACATTTAAAGCGCAGTAATGAACTCCTTCAACACTAACTACCAATAGACGTCTGTATATATATATATATATATATATATATATATATATATATATATATATATGTGTGTGTGTGTGTGTGTGTGTGTGTATATATATATATATATATATAAGATTTTTTTAGAATTAAAAAGCCTTAGATGAAAACGAAAACGAAAGTAAAAAGTGTAACCATTAACCTTACATTCGTCAAATTAAGTTTTTCTGTGTAAGCTAAATTAGTAATATCTACATCAGTGTCAGGGTCTTACACTTGGCTCGCTACCTAGACACATGTGGGACAGTACAAGTACAACGTGATTTGACTCAAGACTCAACGACACAACGTTCAACGGATTTAATTACAGATCATATACAATACGATGATCACAGTAAATATATATTGGATACTTCTAAACACTTACATCTACCATACAGCACACAGTCTCACTCTCAAGATGTCCAGGCATTCGACATTCGGCCACAGAAATCTCTCTCGCAACATGCGTCCTGTTCTGTCCAAGTCCCAGAGCTGTCTGCCTATGGTTTGGAACTCGCCTCCTCACCTGAGGTGGCTTCACGAGACATGCGTGCGTCCTTGGTGTGACCGCTGGCCGTCTCGCCAGCCGGCACCTACGCAAGCAGGTGACTACCACTCGCCTGGCGGCGTAACGAAGTTCCTTCATCCCTGCTAGGGACTGAGTCACCTGGCGGCGTAACGATGTCGCTGCATCACTGCCGTACCGTAGACTCTGACACGCTCCCCCGGCAAATCCATGAAAGATGTCATCTTTCATGTCTAATATAGGTACATACTGGGTTAATACTTTAACCCTTGTCAGAGTCAACCCTTATGTTGCTTATCCATTGATATCATAATACATGAAAAAAAAAAAACACATCTGCCATAGAAATATATAATCAATAGAAATTATATTGAACGACCTGTGGTGTTCAACTTTTACCACCTGTCAGGTTTCATCACTCGATGGCTGGTTACATAAATTGCATTAACGACCCAGTCAGATCAGTAGTATCCAGCTTCACGCATCTACCTCCCAGCATTTTGAAAAAAAATAATAATATGGTTCTTGAAACAAAAACCATCTCGCTAGACCGAAATGTGACTTTTACCTAAATCACATAAAACACTCAAACCCTTGACCTCATTTGACAAGGACTCTTGTGTTGGTCTGCAATGTCTGCAACCCTTTGCCATGCCCAGTAAATGCCTACCTAATGAGTTCAAAATCTGGCAAACACATGGCTATTTTTATATAACACATTACATTATACATTTCACATTATGGCCCTTTGTGTAAGGATGTAATAGCAACTAAAAGAAAAGGGGAATAATTTCAAACATTTATAAATATAATAATTTACAATAATTATTTTATTTCTTAGTGTCATTGCTTGACGTTGCTTCATATTAACGAGAAAAAGTCGGTAATATGAATACATTAATCAAGATATGATTCTAAGATTACACTAGCTAAATAAATAAACACACAATTCGTGTATTTCATTTTATAGATTCTTAAAGATTTTAGAATCGTCATAGATATTTAACCTTTTATTTGTCGTCTGCTAATTTTACTCTAAATTCCTAATTAATCCGGAAGTACACACGAACATTAAATCAGCTGATGTAGAAGCTTGTAGAGTACACTTGTTACGGTTTGATGTAGTTACGGAAAGTACTTTTCTCACAGTTCATGTGTTGGATGTTTCACAAAACCTTCTGGATTACGATCTACTGTTCATGTGTTTCACTACCGAACATTATGGATTTCGGTTAACTGCAATGGAGTAGCTGTCACTGTTTAGTTTACACATTCGTACACGTCATTAAAATATCTCTGGAATAATCCACACGCAGCTGTCACTGTCAAATTGGATAGTCCGCTTAAGGTAAGTTCTTGCGCGAATGTGACACTGTTGTTGTTACAGAATATGTACAATTAAAGTTCACTTTCTACCACACACTACACAATTATACATGACAATCACTACATGCATTAGTAAAATAAGAAACATTATTTATAATGGGGGTAACCCCTATCACAATGTAGACATTACACAGCTTTTGTGAATGAAACAACTTATTCACTGATAGATGGCTGTGTTGATCTGAGTATTTTACACTGCACTCAGACTTTGTTGCTCAATGGGTCGGTAGGACAACGGGACAACAAATCGGCGATCGTATTGGTTCGGCCTGGAATATGTCGGACCTCGAAGCTGTAGTCTTGGAGTTTCAAAGACCAACGGGCTATCATATGGTTTGATGGTACCCCAGAATTTATAAATCGCAAAGGACTGCTGTCAGATTCCACGATAAAATGGCGTCCTAGAAGAAATCTAGCCAATTTTGTAATACCTTCCACTAAAGCTAGGGCTTCCAACTGAGGCATTGACCAGGATCGTTCTCTGGGCTTCAGTTTTCTGGATACAAAACACACGGGATGGAGGATGTTGTTGTGCTCTTGCAGCAAGACTGCTCCAATCGCGACGGAGCTCGCATCTGTTCTTAATCTGAAAGGTAAACGGATGTTTGGCAATTTGAGGATGGGATTATGTGAGCTATCATCAGAAAAACAAGATAATACTTTAGAGAATGCTAATTTTAGGCATTCATTGCTTACAATTTTGTCTGGCTTATCTTTAGTTAGTAAGTTAGTAAAAGTCTCGGTTAGTTCGGAAAAATCCGGAATAAACTGCCGATAATAATTTATCAGTCCTAACAAACTTCTGACTTGTTTCTTTGTAGTCGGAAGTGATAGTTTTAGAATCTTGGACACAATGTTATCGTCTGTCGTGACAAAGCCATTGGATATTTTGTATCCCAAGAAGGATATTTCAAGGTAGGCCATGTCTACTTTTGAAGGCTTTACTGTCAGTCCGTGCTGTCTGATGCGTTCAAATGTCAGTTCTAATGTCTTTATGTGCTCTGTCATTGTCTCTGTGTGAACACAGATGTCGTCAATATAGCAAATTATATTAGGAATGTCTACAAGAAGAAGTCGTGTCATACGAACGAAGGTGGCTGGGGCGTTGACTAGCCCAAATGGAAGTTTGCACCATTCGTACAGTCCCCAAGGTGTGGCAAAAGCTGTCAGATGTCTGCTCTGTTCGTCTACTTCTATCTGATAATATCCTTTAGTCATATCTATCTTCGTAAAGAACCTAGCGTCTGTCAGTTCTGTCAAAAGATCGTCAGCGTTTGCCATTGGCTCCAAATCTAGAACAGTTATTTTATTTAGTTTTCGATAGTCAATGCACAGTCTTATGGTATTGTCCTTTTTGCGTACAATGACCATGGGAGATGAGAAGTCTGATTGGGATCGTCTTATGATGTTATTCTTTTCTAGGTTGATGATCTCCTGATGTAACTGTTCTTTGTAATGTAATGGGATGGTGTATGGTCTGCATCGTATGGGTGTGTTTGATGTGAGCGTGATGTGATGCTGTACTAATTCTGTTTGTCCTGGGTTGTTGGAGAAGATGGTGTTGTACTGTTGTATTAGGTGTTTTAAACTGTCTGTCTCTGCTTGAGTTAGCTTAGGATTGATCTTGATATCCTTCAAGCAGTGTGTCGTGTCTAATGTAGGTGTTGGAATTTCGTCACTAACATCGTCATCTTCGTGATCTATTATCACTGTACAAGCTGTCGTATCGTCTTGTTCGTTGTCTCTGTTATGGTATGGTCTTAGCATATTTATGTGAAATATTTTGTGTTTGTCTTTTATTAGGATCTCATAGTCTACAGGTGAAATCTGTCGCGTCACTTTAAACGGTCCCTGCCAAGAATCAGTCAATAAGTGTCGGTCACTAGGTAATAGCAGAAGAACGTCCTGTCCAGGTGTCAAAGTTATTGTTCTGTTACCTTTGTCAGCATACTGTCTATAAGTAGCACCAGATAATTTTAGTGCATTCTTAGCAATCGTACATGATTTGATGATTCTTTCACGCAATGATGTAACATATACGTATGATGATATGGGTTTAAGTACTGGAGTAGATTCAGTTAACATTTGGTGGAAAATAGTTAATGGGCCACGTGGTTTGGCACCATAAATAAGTTCAAAAGGAGAGAAACCGGTACTAGAATGTGGTACCTCGCGATAAGCAAAAAGAATAGCTGGTAGATATACATCCCAGTTATTAGGGTGTTCTTGCGTGACTTTTGCAAGCATGTGCTTCAGATCGCCGTTAAACTTTTCCACGATTCCACTTGAGTGAGGATGATATGGTGAATTGAAACATTGCTTCACTCCCAACATTTTGGTGAAAGCTTGGGTAGAAGCGGCAATAAACTGAGTACCCCTATCAGATTGGAAAGTGTCTGGAAATACTATCCGGGAAAAAATATGGAAGAATACTTCCATTATATCATTGGCAGTTATGTTCTTTAGCGGAATAGCTTCAGGCCAGCGAGTACATTGATCAACGACAGTTAGAATGTACTTATTCCCTTTAGTTGTTGTATGATTGAGAGGGCCCACTATGTCAACAGATAGTTTTTCAAAAGGTCGACTGGCTAAGTCAGTGATTTGCAACTTTGCCTGTGGGTGTTTACCTTTTTTTATCAGTTTCTGGCAGGTGTCACAACTTCTGCAATATTCTTTAATATCATTGCAAAATTTTGGCCAATGAAACTGTGTTAATAATCTAGATCTGGTTTTCACATACGCCATATGCCCTGCAAGAGGTATATCGTGGGCAAGATGTAAGGCTTGCTTGCGATAATTCGTTGGCAAAACAGTTTGCTCTGTGGTGTTTTCACCTCTGGTATAATACCTGGTGAGGATATCATTTTTCACAGCAAAATGCCATTTTGCATTCTTGGTTACCTTTGGCTTTTGGCCGATCAGATTAAAATATTTTACCAATGAAGGGTCAGCCTTTTGAGCTGTTACAAAAGTTTCCTTCATGGAGTTAGTAGGTAGTGATACTGGGCTAAGTGATTGAATAGCCTCAGTTTGATTACTTTCATCTTGCACTCTTGCAGTAGATCTGGTTACTGCGTTCACACAATCAATGATGTCTGATGATGATGGAACACTGTTGTCAATGATATGATGAGAACTTAGTGCTACATTAGCTACCATACATTCAACAGGTGGTGTGACATTATCAATGATGACATTGGATGGTGATGGTACATTATCATCAATACATAGAGATGTTATGTCATGAGGTTTATCATTCACCTCTGGCAAATTTCCAATTATTACATCACACACTGGGTTTGTTAACGCAGCAACTTTTACTTTCCCAGTGAGGAAAGGTGTTTGAATATATGCCCAAGCTAATGGGTATCTCTCAATATTGCCTGAGAATGTTCTGCATGTTACGTGCCTGCCTGTATAGTCTGTAGGCCTTATGAACGTTCTTTTAAGGCCAATAAGTGAACTACCTGTATCGCGAAGAACTGTAGCAGACTTGCCGTTCACAAATCCTTGATGGACTATTATCTTGCCTTTTGAATCTACTACCAAATTAGCTTCTTCATTGGCAATAGGGATGGCATGACCACAAGTTAAAATACCATCTTCAAAGAAGGTGTTACAAACAGTACATAAATTGTTAATCATGTCAAAAGTCTGTGCTGAGTTCACAGGATGTTTCTCTGACTGTTCTTCTTCTGAATCTGAACTGTTTGACAAGGCGACATTTGCCTCGTTGATCATTTGTCTACCTTTACAATCCCTGCGATGGTGTCCATGCGCTTTACAAAGATAACATTTACTCACAGACCTGAACGATCTACGCTCATGATCTCGTCTGTTTATCATATCTCGTAGATAAATATCATATTTTGGATGTTTATCGCACATTTCATTCGGATGATGTGAAACTTTACAATGAATACAGTGCTTAAATTTCTCAGATGTAGGCCTATGAGGTTTCTGCCTACTATAGGGTTTTTCAAAATTAGCCGCAGCTACAAAATCAATGTTCGCAGATTCAGTCACAAAACAATGTTTGTTGGCGGTGTTATCAATCTCATCTATACTCGTGCATTCATTCACCTGCAAAAATTTGGAAAATTTTGGTGGAATGGATGAAATGATTTTGTCTCTGATGATTAGATCTTCTAATTTATCATAATTTCTGTCAATTTTAGCTGCTGAAGTCCATTTGGTGAAAATATCTCGGACTAAGCAGAGGTAGTCAGAGAACGTTTGAGTCGGTTTTGGGCTCAACTTGCTGAACTGTTCTCTGTAACCTGCTTCATCTAACATGAAATGTGCCATTATCTTTGATTTAAGATAATGGTAGTCTTTCCTGAGGTCTTTGGGAATAGTCTCAATGACTTTAAGAGGTTCCCCTGATAAACTCCTCATATACACAATATTCCATTCAGACAGTGGAACTTGGTAATGTTCCATTAAAGTTTCAAAATTATGGGTAAAGGCTGCGATGCAGTCACCCGAGGTATAATTACGTACAATACCTTGGTATTTCTTGTACTGGTTTTCTTTCTCCAGTCTCTCAGATTTCTTATACTCTTTATTTATAGCAGTCTCAGTATCGAGTTGTTTTATTTTTAATTGCAACTCCAGTTCTTCTCTCTTACTCTGAGCTGCTATTTCTGCTTTCTTGAGTTCACTATCTATCTCAGCTTGCTTTAAGGCTGTTTCTGCTTTCTTGAGTTCACTATCTATCTCAGCTTGTTTTGTCTTTGCAGCCATTTCTAATTCGGCTTGTTTTAAGGCTGTATCTGCCTCTAATTGCTTGGCGGCTCTTTCAGCTGCTCGTTCATCGCGTTCAGCCGCTTTCTCCTGTACTAGTAGGTATTCAGCATATTTGTTCTCACTCCACTTTGTTAACTCATCACCTGTTAACTTCAACTTTAACCCCATATCAATGAAATCAAATAATGAAGACATGATGAAAAATGTCAATGTAATACCAGCCACACAATTAGTTATAAGTGGTTAGTAGAATAAACAATTTATAATTTTTCTATATGCAATCTGTGCCTAAAATTGCATCCTTAAAGTAAATGAAAAGAAAAGTATACTCAAGTGCCCTGGATGCGGTGAAGAATGGTTGGAAAAACGGGCTAGGAAACTGTAGGGTCGTCACTTCGAATCACAAATGACCTCTACGCGCACGGTTTCGGATGGTACGGAAAAAACCTGCTTTATTTTGGAGGAAATAAATTAGTGTCTATTTGTTGGTGTGTGCCTGCTTGTCACTAAGTATTGAGTAGGCTTGTATGGCGTTGAGTATAATTGTATGTCGTAAGTTTGTCCGTCAACAATTTTTTTTTTTCACAAGTCACTTTCTTTCAAAAACTTTTTGCTTTCCACAAACTCAACTCACAAAGACAATCTAAATGTATCTCAACACGCTATAACATTGATGACACATCACTTACATCAAGATGACATTCAGTAAGGACATAGACATCAAGTTTACAAGATGGCGACAAGGTCACAATGGCGACAAGATCACAATGTCGACAAGGTCAAAACGGTGACAAAAATTTGACAATCACGAATGTTTTATACGTTTACACGATCAAACAATACGAATGCACTGTACGTTTACAACTAGTCTCCACTGTTTACACACTGTAGCAATAATTCAAAATGAGCCTTCCATGATCACTTTTACATGTACAAACAATTTTAACAAAAATTCTAAGTTCACAACCTCTAGTTCTAATCATTTATCACATAAATACGTTTATTTTAAAGCTGGACGATTGCCCCCACGTCCACACATGTCAGGGTCTTACACTTGGCTCGCTACCTAGACACATGTGGGACAGTACAAGTACAACGTGATTTGACTCAAGACTCAACGACACAACGTTCAACGGATTTAATTACAGATCATATACAATACGATGATCACAGTAAATATATATTGGATACTTCTAAACACTTACATCTACCATACAGCACACAGTCTCACTCTCAAGATGTCCAGGCATTCGACATTCGGCCACAGAAATCTCTCTCGCAACATGCGTCCTGTTCTGTCCAAGTCCCAGAGCTGTCTGCCTATGGTTTGGAACTCGCCTCCTCACCTGAGGTGGCTTCACGAGACATGCGTGCGTCCTTGGTGTGACCGCTGGCCGTCTCGCCAGCCGGCACCTACGCAAGCAGGTGACTACCACTCGCCTGGCGGCGTAACGAAGTTCCTTCATCCCTGCTAGGGACTGAGTCACCTGGCGGCGTAACGATGTCGCTGCATCACTGCCGTACCGTAGACTCTGACAATCAGTAAGTAATTTATACAAATGTTCGAAAATGCAAAGTAGTTCTAAGCCTTATGCAAATGTACAGTCATTCAATTACACATCGACAAATTAGCACTATTCACAATTGTTTTCTCTAGCAGACCAAAACGGAAGTGAATTTGTCGCTACGCATTAGCGCGTTACGTAGCACAAACATATCCCAGAAAAGTAAAAAAATAGCACCAAAAAACCTTGAAGAAAATTAACAAAAAATAGCAAAAAAACTGGGTGGGGGTTATTTTACCCCCGGGTTGTGGGACCAAGGTTAAAAAATGTGCGATTCAATAATACATTTGCGATTTGCTTATGCCATGCAATTACGCTACCGGGACAATATACACATTTTTCTAGAGGACTTGTGGTGCCCCCCAAATGCTTGGTGCCCTAGGCACGTGCCTTGTTTGCCTAATGGTTAATCCATCCCTGGACTGGACATGTCCTTGAATGACAGTCCAACCTTCGACTAGACAACCTGAGACATCAGCCATCAATAGACGGGTGAAGGACATGAGGATACCAAGATACAGAGACACCCGACTTAGCACGGACGATACGTTGGTAAAACACCACGTGACCACAGACCGAGGCAAGGACGATGAGACAGGACCTGACTGTGGTTGAGAGAGGAGTTTTGTGGGTTACCTGAGAGAGAGGGTGCTGATCGCCTCATGTTAGAGAGATTTACTACTGTTGTGAGAGTGTTGTTTGTTGACAAATTATTTTGCATGTTTTACATTACTGTCACGTCTTTGACGAGGAGCTATGACTGATTGAGACGCTGACAAGCACCATATACCCAATGACATGACACCACCCACTGGATGTCTGTACAACATGGTCTAGCACCATATACCCTAACCTATAGGTTCATATATTATTGTGATGTCCACATGCTCCAGGAGTTAAATACAGACAAATACCATTGCCCTGGCTACGCCCTGGGTTTAGTGGTACAGTTAACCCTAACCCTTACCCTAACTCTAACCCTAACCCATAACCCAACCCCTAATGGGTACATGACATTACAGACAGAACTGACCACAGGCGGAGAGTCATCACCACACATCATCATTACAGAGAGCACGAGGACGGCGAGTATTGCCGGCATACATCTCCTACTGGCACAGCTCTCTCCCAGGTCCGCGTGATGCCCGGGCTGCTGGACATCATCTCCTACTGGCACAGCTCTCTCCCAGGTCCGCGTGATGCCCGGGCTGCTGGACATCATCTCCTACTGGCACAGCTCTCTCTCTCAGGTCCGCCCCATGACTTATAAGCCTGGTGTGGATGCCAGTGGATCGGACCCCCGCCTTGACTGACTGCGACTGAGACTGAAGGGTCATCTCCTTCATGAACCAGAGACCGCATTGGCCGACGATTCCCTCTAGAAGTTGTGTCACATAGCCTGAGCCACCTGAAGGACGCCTTACGGCGGTAAAGATGGTCCACAATGATCAAGTGGACCAGGCAATGGGTTCAGGGGGTGAAGACTTTGATATACTTCTTCGGAGGGAAGACGTCCTGGCCAGCACTCTGCCGCATGAACTGGGACCCAGTCCTTCTCAGCCAGGTCAGTTGGGGTGGAGACTATTGACCATCTATATATTGTCATCAATTAAACAATGTTCCTGAATGCAAGAGAGTTCCTTATCTGTCTTGTCTGCTTTGTGTGCGTGAGACTGAGCACTTGCGGGTTTGTCCGGTGGGCTACGGTTCTTAGAAACCCAGCGACTTATTTAAAACACCAAATTTCAAGGGAGTGACAATTAAAACATAAGAAGGCCTGCAACACGTGGTGTTGTGGCGGTTTTCACAAGGAGAATGAGCACCTGTAGATTTGTCCGGTTTGCTACATTGCTAGGGAACGGGCGGGCGCAGCAGACACCGAAAGACAACAACAAACTATATTGTACAGGGCAGGTAAAGGGGTTAGGGTTCGACGACGTCCATGGCGGTGACCGTCTTCCTCTTGGCGTGCTCGGTGTAGGTGACAGCGTCGCGGATGACTTTCTCTAGGAACATCTTAAGGACACCTCGGATCTCCTCATAGATGAGCCCGGAGATGCGCTTGACACCTCCTCGCCGGGCCAGTCGGCGGATGGCGGGCTTGGTGATACCCTGGATGTTATCGCGCAGGACTTTGCAGTGACACTTAGCGCCTCTTTTCCCAAGTCCCTTGCCGCCTTTACCTCTACCAGACATGTTTTAGCAGTGCTCAATGCACTGTTATGAGTGGCACAAAAATCCAATCCAATCCAATTTGTGGTACGAGTACACTCTTTCAGCCTTCCAGTTTTCGACTTGGCTATGTAGGGGTGTTTATGGTATAGCTTGTAGTTTATTTTCTTACTTTGGGCTGTTTGTTGTCAGCTTCACGGCGTCTGATGGATTGATTGCGTTCGTTACTTTCTTGATGAGGTTTTTCATGTCTGGACAGAGCCGCGCACTTATTGTGGATTGATACCAACCACGTCATATGGTGCTGTTTCTTTCAGGGAGTTTTACCCATGTTTTACAGACATCCAGTGGGAGGTAGACATGTTGTACAGACATCTAGTGGGAGGTGTGATGTGATCATATTTATGCCCCAATTGCCTCTTATATAGTGAGCACGTTATGCAAATGATCATATTTTTTTAGCCAAATGCTTCCTCTAGAATGATCACGTTGCGCAAATAATCACATTTATGCCCCAACTTCTTCTTCTATAGTGAGCACGTTGCGCAAATGATCATATTTATGCTCTAATGGCCTCTTCTATAGTGAGCACGTTGCGCAAATGATCATATTTATGCCCCAACTACCTCATATATAGAGAGCACGTTGTGCAAATGATCATATTTATGTGACAAAACGGACCCGATACAGTCTGTCCTCTGTATTATTTCCATATTATTGGCCGGTTGGGTTGCAACTTAATGCACACATTCAGCACTTGCCATATGGGAAGTGTGCACAATTCCATGCTTCTATCACGTAGTACTGGAACAACTTCTCACTATACGGCAAGCCTTGTACAGAACTTCGCTCTCATCACGGAGATACGAAAAGTGTCTCTATCTCTGGCCATGTCTCCCGCCCCATCCTCCAACTTCCCAAAGATGTCTACAGTTTCCTGTGCCCATCTCTGGCCATGTCTCCCACCCCATCCTCCAACTTCCCAAAGATGTCTGCAGTGTCCTGTATCCATCTCTGGTCATGCCTCCCGCCCCATCCTCCAACTTCCCAAAGATATCTGCAATGTCCTGTATCCATCTGTGGCCATGCCTCCCGCCCCATCCTCCAACTTCCCAAAGATGTCTACAGTTTCCTGTGCCCATCTCTGGTCATGCCTCCCGCCCCATCCTCCAACTTCCCAAAGATATCTGCAATGTCCTGTATCCATCTGTGGCCATGCCTCCCGCCCCATCCTCCAACTTCCCAAAGATGTCTACAGTTTCCTGTGCCCATCTCTGGCCATGCCTCCCACCCCATCCTCCAACTTCCCAAAGATATCTGCAATGTCCTGTATCCATCTGTGGCCATGTCTCCCGCCCCATCCTCCAACTTCCCAAAGATATCTGCAATGTCCTGTATCCATCTGTGGCCATGCCTCCCGCCCCATCCTCCAACTTCCCAAAGATGTCTACAGTTTCCTGTGCCCATCTCTGGTCATGCCTCCCGCCCCATCCTCCAACTTCCCAAAGATATCTGCAGTGTTCTGTATCCATCTCTGGCCATGCCTCCCGCCCCATCCTCCAACTTCCCAAAGATATCTGCAGTGTTCTGTATCCATCTCTGGCCATGTCTCCCGCCCCATCCTCCAACTTCCCAAAGATATCTGCAGTGTTCTGTATCCATCTCTGGCCATGCCTCCCGCCCCATCCTCCAACTTCCCAAAGATATCTGCAATGTCCTGTCTCCATCTCTGGCCATGCCTCCCGCCCCATCCTCCAACTTCCCAAAGATATCTGCAGTGTTCTGTATCCATCTGTGGCCATGTCTCCCGCCCCATCCTCCAACTTCCCAAAGATATCTGCAATGTCCTGTATCCATCTGTGGCCATGCCTCCCGCCCCATCCTCCAACTTCCCAAAGATGTCTACAGTTTCCTGTGCCCATCTCTGGTCATGCCTCCCGCCCCATCCTCCAACTTCCCAAAGATATCTGCAGTGTTCTGTATCCATCTCTGGCCATGCCTCCCGCCCCATCCTCCAACTTCCCAAAGATATCTGCAATGTCCTGTATCCATCTCTGGCCATGCCTCCCGCCCCATCCTCCAACTTCCCAAAGATATCTGCAGTGTTCTGTATCCATCTCTGGCCATGTCTCCCGCCCCATCCACCAACTTCCCAAAGATATCTGCAGTGTTCTGTATCCATCTCTGGCCATGTCTCCCGCCCCATCCTCCAACTTCCCAAAGATATCTGCAATGTCCTGTATCCATCTCTGGCCATGTCTCCCGCCCCATCCTCCAACTTCCCAAAGATATCTGCAATGTCCTGTATCCATCTCTGGCCATGTCTCCCGCCCCATCCTCCAACTTCCCAAAGATATCTGCAATGTCCTGTATCCATCTCTGGCCATGTCTCCCGCCCCATCCTCCAACTTCCCAAAGATATCTGCAATGTCCTGTATCCATCTCTGGCCATGTCTCCCGCCCCATCCTCCAACTTCCCAAAGATATCTGCAATGTCCTGTATCCATCTCTGGCCATGTCTCCCGCCCCATCCTCCAACTTCCCAAAGATATCTGCAATGTCCTGTATCCATCTCTGGCCATGTCTCCCGCCCCATCCTCCAACTTCCCAAAGATATCTGCAATGTCCTGTATCCATCTCTGGCCATGTCTCCCGCCCCATCCTCCAACTTCCCAAAGATATCTGCAATGTCCTGTATCCATCTCTGGCCATGTCTCCCGCCCCATCCCCCAACTTCCCAAAGATATCTGCAATGTCCTGTATCCATCTCTGGCCATGTCTCCCGCCCCATCCTCCAACTTCCCAAAGATGTCTACAGTTTCCTGTGCCCATCTCTGGCCATGCCTCCCACCCCATCCTCCAACTTCCCAAAGATATCTGCAATGTCCTGTATCCATCTGTGGCCATGTCTCCCGCCCCATCCTCCAACTTCCCAAAGATATCTGCAATGTCCTGTATCCATCTGTGGCCATGCCTCCCGCCCCATCCTCCAACTTCCCAAAGATGTCTACAGTTTCCTGTGCCCATCTCTGGTCATGCCTCCCGCCCCATCCTCCAACTTCCCAAAGATATCTGCAGTGTTCTGTATCCATCTCTGGCCATGCCTCCCGCCCCATCCTCCAACTTCCCAAAGATATCTGCAATGTCCTGTATCCATCTCTGGCCATGCCTCCCGCCCCATCCTCCAACTTCCCAAAGATATCTGCAGTGTTCTGTATCCATCTCTGGCCATGTCTCCCGCCCCATCCACCAACTTCCCAAAGATATCTGCAGTGTTCTGTATCCATCTCTGGCCATGTCTCCCGCCCCATCCTCCAACTTCCCAAAGATATCTGCAATGTCCTGTATCCATCTCTGGCCATGTCTCCCGCCCCATCCTCCAACTTCCCAAAGATATCTGCAATGTCCTGTATCCATCTCTGGCCATGTCTCCCGCCCCATCCTCCAACTTCCCAAAGATATCTGCAATGTCCTGTATCCATCTCTGGCCATGTCTCCCGCCCCATCCTCCAACTTCCCAAAGATATCTGCAATGTCCTGTATCCATCTCTGGCCATGTCTCCCGCCCCATCCTCCAACTTCCCAAAGATATCTGCAATGTCCTGTATCCATCTCTGGCCATGTCTCCCGCCCCATCCTCCAACTTCCCAAAGATATCTGCAATGTCCTGTATCCATCTCTGGCCATGTCTCCCGCCCCATCCTCCAACTTCCCAAAGATATCTGCAATGTCCTGTATCCATCTCTGGCCATGTCTCCCGCCCCATCCTCCAACTTCCCAAAGATATCTGCAATGTCCTGTATCCATCTCTGGCCATGTCTCCCGCCCCATCCCCCAACTTCCCAAAGATATCTGCAATGTCCTGTATCCATCTCTGGCCATGTCTCCCGCCCCATCCTCCAACTTCCCAAAGATATCTGCAATGTCCTGTATCCATCTCTGGCCATGTCTCCCGCCCCATCCTCCAACTCCCCAAAGATATCTGCAATGTCCTGTATCCATCTCTGGCCATGCCTCCCGCCCCATCCTCCAAATTCCCAAAGATATCTGCAATGTCCTGTATCCATCTCTGGCCATGTCTCCCGCCCCATCCTCCAACTTCCCAAAGATATCTGCAATGTCCTGTATCCATCTCTGGCCATGTCTCCCGCCCCATCCACCAACTTCCCAAAGATATCTGCAGTGTTCTGTATCCATCTCTAGCCATACCTCGTGCCTCACCCACCCACTTCCTAAAGTTGTCTGCAGTGTCCTGTGTCAATCTCTGGCCATGTCTACCGCCCCATCCACCAACTCCCCAAAGATGTCTGCAGTGTCCTGTGTCAATCTCTGGCCATGTCTACCGCCCCATCCACCAACTCCCCAAAGATGTCTGCAGTGTCCCGTGTCCACCTCCGTGCTGATGGACCTGGATCTTCTACAAGCAACCACGCCTCCCATCCCTGCTCTCTTCCAGCCACGGTTGGACACGACTAAAATGTTCCAGTGTCGGAGACATGACACAGTTTATCAGCCACTTGTCACCCATGCCCAGATCTGCTAGACTGTCAGTATTTTCCCTCTTCTTCGAACGATCTACCTAGAACTGTTTAGCGACATATCAGCTCAAAGCCTCACATTTTCTCTGTAATGATTATGAAATGATTGACTGACTGGCACCTTGCCGTTTGACAGATGATAGTTTGTAACCTGGAGTTATACCTCTCCATAACACAAAGCCTGGGCTGAATTTAGAGACCATGTGTTGTCGATGCAGCATGATCCCTCTCTTGGCCTGTCTAGTTTACTCCAGAGGAAAGGCAACAAAAATACACCTGGAACAAGACAAGCTGCAGACGCTGCCGGATCAGTAAAGCAATGCTCTAACAGTCTGCCTGTCGGAGCTTCGATCCTAGACCAGTTGCCAACCAAGGCTTAAGGCCTGGTGTGCCCTGCCATGACCTTTTGTCTCTAGGTTGCATTTCCTTGCACTAGGATAAAGCTTGTACCCTCTCAATTGCGCTTCTCCGCCCGAAGCCGTTGGCATAATGTAGGGTGTCGGGTTTAGTAAGCGCCGCCCAACAGTCAGCACTAACAGAAGCCGGTTGTACCGTCTACTCTCATATGGTAGCTCAGTCAAATCTGACTAAGACCTGAAATCAGATTACGAAATGGCCTTACAATTAATCTAAGTCAAATCAAAATAGTTTACCACAAATACACTATGGCAGAGTATTATTTTTCTCCCATTCGCACTGCGAGCGCTAACAAGTCAAGTCGCATTATTCTGTCCAGAAGCCTGATCAGCGGGAAAATGTCACGTAGAAAATCCAACAACAAGAAACACGCTGTTGCCAAGATGTGCAGCGTGGGAGTCGACAACAAGAAGAAGAACGTCGAGAGCCCACCTGCTAGCTGCATCAAAGAGCCTGATACTACACCGATTACTGAAGCTACCACGAGGGAGAAGATTGACAGCCCAACACAGTCAAGAACCAAGACAGCAGAGAAGGAGGAGAAAGACACCAGAGTCGGAAACACCGACTCAAAAACAGTCCGATGGGTTGTCAAGCGGATTCCTGTGGAGATGACAGATGAAGAAATCCTGAAGCAGCTGCGTGAAGAGAATCTTCACACCCGATTCTTGAAGGCGGAGCGGCTTCTCACCTACTCCAAGATACCTACAACCTTGGCAGTAGTGACGTCGGAGGGCAGCGAGATGCCGAACACAGTATCATTCAACAAGAGAATGCAGCAACCAGAGAGATTCATACCAAGAATCACGCAATGTTCCAGATGTCAGAAGGCCGGCCACAGTAGAGCTACGTGTCGCAGTAAGACGGAAATCTGCCGATACTGCGCCGCTCACCACGCCTTCAAGGAGTGTCCGCTGACCAAGATGGACACGGACTTCCGAGCACCCAACAACAAAAGAAAGTGCGCTAACTGCCTGGGCAAACATGGAGCAAGATACCTGGGCTGTCCGTACCTGCAGAGACATAGAGACGTCTTAAAAATCGCCATCATCACAAAGACACCATTCAAGGAAGCAATGCAGAGGGGCGAGACAGCCACGGGTATAGCACAAGCTGAAAGAGATTAACTTCAAAAGCAGATAGACGAGTTGAAGAAACAAGTCAAGGCACTGCTGACGAGGACTCCGACCAGCGATAATGAGAAGCTGCTGGCCGACATGAAAGAAATCCAGCTCAACATTAAACAAGAGATCCAGCGCATGGCTGAGATGAAGAAGGAGAACGAAGACATCCTACAAATGATCAAGACCGAAAGAGAACTGCATAGAGCTGAAATGGAACTCTTTCAAAGCAAACCAGCAGAATCCATACAAGAACCCACAGAGAAACCGCAAGATGAAAACCAAGATACCGAGCCTGAACCGAAAGCTAAAGCCAGCAGCCCAACCACAACGCCCAAGAGGGAACTACTATACCGTCGGATCTCTGAAGGAGGCACAGAATGCCCAGTCGACAAGGAGGAACTCAAGCGCGAGGAATTCAGAAGGCGCTGGGAAGTAAAAGAAAAGAAGAAGCCTAAAAAACTCCGGGGGAAACCGATGATATACCCAGTAGTACACTACAACTGTGAGGCCGACTTCGAGTACTATATCGAGGACGGTATAATCGTCCCATGGCTGACCACGGAGGAAGAAAACGCTAGGCAGCAGATAAGCAAACGCAACAAGGAGGAAAATGAAAAGGTCCTACAGAAAATACACAAAAAATGAAATAAAATACCAAATAAAAATTCCTTTTAAGGACTGCAACCAGTCAAGCCTGGAGCCTGCACTAACAATGAAAACAAAAGGAAACATGCACAAAGGACAGCCGCCGATCTATCCCCCAGCTGGAGTGGGATCACGAAAAGTCCTTATAAGGACTGCAGCCAGACGAGCCAGGAGCCTACACCAACAAAGAAAACCATAACAACAGAAGAGCACAAAGTATAGCCGCCGACCACTGCTGACGTCACAGACACAAACGCTACATAATCAGTCCGAGATAGGACTCACAAGACAAGAATTAGGGCTAATAAACCAACAAAAACCACGTACCTCAACAATAACCACAGCTGATGAAGCAGGTTAGACGAGGTCGAATTTGGAATTTTTGTTTTTGAAATGGAATCGGAATCGGAATTATTTTTCTGACTGTTCCTGTATCCTGGACTCGCAGTGGCAGACTCCTTAGATTTGAACAAGAAACAATCCGCTGTATGTTTACTGTTAACTATGTTTAGCTTGTCTTGCTGTGGGGGGTCTTAAACCACTGACCGTGGTAGGACTTTCTATTTATATACAACTAACTTTTCAATTATGCATATGAAGTCAATTTTCCGTGAATTAAACCGAAAATAAGCCTTTGATAGATTTTATGCTTGAGATGTTTGTATTGCGGCTGACATTACTGCCATGTTATCATTCATTCGTGTGTGCATCTTGTTTACATAAGCAAGGAGGACGGTTTGGTGTCAGCATCCTCTATGTACACGCATAGAAGTGGAGGGATACGACGGTGCGACCTATCAAGGTATTGCTGTCGTGATGTGTACGGATGTGACAGAGGAAGATATAGATTGATGTGTTAAAGGAAGATGTTGAAAGATGTGGTAGAGTAGAATAGAGAAAGATATGGTAGAGGAAAATATAGATTGATATAACAGTGGAAGATAGAGAAAAATGTCAAAGAGGAAGATATAGAACGATGTGACTGAGAAAGATACAGAAAGATTTAGCAGAGGAAGATATAGAGAGATGTGACATAGGAACATAGAGAAAGGTGCGACAGAGGAACATAGAGGAACGTGTGACGGAGAAACATATAGAAAGATGTCTCACAACAAGACAGAGAAAGATGTGACAGGAACGTAGAGAACTATATGGCATAACAAGATAGAGAGAGAGAGAGAGAGAGATGTGACAGAGGAACATAGAGAAAGATGCGACAGAGGAACATAGAGAAACATGTGACGGAGAAACATATAGAAAGATGTCTCACAACAAGACAGAGAAAGATGTGACAGGAACGTAGAGAACTATATGGCATAACAAGATAGAGAGAGAGAGAGAGAGAGATGTGACAGACGAACATAGAGAAAGATGCGACAGAGGAATATAGAGGAACATGTGACGGAAAAACATATAGAAAGATGTCTCACAACAAGACAGAGAAAGATGTGACAGGAACGTAGACAACTATATGGCATAACAAGATAGAGAGAGAGAGAGAGAGAGATGTGACAGACGAACATAGAGAAAGATGCGACAGAGGAATATAGAGGAACATGTGACGGAGAAACATATAGAAAGATGTCTCACAACAAGACAGAGAAAGATGTGACAGGAACGTAGAGAACTGTATGGCATAACAAGATAGAGAGAGAGAGAGATGTGACATAGGAACATAGAGAAAGGTGCGACAGAGGAACATAGAGGAACATGTGACGGAAAAACATATAGAAAGATGTCTCACAACAAGACAGAGAAAGATGTGACAGGAACGTAGAGAACTATATGGCATAACAAGATAGAGAGAGAGAGAGAGAGAGAGATGTGACAGAGGAACATAGAGAAAGATGCGACAGAGGAATATAGAGAAAGATGTGACAGAGGAACATAGAGAAAGATGCGACAGAGGAATATAGAGAAAGATGTGACAGAGGAATATAGAGAGAGATGTGACAGAGGAACATAGAGAAAGATGTGACAGAGGAATATAGAGAGAGATGTGACAGAGGAACATAGAGAAAGATGTGACAGAGGAACATAGAGAAAGATGTGACAGAGGAACATAGAGAAAGATGCGACAGAGGAATATAGAGAGAGATGTGACAGAGGAACATAGAGAAAGATGTGACAGAGGAACATATAGAAAGATGTGACAGAGGAACATAGAGAAAGATGCGACAGAGGAATATAGAGAAAGATGTGACAGAGGAACATAGAGAAAGATGTGATGTTATGACACTAGAGCAGTGTTTCCCAACGTGGGGCCCACGCCCCACAGGGGGACAATTTGACTGTTAAGGGGGGCAATTCGAAAATGGAAGAAATCGGCTGAATATAACAAAACGGGGAGACTTGAGACTGAAGTTAACTAAATTGGAACCTGACATAAGATCTCTTTGCAGCAAGCATCAAGCGCAAGGATCTCACTAAATTTAAATAATAAATAATTACTAATAATTAAAATAATATAGAAAAATCTTTCATTAAAATTATTTTGTACTTGAATTTCAGTTCTCCATTATATGTTTTGAAAATTTACTTACTGTGTTTGCTCAATAATTACCTAGTGATTTCTTCCTAAAACCTATCATTCAAGTTTCTTTAGTGAACATTTCAATTTTTGAATATTAAAAATAATGTATATGTTGAAGGGGGGGGGGGGCATGGGGCGGGGGAGGGGGGCAATATGAATTTTAGAAAGGCTTAAGTGGGGCATGGTACAAAAAAGGTTGGGAAACACTGCACTAGAGTGTCCACCACAAACACCCCAGCTAGAGACGGCTCATCCAGGGATCTGTCGCCATGCAACAAGCCGTTGTTTACTGCCCCCTGCACACCCGTATAAACATCTTAAGCGGCCCAAGAACTGGTTTAGCTTTGCCGGCAAGCCATATCCAAGTTCTCGCGTTGGACTGCGTGACTTTGTCAAGGATCCCCACATATTGGCCATGGTTGGAGTCATCCCCACATATTGGCCATGGTTGGAGTCATCCCCACATATTGGCCATGGTTGGAGTCATCCCCACATATTGGCCATGGTTGGAGTCATCCCCACATATTGGCCATGGTTGGAGTCATCCCCACATATTGGCCATGGTTGGAGTCATCCCCACATATTGGCCATGGTTGGAGTCATCCCCACATATTGGCCATGGTTTGAGTCATCACCACATATTGGCCATGGTTTGAGTCATCACCACATATTGCCCATGGTTGGAGTCATCCCCACATATTGGCCATGGTTGGAGTCATCCCCAAATATTGGCCATGGTTGGAGTCATCCCCACATATTGGCCATGGTTGGAGTCATCACCACATATTGGCCATGGTTGGAGTCATCCCCACATATTGGCCATGGTTGGAGTCATCCCCACATATTGGCCATGGTTGGAGTCATCCCCACATATTGGCCATGGTTAGAGTCATCCCCACATATTGGCCATGGTTGGAGTCATCACCACATATTGGCCATGGTTGGAGTCATCACCACATATTGGCCATGGTTGGAGTCATCCCCACATATTGGCCATGGTTGGAGTCATCCCCACATATTGGCCATGGTTGGAGTCATCCCCACATATTGGCCATGGTTGGAGTCATTCCCACATATTGGCCATGGTTGGAGTCATCCCCACATATTGGCCATGGTTGGAGTCATCCCCACATATTGGCCATGGTTGGAGTCATCCCCAAATATTGGCCATGGTTGGAGTCATCCCCACATATTGGCCATGGTTGGAGTCATCACCACATATTGGCCATGGTTGGAGTCATCCCCACATATTGGCCATGGTTGGAGTCATCCCCAAATATTGGCCATGGTTGGAGTCATCCCCACATATTGGCCATGGTTGGAGTCATCACCACATATTGGCCATGGTTGGAGTCATCCCCACATATTGGCCATGGTTGGAGTCATCCCCACATATTGGCCATGGTTGGAGTCATCCCCACATATTGGCCATGGTTAGAGTCATCCCCACATATTGGCCATGGTTGGAGTCATCACCACATATTGGCCATGGTTGGAGTCATCACCACATATTGGCCATGGTTGGAGTCATCCCCACATATTGGCCATGGTTGGAGTCATCCCCACATATTGGCCATGGTTGGAGTCATCCCCACATATTGGCCATGGTTGGAGTCATCCCCACATATTGGCCATGGTTAGAGTCATCCCCACATATTGGCCATGGTTGGAGTCATCACCACATATTGGCCATGGTTGGAGTCATCACCACATATTGGCCATGGTTGGAGTCATCCCCACATATTGGCCATGGTTGGAGTCATCCCCACATATTGGCCATGGTTGTATGAACATAGAGTCTAGCACCGTGTGCCGATTGGTTGCTTGAACATAGAGTCTAGCACCGTGTGCCGATTGGTTGTATGAACATAGAGTCTAGCACCGTGTGCCGATTGGTTGTATAAACATTGAGTCTAGCACCGTGTGCCGATTGGTTGCAGGAACTATAGACTATACCCGTGTGCCGATTGGTTGTATGAACATAGAGTCTAGTACCGTGTGCCGATTGGTTGTATGAACATAGAGTCTAGCACCGTGTGCCGATTGGTTGTATGAACATAGAGTCTAGTACCGTGTGCCGATTGGTTGCATGAACATAGAGTCTAGCACCGTGTGCCGATTGGTTGTATGAACATAGAGTCTAGCACCGTGTGCCGATTGGTTGTATGAACATAGAGTCTAGTACCTTGTGCCGATTGGTTGCATGAACATAGAGTCTAGCACCGTGTGCCGATTGGTTGTATGGACATAGAGTCTAGTACCGTGTGCCGATTGGTTGCATGAACATAGAGTCTAGCACCGTGTGCCGATTGGTTGTGTGAACATAGAGTCTAGCACCGTGTGCCGATTGGTTGTATAAACATAGAGTCTAGCACCGTGTGCCGATTGGTTGTATGAACATAGAGTCTAGTACCGTGTGCCGATTGGTTGTATAAACATAGAGTCTAACACCGTGTGCCGATTGGTTGTATGAACATAGAGTTTAGCACCGTGTGCCGATTGGTTGCGTGAATATAGTCTAGTACTGTGTGCCGATTGGTTGCGTGAATATAGAGTCTATCACCGTGTGCCGATTGGTTGTATGAACATAGAGTCTAGCACCGTGTGCCGATTGGTTGCGTGAATATAGAGTCTAGTACTGTGTGCCCATTGGTTGCGTGAATATAGAGTCTAGTACCGTGTGCCGATTGGTTGCATGAACATAGAGTCTAGTACCGTGTGCCGATTGGTTGCATGAACATAGAGTCTAGTACTGTGTGCCGATTGGTTGCGTGAATATAGAGTCTAGTACTGTGTGCCGATTGGTTGCGTGAATATAGAGTCTAGTACTGTGTGCCCATTGGTTGCGTGAATATAGAGTCTAGTACCGTGTGCCGATTGGTTGCATGAACATAGAGTCTAGTACCGTGTGCCGATTGGTTGCATGAAAATAGAGTCTAGCCTCGAATGCCGATTGGTTGCATTAACATAGAGTCTAGTACCGTGTAAACCAGTGGTTCCCAAGCTTTTCAAGCAGAGGGCCATATCTACTATTTTCGGAGGTTAAGCGGGCCACAAGGTTATAAAATTATAAAAGTTGTGCAATATCATTCTTACCTTTCTTAACTTTTGTCAACAAAATTCTAAAACTTCAAAGGCAGTCAGTGTCAGTACTACACTGCGGTCATTATTATTATTATTTTTTTTTTGGGTTTAAAATCAAAAGTTCAGTTAACAATAAATTTTTAATCAGTTTCGAAAATCGCTATTGATGTAATTAATTTACAATTGTAACTGTTCTTCATAATCAGTTACTTAAGTTCAGATGCCAGTTTATCAATGTCTGAGCACAAATCTGTCGTGCCCAAAGTCATAAGCGCAGCTAGGTTACTGTCAGTGAGTCTGGAACTTATCTTGTTTTTTATAACAGCCATTGCGGAAAATGACTGCCCGCATCAGTAAGTCGAACCAAAACGACAAATGTATCTCTGGGCGAATGAACACAAGTGTTCCAATTGTTCGACCAATAGTCGCCAGAATGAAATCGTATGATCAGCTGAAGGTTGCGAACTGAACAGGCGCATTCGATAATATCTGAATATAACAACCACGAGCAGAGTAAATTATCGCACGCTGACGCGGCGCTCGGAGTGCATTTTTTGAAGTGATTATAATATATTATTTTAAATAACGAGGCCTCGCGTGCCACTTACTATCAGCTGGCGGGCCACAAGTGGCTCGCGGGCTGTGGTTTGGGAACCTCTGATGTAAACACTATGCTTCATGGGATGTCAAAATGTACAGGTTAGAGGTCATTGGTGTCTGTCCTCGACGGCCTTGAGGTGCAGACGTACCTGACGGTGATATCTAGTCTGATGTCTTGTACGCTGACGGGAGAGGGGGTGGGAGTGGGATAGACAGAGAGAGAGAGAGAGAGAGAGAGAGAGTGGGATAGAGAGAGAGAGAGGGGGAGTGGGATAGACAGAGAGAGAGAGAGAGAGTGGGATAGAGAGAGAGGGAGAGAGAGAGAGAGAGGGAGTGGGATAGACACAGAGAGAGAGGGAGAGAGAGAGAGTGGGATAGACAGAGAGAGAGAGAGTGGGATAGAGAGAGTGGGATAGAGAGAGAGAGGGAGTGGGATAGACACAGAGAGAGAGGGAGAGAGAGAGTGGGATAGACAGAGAGAGAGAGAGTGGGATAGACAGAGAGAGAGAGTGGGATAGAGAGAGAGTGAGAGAGAGAGTGGGATAGAGAGAGAGAGTGGGATAGAGAGAGAGTGAGAGAGAGTGAGAGAGAGTGGGATAGACAGAGAGAGAGAGTGAGATAGACACAGAGAGAGAGTGGGATAGAGAGAGTGGGATAGAGAGAGAGAGAGGGAGTGGGATAGACACAGAGAGAGAGAGGGAGAGAGAGAGTGGGATAGACAGAGAGAGAGAGAGTGGGATAGACAGAGAGAGAGTGGGATAGAGAGAGAGTGAGAGAGAGAGTGGGATAGAGAGAGAGAGTGGGATAGAGAGAGAGTGAGAGAGAGTGAGAGAGAGTGGGATAGACAGAGAGAGAGAGTGAGATAGACAGAGAGAGAGAGTGGGATAGACAGAGAGAGAGAGTGGGATAGAGAGAGAGTGAGAGATAGAGAGAGTGAGAGAGAGAGTGGGATAGACAGAGAGAGAGAGGGGGGTAGGAGGTGGGGTGGGGTAATTTATACTGGAGAGGGGTGTGTATAGAATTAAGCTGTCGTCTTGTTTGGCCTTTCCTCTTCTACCTAGTTTATACTGAATCTTTCCTCTTCTACCCAAGGCTGTAGAGGTACTTACTTTCAATTCATATTGAATCTTTCCTCTTCTATCCAAGGCTGAAGAGATACTTACTTTCAATTCATATTGAATCTTTCCTCTTCTACCCAAGGCTGTAGAGGTACTTACTTTCAATTCATATTGAATCTTTTCTCTTCTATCCAAGGCTGAAGAGATACTTACTTTCAATTCATATTGAATCTTTCCTCTTCTACCCAAGGCTGTAGAGGTACTTACTTTCAATTCATATTGACTCTTTCCTCTTCTACCCAAGGCTGTAAAGGTACTTACTTTCAATTCATATTGAATCTTTCCTCTTCTATCCAAGGCTGAAGAGATACTTACTTTCAATTCATACTGAATCTTTCCTCTTCTACCCAAGGCTGTAGAGGTACTTACTTTCAATTCATATTGAATCTTTCCTCTTCTATCCAAGGCTGAAGAGATACTTACTTTCAATTCATATTGAATCTTTCCTCTTCTACCCAAGGCTGTAGAGGTACTTACTTTCAATTCATATTGAATCTTTCCTCTTCTATCCAAGGCTGAAGAGATACTTACTTTCAATTCATATTGAATCTTTCCTCTTCTATCCAAGGCTGTGGTGGTACTTACTTTCAATTCATATTGAATCTTTCCTCTTCTACCCAAGGCTGTGGTGGTACTTACTTTCAATTCATATTGAATCTTTCCTCTTCTATCCAAGGCTGAAGAGATACTTACTTTCAATTCATATTGAATCTTTCCTCTTCTACCCAAGGCTGTGGTGGTACTTACTTTCAATTCATATTGAATCTTTCCTCTTCTACCCAAGGCTGTAAAGGTACTTACTTTCAACTCATATTAAATCTTTCCTCTTCTACCCAAGGCTATAGAGGTACTTACTTTCAATGCATATTGAATCTTTCCTCTTCTACCCAAGGCTGTAAAGGTACTTACTTTCAATTCATATTGAATCTTTCCTCTTCTACCCAAGGCTGTAAAGGTACTTACTTTCAATTCATATTGAATCTTTCCTCTTCTATCCAAGGCTGTAGAGATACTTACTTTCAATTCATATTGAATCTTTCCTCTTCTACCCAAGGCTGTGGTGGTACTTACTTTCAATTCATATTGAATCTTTCCTCTTCTATCCAAGGCTGAAGAGATACTTACTTTCAATTCATACTGAATCTTTCCTCTTCTACCCAAGGCTGTGGTGGTACTTACTTTCAATTCATATTGAATCTTTCCTCTTCTACCCAAGGCTGTGGTGGTACTTACTTTCAATTCATATTGAATCTTTCCTCTTCTATCCAAGGCTGAAGAGATACTTACTTTCAATTCATACTGAATCTTTCCTCTTCTACCCAAGGCTGTGGTGGTACTTACTTTCAATTCATATTGAATCTTTCCTCTTCTATCCAAGGCTGAAGAGATACTTACTTTCAATTCATATTGAATCTTTCCTCTTCTATCCAAGGCTGTAGAGGTACTTACTTTCAATTCATATTGAATCTTTCCTCTTCTACCCAAGGCTATAGAGGTACTTACTTTCAATGCATATTGAATCTTTCCTCCTCTGCTCCAGGTATACGTGTACCTTACCTCCTGTTTAATCGTTCCTCTCCTACTCAAGGGCATACTACTTACTACATTAGGGTTGTTTAATCTGTGCCCTTCTACCCTATAGGCACCTTATGATCTGCTCGCTAACTGGCCACTCTAAAACATGGTCTTTGTCTATCTCAAAGAGCAAACCTCCCTATCTCCCAGCTAGAAACTTGTGAATAAATCTTCACATCTCCTAGGTTGATATTTGTGAAAATGTCTTCACATTTTCCAACTAGGGAGTCACTTGTGAACGAATCTCCCATCTCCATGGTAGCTTTGAATAAATCTCCCAACTAGGAAGACACTTTTGAACACATCTCCCCCCTAGGGAGACACTTGTGAACAAATCTCCCAGCTAGAGACATACTTGTGAACAAATCTCCCCTCTAGAGACATACTTGTGAACTGATCTCCCCGCTAGGTAGACACTTGTGAACAAATCTCCCAGCTAGAGACATACTTGTGAACAAATCTCCCCGCTAGAGACATACTTGTGAACTGATCTCCCCGCTAGGTAGACACTTGTGAACAAATCTCCCAGCTAGGGAGACACTTGTGAACAAATCTCCCAGCTAGAGAGACACTTGTGAACAAATCTCCCAGCTAGAGACATACTTGTGAACAAATATCTCACCTAGAGACATACTTGTTAACTAATCTCCCTCTCCTGTGAACAAATCTCCCGGCTAGGGAGAAACTTGTGAATAAATCTCCATCCGAGAGATGTGGTGGGAGTAAGTCACTTAAGGCCCGACAGCCAGGCAGGACATCTCCAGGGATACCAGACGTGCTTTAATTAGAACCAAATGAGAAAATGCGACTTTCAGAAGGTTCCATTAACAGGCCTCGTTTTCAGGAAGGTCACGGCATGAGGTCACGGGCAGGACACCCAAGCTTTCTTGATGCACCAGTTTATCCCTGGCCGGGAACCTGGCTGTGATCTGCATTCAGAACCAGGGGTGGTCGCTGAGTTACTCATTTCTGGCCAGTTAACAATCTTCATCATGTGCCGTGTCGACATGTCCTAGCTTGCTATCTCACTCGATGATCAGTCTGTGTTCGTGTGCCGTGTGGTCGTCAAAACATATAGATAGTTATCTCTTTGTCGCCCCGTTTCTCTTTTCAATCAAAATTGCCAGTTGTCACTGAGACTTCAAGTTTATGTCTCTTCATACCGTATCCAACAAAACTTGGCGGTCTATATCTAATTTATCTCATCATCATCAAGTGCCTTGCCAGCCGACGTAGGCGTTCATGAATCTCCACAGATCTCGGTCTTATGTTTACTGGTGGTCTAGTCTCAATACATCTTGACGGTCCATATCTAATTTGTCAAGTCCCAAAAATCTTGACTGTCTATATCTAATTATTCTAGCAATCATTATGAATCATTATCTGTGAATGTAAGAGGAACCTAATGAAATAATACGATCCGTGACTATAGAACGGGCTGTTCCAGAGACAGTCAGGTGGAAAAACAAATCAATGAACACGACGGAGACAAACAGAACGACGACAACCTAGCCAGGTTGGACAATCTCAGTGAATGGAATGAGCGTCTGAAACGTCATATTTCTTACCCAGGAAACGCAACTCGTGTTGTCCGAGAGAATTATCACGATAGGCTCCTGTTCGTTAGTTATTGAGTTATGTGTCCTTGTCCTAGACCGACATGTTTAGAACATTTCTAGCTATGGTTTCATCTGTTTGTGAGACTGGACATTGCCACAGTAACATCCCTGTCATACACCGCAAGGTACTATATTGGCAGTAAATCAGAGATAGTAGTAGGCGTAGTAGTAGTAATAGAAGTAGTTGGTGTAGTAAAAGTAGAGATACTACTACTACTACTACTACTACTACTACTACTACTACTACTACTACTACTACTACTACTACTACTACTACTACTACTACTACTACTACTACTACTACTACTACTACTACTACTACTACTACTAGCTATAGAAGTAGTAGCAGTATTGTAATAGTCGTTGTAAAAATAGTAGTATTAATAGTAGTAGTAATAGAAATAATAATAATGATAGTAGTAGTAGCAGCGGCAGAAACAGCAGCAGCAGCAGCAGCAGCAGCAGCAGCAGCAGCAGTAGTAGTAGTAGTAGTAGTAGTAGTAGTAGTAGTAGTAGTAGTAGTAGTAGTAGTAGTAGTAGTAGTAGTAGTAGTAGTAGTAGTAGTAGTTGTTGTTGTTGTTGTTGTTGTTGTTGTAGTAATAGAAGGAGGATGATATACGGGAAGGAAGATGATGAAAAAATAATAATTACTTCTAGCTAAGAGGGAGGCAGAGAAGAAGCAGAAGATTTGATGCATGTCCATTGATAACACTCTCTGAAGGCCGACCACAGCTTCCCGCAGTCATTCTCCACCAGTCCCAAACGTCAGATGAAAGACTTCCAGAAGATTAACGCCGCTCCCTTCATCTTACGTGATCACCCAAAGACAAACGACGTAAACCTCAAACAGATACAGACATGCCGTCTGTCCGTCTGTCCGGCGGGCCTCAGACAGAGGCGGTATCTGTGGGCCAGGTTTTATGTGGCCGGCAGGAAGATGTGAATATTTGATCTCCATTAAACTGGACAGTTGTCTGATAAACTGACCAGAGCCGGAAGTCCCCCGCTGTCAACGGCACATCCTGACTTCTGACGGTTTCCGCCGGCGTGTGGTCACGTGGTCTGTGGATGGTAGATGACCAGGCGTTGTTGCAGAGAGCCAAAGGATTGGCGTCCCGGGTGGGGGGATAATTAATGAATCTAATTACAAGGAGGAAATTAGACACCTCTACCACATCAACTCTTCCAGCTCGGCACGGCTCGCAACTGGAGATTGTATATCGTCTGTGGTAAATGGTTGCTAGTCTGTCTGTCTGTCTGTCTGCCTGTCTGTCTGTCTGTCTGTCTGTCTGTCTGTCTGTCTGTCTGTCTGTGTCTGTCTGTCTGTCTGTGTATATGGGTGTCCCCTGTCTATTTGTCCACCTGTCTGTCATCCTACCTGCACGTCGGTGTGTCTAGCTGTCTGTCTGCATACTTGCCTGCCTGTTTGTCTCTCTCTCTCTCTCTCTCTCTCTCTCTCTCTCTCTCTCTCTCTCTCTCTCTCTCTCTCTTTCTCTCTCTCTCTCTCTACCCTTCTGTCTGTCTATTCATATCTTCCTGCATATTAAAATGTATGACTATTTCTCTGTCTGCCTATCGTACCATAAGCACCCATCCCCCTACCCGTTAGACAATCTGCCTGTTCAGCTGTGCCTGTCTACTCCTGGTGTCTAATAAGTCAGTGAACTACACAGTACAGCGTGTGTCGACTGTAGCCACTGGCGCGGACTGAAACGTGATGGATCCAGCAAGCACCCATACAAGCCATACCCCGTAACCTTCAGCCTCAAGAACCTTACGTTACCGTCCTCTAACTAATAACATCTCATTGATTAATTTGGTTATTTCGGGATTTGAATTTTAAATATGGAGCACAACCCACTACTGGCAACGCTGATCGTATTCTGGTATGAACCTAAGGCCTATCCACGTCAATATTACGTGGATAGGCCTTAGGTTCATACCAGAATACGATCAGCGTTGCCAGTAGTGGGTTGTGCTCAATATTTAAAATAACATCTCAGTTGCTACGTTGACCGACAACATCGTAGTTGCTACATTAACCAACAAGATCTAATTTTAGTATATGTATCGCAGTTGTTACATTAACCAATAATATCGCATTTGTTACATTAACCAACAAAATCGCAGTTGTTATATTAACCAACAATATCTAATTGTAGTACATGTATCGCAGTTGCTACATTAACCAACAACATCTCAGTTGCTTCATTAACCAACATCTCAGTTGCTACATTAACCAACAACATCTCAGTTGCTACATTAACCAACAACATCGCAGTTGCTACATTAACCAACAACATCTCAGTTGCTACATTAACCAACAACATCTCAGTTGCTACATTAACCAACAAAATCGCAATTGCTACATTAACCAACAACATCTCAGTTGCTACAGTAACCAACAAAATCGCAGTTGCTACATTAACCAACAACATCTCAGTTGCTACATTAACCAACAACATTTCAGTTGCTACATTAACCAACAACATCTCAGTCGCTACATTAACCAACAAAATCGCAATTGCTACATTAACCAACAATATCTCAGTTGCTACAGTAACCAACAAAATTGAAGTTGCTACATTTACCAACCACATCTCAGTTGCTACAGTAACCAACAATATCTCAGTTGCTACATTAACCAACAAAATCGCAATTGCTACATTAACCAACAACATCTCAGTTGCTACATTAACCAACAATATCTCAGTTGCTACAGCAACCAACAAAATCGCAGTTGCTACATTAACCAACAACATCTCAGTTGCTACATTAACCAACAACATCTCAGTTGCTACATTAACCAACAAAATCGCAATTGCTACATTAACCAACAACATCTCAGTTGCTACAGTAACCAACAATATCTCAGTTGCTACAGTAACCAACAAAATCGCAGTTGCTACATTAACCAACAACATCTCAGTTGCTACATTAACCAACAACATCTCAGTTGCTACAGTAACCAACAAAATCGCAGTTGCTATATCAGCCAACATTATCCCAACTGTTGCATTAACACACTTTATCAGTTTTGTACAATATAGAGTGAATAAATGAATGATACTCTAACTTGAACACTTAAAATACACAGTCTCAGGTATTGTTCGAATATCCAGAGCCTTTGTTATCCCTGTCAGGGTCTTAAACCTGGCTCGTTGTACCTAACATATGTGAGACAAGTACAAGTACAAAATGATTGGACTTGACACACAATGACACTAAGTTCAATGGATTTATTCACAATTCACATGCAAGACAATCTAGTTTGGCATGTGATGATCATTACAATACATATACAATACATCAGTACACTTACAGACAAAACCCACAGCATCACAGTCTATCTCACAAGATATACAAGCACTCGACTTTCGGGCACAGAAACGATACGAAGCCTTTCTCAACCCACACGTCTTGTCTTGTCCGAGTCCCCAAGCAGTCTGCCGGTTTCCTCACACAGTGCTTGCCATGTGGACTGGCTTCACGAGGACTGCGTGCGTCCTGCTTTGTCCTTGCCTGACCGCTGACGATCGCGTCAGCCAGCAGCCTGTGGGCAGGTAACTGGTACTCGCCTGGCGGCCGTAACGATGTTACTGCATCCCGGCTGGCGACTATTCGCCTGGCGGGCGTAACGATGTTCCTGCATCTCGGTTGGAGACATAGAGATTCTGACACGCTCCCCCGGGGCTTATTCATGAAAGATTTTATATTTCATGCATAATCTACCTAGACATAGGGTTTATATTTTAACCATGTCAGAATCGACCTTTCTGTTGTCATGTACATTGGCATAGAAATACATAAGAAATGCAAGTTGTATGTTAAGTCATGCGGTGTTCAATCTTCATCACTTTCCAAGTTTCATCCTCTCGATGGATGATCACCTGAGTTGCAATATTGACCCAGTCAGATCGGTAGCATCAGCAACAATGCAACTACCTCGCAACCTCTAAAAAAAACTAAATAATATGCTTTTTGCAACAAAAAACATCAGGTAAGACCGTAATACGACTTTTTATAAGCCGTATTCAACGCTCGAGTTCCGACCTCATTTGACCGGGAGTTCTTCCGTTGGTCTACAACTCCGGTAACCCTATACCATACCTAGCTGATGACCATTTGGAGTGTTGACAATCTGGCAACACAATGGCTATTTTTATACAACACATCTCTGAATCCATTTCCATTTACCACCCTTAGTGTAATAAAGTAATAACAACAAAAATGAAAGGGACATAATTTCAAAAGATTTCAAATCTAAATTATTACAATTATTGTTCTATTTCTCAGCGTCATAGCTTGATGCTTTTCCATACTAGCGAAAAAATGTCGGTAGTGTGAATAAGTTAATCAAGATATGATTCTAAGATTACATTAGTCGAAAAATGTTAATACACAATTCGTGTATTCGAAATTGGTGTTTCATAATTATTTTAGAAGCGTCATACATTTTTAAGATTTTTGTTTATCGTCTGCTACTTTTGATCTAAATTTACAAATCATCCGGAAGTACACACGAACAGCTGGTGTTGTTAAAAATCTATCACACACTTGTTCCGCTCTGGTGTAGCAATGCAAAATGTTCTGATAGTTCATGTGTTCGTTGTTTCGCTGGAAAACTTCTGGATTCTGATTAACTGCAGTGGTGTAAATGTCAAAGTTCAGTTCACACTTTCGTTCACGGATTAAAATGTCACTGGATATGATCCACTCGCAGATACCAATGATAACTTGATTAGTTCGCTTCAGGTAAGTTGAAAGCGCATGTGGCACTGTTCTTGTTTTATAATATATACAATTAATATTGTTCGCTTTCTACCACACACTACACAATTATTCCAGACGATTACTACACTAATAATAAAATAAAAAACAATATTTACAGTGGGAATGAACCCTATCACATCACATCATCGATGTACACAGCTTTTCTGAAAAAACAAATTCACCGATGGCTGTGTTGATCTGAGTGTTTTCTAACACACTGCACTCAGACATTAGTGCTTACTGGGTCGTTCGGACAACGGGACAAAAGATCAGCAATCGTGTTGGTTGTGCCAGCGATATGTCGAACTTCAAAGCTGTAATCTTGAAGCAAAAGAGACCAGCGCGCTATCATCTGGTTTGTTGGGACCCCTGAAGTAATAAATTTTAATAGTCTATTGGCGGACTCTACGATGAAATGTCGTCCTAGGAGGAATCTGGACAATTTAGTTATACCCACCACTAGAGCAAGAGCTTCTAACTGAGGTGTGGACCAAGCGCGTTCTCTTGGTTTCAATTTCCTAGAGACGTAGTATACAGGATATAGAATGTTGTCATATTCCTGTAATAGAACAGCCCCAATCGCCACGGAGCTCGCGTCTGTGCGTAATCTGAAAGGAATATGTAAATTTGGCAATTTGAGAATGGGATTCTTTAAACTATTCTCAGAAAAATAAGATAACACTTTCTGGAATGCAAATTTTAGGCATTCGTTGTTTACAATCTTTTCAGGTTGGTTTTTCGTTAGTAGGTTAGTAAATTTTTCTGTCAGTTCAGCAAAATCTGGTATGAACTGCCTATAATAATTTAATAGTCCTAATACACTTCTGACTTGTTTCTTGGTAGTCGGAAGTGAGAGTTTCAGTATTTTGGACACGATGTTATCGTCTGTCGTGACAAAGCCATTAGATATTCTATAACCCAAGAAGGAGATTTCCTGATAGGCTATGTCTACTTTTGTCGGCTTCACAGTCAGTCCGTGTTGTCTAATCCGTTCAAATGTCTGCTGTAATGTCTTTATGTGGTCTGTCATCGTCTTTGTGTGAACACAAATGTCGTCCATGTAACAGATAATGTTTGTTATGTCCACAAGTAATAGTCGTGTCATACGTACGAATGTCGCTGGGGCATTGACTAGCCCAAATGGTAATTTGCACCATTCGTACAGTCCCCAAGGTGTGGCAAAAGCTGTCAGATGTCTGCTCTGTTCGTCTACCGTTATCTGCCAGTAACCTTTCGTCATATCTTCGTGAAGTACCTAGAGTCTGTCAGTTCTGTCAGTAGGTCCTCGCAGTTGGTCATTGGTTCCAGATCTAGAAGAGTTATTTTATTTAATTTTCTATAGTCGACACAGAGTCTTATCGTGTTGTCCTTTTTGCGTACCATGACCATTGGAGATGAAAAATGTGATTGGGATCGTCTAATGATGTTGTTTTTCTCTAAGCTAATGATCTCTTGATGTAAGTTTTATTTGTAATGTAATGGAATGGTGTACGGTCTGCATTTTATTGGTGTGTTTGAAGTGAGCGTGATGCGGTGTTGTACTAATTCTGTTTGTCCTGGGTTGTTGGAGAAGATGGTGTTGTATTGTTGTATGAGATGTTTGCAACTGTCTGTTTCTGCTTGAGTTAAGTTTGGGTTTATTTTGATTTCTTTCAAGCAGTTTGTCGTGTCTAATGCAGATGTTGGAATTTCGTCACTATCTTCGTCATCTTCATGGTCTATTATCACTGTACAAGCTGTTGTATCGTCTTGTTCGTTGTCTCTGTTGTAGTATGGTCTTAGCATATTGATGTGGAATATTTTATGTTTGTCTTTTATTTGAATCTCATAGTCCACATTCGAAATCTGTCTTATAACTTTAAATGGTCCCCGCCAAGAGTCAATCAATAAGTGTCGGTCACTAGGTAAGAGAAGAAGTACGTCCTGTCCAGGTGTCAACGTTATTGTCCTGTTACCTTTGTCTGCATATTGTCTATATGTAGCACCAGTTAGTTTTAGTGCTTCCTTTGCAATAGTACAAGATTTGATGATTCTTTCGCGCAATGATGTAACATACACGTATGATGATATGGGTTTAAGTACAGGGGTGGCTTCAGTTAACATTGAATGGTAGATACTCAATGGGCCACGTGGTTTGGCACCATAGATCAGTTCAAAAGGAGAGAATCCAGTACTAGAATGTGGGACCTCGCGATAAGCAAAAAGTATAGCGGGCAAATATGTGTCCCAGTTTTTGGGATGTTCTTGTGTGACTTTAGCAAGCATATGCTTCAAATCACCGTTAAACTTTTCGATGATTCCCGTTGAGTGAGGATGGTATGGAGAATTGAAACATTGTTTCACCCCTAACATTTTGGTGAAAGCTTGAGTAGATGCAGCAATAAATTGACTTCCCCTATCTGATAGGATAGTGTCTGGAAATCCTATTCGTGAAAATATGTGGAAGAAAACTTCCATAATATCATTGGCAGTTATGTTCTTTAACGGAATCGCTTCCGGCAAGCGGCTACATAAATCAATGATGGTAATGATGAACCTATTCCCTCTGGATGTTACTTGATTCAGAGGGCCCACTATGTCGACAGATATTTTCTCAAAAGGTCGACTGGCTAAGTCGGTAATTTGTAATTTGGCCTGTGGGTTTTTACCTTTTTTCGCTAGTTTTTGGCAGATGTCACAACTTCTACAATATTTCTTAATGTCATTGCAGAATCTTGGCCAATAAAACTGTGTTAATAATCTTGATCTGGTCTTAGAGTATGCCATATGCCCTGCAAGAGGTATATCATGGGCAAGATGTAAGGCTTGCTTACGGTATTCAATTGGCAACACAGTTTGCTCTGTGGTGCTGTCACCTCTGATATAGTATCTGGTGAGGATGCCATTCTTCAGAGCAAAATGCCATCTTGCATTTTTGGTTACCTTTGGCTTTTGGCCGATCAGATTAAAATATTTAGATAATGAAGGATCAGCCTTTTGGGCTGCTACAAAATTCTCCTTCATGGTTTTAGGAGGTAGTATGACTGGGCTAAGTATTTCTATAGCCTCAGTTTGATTAATTTCATCTTGCACTCTCGCAGTAGATCTGGTTACTGCGTTCACACATTCAATGATATCAGATGGTGATGAAACATTTTGGTCAATGGATTCATGAAGTGTTAGTGCTCCATTAGCTACCATACATTCATCTGGTGATACTATACTTTCAATGATGACATGTGATGGTGATGATGTTGTGTTATCATCAATACAAACAGATGTAATATCATGAGACATATCATTCACCTCTGGTAAATTACCAATGATAATATCACACACAGGGTTAGTTAATGCAACGCATTTTACTTTCCCAGTGAGGAAAGGTGTTTGAATATATGCCCATGCTAATGGGTACTTTTCAATATTTCCAGAGAATGTTCTGCATGTTACGTGCCTGCCTGTATAGTCTGTAGGCATTATGAACTGTCTCTTTAGACCTATAAAAGAGCTTCCAGTGTCACGACGTACTGTAGCAGGCTTGCCATTCACATATCCCTGATGGATGTTTATTCTGCCTTTGGAATCTATTACCAAATTAGCTTCTTCATTGGCAATAGGAATGGAATGGCCGCATGTTAAAATGCCATCTTCATAAAAGGTATTACAAACAGTACATTTATGTGAATTAAACATGTCAAAAGCCTGTGCTGAGTTCACAGGGAGTTTTTCTGAATGTTCTTCATCTGATGATGAACTGTCAAATAAGGCGGCATTTGCTTTCTTGGTCATTTGCCTTCCTTTACAATCATGACGCCAATGCCCGTACGCTTTACAGAGGAAGCATTTTCGTGCCTTTTTAAAGGATTTCCGTTCCTTATCCTGACTATTTATGTAGTTTTGTAAGTATGTAAGATATGCTGGGTTCTTATCGCACATTTGACCTTGGTGGTGTGACGTGTTACAAAATCTACAATGATTGTATTTCTCAGAAGTAGGCTTATAAGTTCTTTGCCTATTGTAGGTTTCTGATCGAGGTTTATTATAGTTTGCAGCTGCTACGAAGTTTGTATCAGTAGCTTCACTAGCAAAACAATGTTTATTGGCTGAGTAGTAAGCCGACCCACGTCTCTCCATCTCTTCTACACTCGTACATTCATTCTCTAGCAAAAAATTTGAAAATGCTGGTGGAAGGGATGTGATGATTTTATCCCTGATAATGAGATCTTCTAACTTATCATAGTTCTTATTTACTTTGGCTGCTGAACTCCATTTTGTAAATACGTCTCGGACTACAGAGACATAGTCAGAGAACATCTGAGTAGATTTAGGACTCAGTTTGCTGAACTGTTCTCTGTATCCTGCCTCATCTAGCATAAAATGAGCCATAATTTTCAATATTAGATAGTGGTAATCTTTTCTGAGGTCTTTGGGGATAGTCTCTATGACTTTCAGAGGTTCCCCTGACAAACTCCTCATATAAATAATGTTCCATTCAGAAACTGGAACTTGATAATGGTCCATTAACGTTTCAAAATTTTGGGTGAACGCTGCAATGCAGTCACCTGAGGTATAATTTCTCACAATACCTTGATACTTTTTGTACTGGTTCTCTTTTTCCAGTCTTTCAGATTTCTTAGACTCTTTGTTTATGGCAGTCTCAGTGTCAAGCTGTTTAATTTTGAGTTGTAATTCAAGCTCTTCGCGTTTGCTTTGAGCTGCTATTTCTGCCTTCTTCAATTCAGAATCTAACTCTGCTTGTTTCGTTTTCGCAGCTAATTCTAGCTCAGCCTGTTTTGTTTTCGCCTCTGCCTGCTTTAATGCTGTTTCTGCCTCTGCCTGCTTGGCAGCTCTTTCAGCCGCTCTTTCCTCGCGTTCGCTAGCTTTTTCTTGTACTAGAAGGTGTTCAGAATATTTTGTTTCACTCCATCTTGTTAACTCGTCACCAGTTAACTTTAGCTTTAAACCCATCTCAATGAAGTCATTTAATGAAGACATGATGGAATGTTTAAATGAAAATAAGTTATCAGACACACAATTTGTTACAAGGTGTTAGTAACGTGAACAATTTTACAATATTGTTGACTTACAATTTATGCCCAAATTTGCATCCGAAAGTATATAGAAAAAATATACTCAAGTGTACTGGATGCGGTGAAGAATGGTTCAAACCAGGGCTAGGAACTGTAGGGTCGCTACTTCAAGGACAAACTGACCTCTACGGGCAAGGGTTTCAGATGGCACAGAAAACCTGCTTTCTTTTTGGGAGGGAATAAATTAGAATCTCCCTTTGTGTGAGGTGTATGCTTGTCACTAAGTTTTGATTAGGTTTGTATGGCGTTGAGTGTAATTGTCAAGAGGTGAGGGTGCTTCCTCTACAATGATACGAGTTCAGGCTCTATAATGTAGCGAGCTCACCTCAAGCTCTATGTGGCTCTGGGCATCAGGGGTACATGACAGCATATATTGAGGCATTCTGACACAGGACAGGGTAACCATCTGAATTCCACAACAACGACTCAACGCATATACTGATGGAATGAACTGCAATGTATTTCTTACAGCTGATCGTAGACTACGGTAATGAGTGTGGGATTGATGCCGACTTCAGTCATTCTCTCTCTCCAGGCACTCCCACTCTTCAATCAGAAATCATCTCCACAGACCAGTGAAAGTGTTGGGAACAAGGCCAGACGCCTAGTGTATCATGCAAATCCAATATATTGCTCCTACCTTCAACTGGAGCTCACCACACTCGAATTCCAACAGCCAGCGCTGCCTTTAGTGACTTATGAACTTCAGTCACGATTCGACTCCCGAGACTGGTATTGAAAGCACATCCGATCACCTTGTCCGCTGGCACACAAACTAATGCTTAAGCCGTTATGGCGTTAGGTGACGTCCTATCATGACGTCTAAATTGCGTTCAATGTTGGTGTCACAATGTTCACCATTTGAGACACCCTTTATCTTCTTCTTTGATGCGCTAACTCATCAATTGCCTGCCTCACTGTCATTTACTACATGACAGCTTTGCCCCCTCTACAATGAAAATGATCGTTAGACCATTTTCTATGTTATCTTGACATGCAGGCAAATGATGTCCACGACGTAAATTACATCCTATTGTGATAGACAATGCATTCACCGTCCTTGGAACTTAGTTTGTCAACATGAACCAATCTAGATCGTGGGATATTGAACACCGGACTAAAATACAAGTCCCGAACACCGCCACCTCTACATTCTATAAATGATCCCTGAGATGTTATCGCGTTACCATGCCCGACTACTTGTAACTAAACTAAGGCTCAAACACCGCCAGTTCATATATTAAGATCTGTTATCGCGTATATATGTTGACACCCTAAAACTACTAACAGTCTCTATATCCCCGAGTGCTGTCAGTTAAATAAAAACACCATCCAGTGTTGCATACCCAACGATCACATGATCCGTAGTCGACAACTTATTGTCCCTGACGTGAATACATATATCCCCACAACTGCATGTCGACCTGGCACACCCTCATTTCTTTTCGCTATAGCATGTCGATAGGGAAAACTATTCTCAATATCACTGTGTTATATAACTATAGTGTGTTGTTCATTTGTTATATGTATCTATGTATCCTATAATGTGTAATGTTTACTATATGTTTGTGTCTATTAATTTTCTTTCATTCCTTTCTCTTCCTTCATCCATCGTGAAAATGATATTATGATGATCAATAGTTAACACAGCACATACTACTGACATTACGAACTACAACACATCAATGTCTGGATAATTAAAATAACAAATATCAATCCTCATAATAATTATAAAAACAAAATATATAATCATAACATTAAAACAATAAACATATTCATTTATGAAACATGTATCTTAAATAATTTGATCGGAGATTCGCACAGACTCTGTCCTCGAGTTTATGTCCTATATTAAAAATTCCCAAAATCATGAATTTGTTCATAATTTTCTTATACTAACACAATTAAAATTATCTACAAACCACCACCGATACTACCATATTGGCTTGTGACAGAATGAAGCCACACACATCGGTTATGCCACGTGAAACTTTTCACCTGTTTCTCATATTGGCTTGTGACAGAATGAAGCCACACACATCGGTTATGCCACGTGAAACTTTTCACCTGTTTCTCTGAAATAATAATAACAACAAGTGACTAAGTTACGTCTATACTTTCTTTTTTTTTTTTTTTTTTTAAATTATATATTTATCTGTGGTATTTCAGACTTAGCCACAGTCATCCTACCGTAATGTTACACTAAAAAAAAAAATAAAACAGAAAACATATATATATATATATATATATATATATATATATATATATATATATATATATATATATATATATATATATATATATATATATATATATATATATATATATATACATACATAAAACTTTCATAATTTATTTATAGTCTACTGAGTAAATCAGATAAATTATTTTATGTTCTAAAAATTGAATTTCCCGAAATGCCATTTCAGTTTTACTTGGCTTTATCGTAAAACCAAACATCCGAATGCGACAAAACAAAAATCTGTCTAGGAATGTACGATGATGTACTGTCTCAGTTTTATGGATGTTATGTTTGTGATGTCCTTAAATAGTAAATGTAGAATGATAACGGATAGTTCTGAAGACCAAAAAGAAGGTATAAGAATTCCTATAAACAGAAAGGCGCTACAGGCGCGGTCATGTGTACAGAATCCTCCGCCATCCCAGATATGATCCATAAAACTATATAAATTTCGCCATGCTCGCTATTACTAAGTCTATTTGAGCCTAGGTTTTAGATAAAGATAATCGCTCATAAAAAAAAAATATGATTGTTAATATGAACAAGACAATGATACGAATACAGTACACTCCACTTATAACAATATTTATGATGACAATACAATCACAATGACGCTACATGTTTTATTTACGGCTAGTAAAATTCACTTTGAGATGACCAAGAATTTTCTTCCTAACAGATATTTAACCAATTTCTGACCAGAATTTACCAATGATAAAGTAATTTCATAGCGTTTGTGTGATTCGTATACCTTTCTCCCTGAGTACAAGACAAGATGTAGCATTTTCCTACAACCTTGTGGAAGAATGTACACGACAGACAGTAAACAGGTACCATCCACCACAACACCATTATTTACTCCAAACATGATCTTAGGACTGATCATTGAATGTGCTTCCTGCAAGGGACTCTCAGATTCATCATACCGTGTCGTCAGGCAGGTTGTTAGACTACATTGTACAGAATCATCATATATACCTATAATATGGCTCACCTTCCGGCGTACACCATATTGTACCATCTTAATCACACTCCCTGTAACCTTAGCTATACATTTTATTACTTTGTTTGTTATGATAGATAGAAAGGAAATCAACCAGAAGAAAGTATCGACTAAATCAAATGAAGTATCTGTTTTCATACACATATTCTTCGGATTACAAGACGGAACTGTCACTGATATGTCATATGTCCGTGGTTTTCTATCCACTTGTATGATGTCTTGTTGCAGCGTTATTGCTGTGGCTTGAACTATCTTATTATCTTTAGGTTCCACCATAACTGGATGTGACATGTGTGTTTTTGAAACCAGACCATCATGAGGTAATCGACTTTCCTTTTGTATTTGTGTATTATTAACGGTGTTTGCTACAATATGCTTCCTTTCCCATTCTGTTATGTCCTCACACGAAACATCACATAATTCAGGGATATTTCCAATAAAGACATCCACAAATGGGTCGGGCAGCACAGCTACCGTTATTTTTCCAGAAAAATATGGGCAGTTTATATCAGCCCAGGCAACTGGAAACTTTTCTCTTCCACCTCCAAAAGTCCTACAGGTCACATGCTCTCCAGTATAGTCGGTTTCATTAATCAGCTTTTTATGTATTCCTACTATACTCGACCCGGAATCGCGTACTAAGCTACATTTCTTTCCATTCACTATGGCGTGTTGTACGACCAGTGATCCATTGGTAATTTGGACCGCATTAGCCTCCTGCACATGTATTTTATGACCACACGTCAAGTTGCCCTCTTTATGAACGATCTTGCAGGTATCACAAGTTGGGTCGATGGGAGAATATTCAACCTCTACCGTATTTGCATGACTAGTCTCGTCCGAGTCACTGTCACTACTAGATGTTAGCATCCCTATGTTTGCTTCTTTATACAGTTGTCTTAACGGACAAGCTAAAAACCTATGTCCAAAACTTTTACATTTAAAGCATTGTGTTTGTCTTTGATAGGTGTTAAATCTGTCTCTATTTCTAAGTGCTAATTTCTTTATGTAACTGTCAAACTGCGGATGTTTGTCACACATTTGATTTGAGCCGTGGGTAAAACCACAGTATTTACAAGTTGTCCACACACACTTTTTTCTCGTGTTTAACATAAGGTTGATACTTTGGTTGTTGTTGTTTTTCCCTCCTTTGATGTTGTCCCCCAGACTGTTGTTGTGTTTTGTATCCCTGCATCCTTAATTTATGAGGGAATCTATCACATGCGTTTGTCTCCACCAATGGGGAAAAACTATTATTAAATATGTCTTTGTGGGCGTCGAAGAAAGACTCTCCCTTTTCATCCATCTGCTGTATACTCGAACATTTCTGTTCAATAAGAAAGGTAGACATAGATGGAGGAACCGCCAAGATCAGTCTGTCTCTAACAATCAAGTCCCGTAGCCTCTTGTAGTCATCGGTAACATTGGCTGATCGAGCCCATTTATCGAATGTTAATTGAGTCAAAGAGGAGAAGTCAAGGAACGTCTGTCCTGCTTTAGGACTAAGATTTTTGAATGATGCACGAAGGCCAAATTCGTCAAGACAAAAATGAGACAGCAGTCTCTTACGAATGTATGAGTAATCACTACGTAGCTCATCTGGGATCAGTTCTACAACCTGCAAAGGTTCACCACTTAAGTGCCTATGCAGCAAAACTGCCCATTCGGTCTCCGCAACTCCATAGTGTCTCAAGATTAGCTCAAAATTAGTTAGCCATGCAGAGACGGAATCGGAGTTGGAGTATGTCTTTATCACCCCATTATATTTCTTAATGGCATCTGTGGATTGTGCCTCCACTTTGTTTCTAGCAATCTGTTCATCCTTGTCCTTCTCGTATTGTTTCATTTTGAAGTTATTCTCCAATTCTTTTTCCTTCAGAAGCTTTTCTGTATTCAATTTCTCAAGATTAAAAGCCATCTCTTTTTCTCTTAATTGTGCTTCTCTATCTAGTTTTTCCTTATCTGCAGCGATTTGCAATGCCATCCTTTCTTTATCTGCTGCGATTTGAGCTGCAATTCTGTCATTTTCTGCGGCTATCCTCTCTTTATCTGCTGCAATTTGAGCTGCAATTCTGTCATTTTCTGCGGCTATCCTCTCTTTATCTGCTGCAATTTGAGCTGCAATTCTGTCATTTTCTATAGCCATTTTTTCCTTCTCAAATACTCTTTGTCTCTCTTGTTCATCTAGTCGATCCTTTTCCAATTGTCTAATCGCAACTCTTTCGTTCCTTTCGTGAGCTTGAAAATCTGTAAATTGTTTCTCCGACCACGATATAAGATCTGCTCCTGTCAAACCTGCATCTTTCCCAATTGCAACAAAATCCTGTAATGATGACTTGTTTTTATGTTTCTACAATATTTAATAATAATAATACTCAAAGTGTGAAATGAATGAAACGAAAAAAAAAATATTTTACCAAACCATAGACATGGCTTATAAGTATTAAAATCGACAGACAAAATCGAAGAAAGTCGAAAGAAATAATTAATAAATTACAATTAGATACATTAATAATGAAAATGACAAATAATTTTATAACAGACACGACCTATAACTCAGCAGTTACAGTATAGACAGAGTTAAAGTTCTTTAGATTCCAGCATTATGTAACAACTCAATAATGCACCGCGCATAAGACCTCACAAGACAAAATAGCATAAAATTGTGTATCACGCTTATGCCGTCATCACACTTACGATAATACAGACAAAATAAATGCGTGCAAAATTACAGTATTCTGACCATAACTAATTACTGACAAACCACAAACAAATAGAATACTTAGCTCAAGAATAAGTAAACCTTTTCCAACAGTCCAACAGTAAAACAATCCACACGATTTGATAAATAATTTTGTTCGATGTTACTCCGTAAGAACGACTTTAATGAGTTTATCTGTACGTTCCTGAAATCCAAGGTCTGCGTACCTTCATAAATGATATCACTGTGTCCATTTCGTTGTACTTAGGCGTTAATTCATCACGTTTCCGTATATGTTTAAACTGTTGAACTGTCGTAGGTTACACAAATTATGAAAATACCACTCTAGGCACGATGCCTGTGATCAACCCTAAAAGGATCCTGACCGATGTGAGTGTTATTTGCTACACAATGTAGCTATCAGGTTTAGCACTATTTTGTAATGCACTGTCTATATGCACTAAGATAACCACTGTGTTGACACAGCCTCAGCGAGGCGTTGATTATCTTGTACACTTAAATAGCACTGGAAAAACAAACATTCGTTTTCCATAGAACATATGTCACTGTGACGAACTGTTGTTGGTATAAACGATACAATCAACCAGCGAAGGTAACCCACTGACGATCCGACAATCTCTGCCTTTGTAGATCTTGATATCAATCAGTTATTAACAATCTTCCGTATCCCGTGTGTCTCCTATGTATCGTGACCTCTATTTTTAATCCACAAACTGGTACTTGATAGTTTTTCCAAATATAGTCCACCTAGACTTTCAATCTTGCTCTTATAATGAGTATAATAACTCGTAAGCAAATGTTCTCTATCTAGATCAACAATCAGAGCGATAATGTCAATATACGGCTCTCGGACAATTAAGTACAGTACCGACCTCTTTAGCATCCAGAAAACAGTCTCCAACTGACACTGACAGTGCGGTTAATCATTTATAAGATGATAAGACAATTAACAACCGAGGATGCGCCACTTGATCACCAGCTATTGATCGGCATGATCCTCACATTTACAGATACGTTGCGTGTTCATGAATGTGTTTCTTTATCAGGCTGCGAAAATGACCGTTACTATGTCACTCGGTCATGGTTCAAATCTTTTTGGATGACGCTCCCATGTCAAAACCAATGGTTCAAATCTCTTCGGACGATGCTCCCATGTCAAGAGGTGTGGCTTGCTTCCCCTACAATGATACGAGTTCAGGCTCTATAATGTAGCGAGCTCACCTCAAGCTCTATGTGGCTCTGGGCATCAGGGGTACATGACAGCATATATTGAGGCATTCTGACACAGGACATGGTAACCATCTGAATTCCACAACAACGACTCAACGCATTTACTGATGGAATGAACTGCAATGTATTTCTTACAGCTGATCGTAGACTACGGTAATGAGTGTGGGATTGATGCCGACTTCAGTCATTCTCTCTCTCCAGGCACTCCCGCTCTTCAATCAGAAATCATCTCCACAGACCAGTGAAAGTGTTGGGAACAAGGCCAGACGCCTAGTGTATCATGCAAATCCAATATATTGCTCCTACCTTCAACTGGAGCTCACCACACTCGAATTCCAACAGCCAGCGCTGCCTTTAGTGACTTATGAACTTCAGTCACGATTCGACTCCCGAGACTGGTATTGAAAGCACATCCGATCACCTTGTCCGCTGGCACACCAACTAATGCTTCAGCCGTTATGGCGTTAGGTGACGTCCTATCATGACGTCTAAATTGCGTTCAATGTTGGTGTCACAATGTTCACAATTTGTGACACCCTTTATCTTCTTCTTTGATGCGCTAACTCATCAATTGCCTGCCTCACTGTCATTTACTACATGACAGTAATTGTAGGTCGTAATGTCGTCGGTCAACAATTTTTTCAAATCACAAGTCACTTTCTTTCCTAAACTTTCTGCTTTCCACACCTAACTTCACAAATACAATCTAGATATCTTCGAAAAATCTATAACAATGATGACACATCACTTACATCAAGATGACATTTAGTAAGGACATAGACATCATGTTCACAAGATGGCGACAAGGTCAAATTACAACAAGTTCAAAATGGCGACAAGTTTTACAATCACCGATGTTTTACACATTTAAACAATCAAATGCATGTAATTTATGTTAGTATGTTCAATGAGGACGAGCCTTCCACGTTCACACATGTCAGGGTCTTAAACCTGGCTCGTTGTACCTAACATATGTGAGACAAGTACAAGTACAAAATGATTGGACTTGACACACAATGACACTAAGTTCAATGGATTTATTCACAATTCACATGCAAGACAATCTAGTTTGGCATGTGATGATCATTACAATACATATACAATACATCAGTACACTTACAGACAAAACCCACAGCATCACAGTCTATCTCACAAGATATACAAGCACTCGACTTTCGGGCACAGAAACGATACGAAGCCTTTCTCAACCCACACGTCTTGTCTTGTCCGAGTCCCCAAGCAGTCTGCCGGTTTCCTCACACAGTGCTTGCCCTGTGGACTGGCTTCACGAGGACTGCGTGCGTCCTGCTTTGTCCTTGCCTGACCGCTGACGATCGCGTCAGCCAGCAGCCTGTGGGCAGGTAACTGGTACTCGCCTGGCGGCCGTAACGATGTTACTGCATCCCGGCTGGCGACTATTCGCCTGGCGGGCGTAACAATGTTCCTGCATCTCGGTTGGAGACATAGAAATTCTGACAATCCCCACGACAATGTACATTTTCAAGACGAAATCTTTCTGTCTGCGCAAACCTGGTTGGAACCGCTTAATTGCTAAGGCCTCACGAGATCTAAGCAAGCATGTATTGTTCGTCGAATATTCTTTTTGCGTATTAACCAATATCTCATGTGGTCTACTAAACAGCAATATCTCGGTGCAGAGAGCAGAATCCTGCCGCTGTCAATGTAGAGGTCTACGCGCTCATCTATGAATACTCAGATAACCCCGAAGTGCTCATTTATACAGATGAATCTGTTGTAAAGCAGCAGAGAAGTGCGTGGGCATTTACAGCCCATTCAGCGGGCCGAACCGTTCAAGAATCCAGTGGTTCCCACTATATGACAACGAGCAGCATGACGATGGAGGTGATGGCAGTTACACAGGCTTTCATATGGCTGGAATCACAGCATTATACCAACGTGTGTGTACTAAGTGATTCAATGAGCATGATTCAGAAGGTTGAAGCTGGATCTGTACGTAGATAGTGGACTGAGTCGCTGCGGAAGTCTGTTGTTCATAAAGTCACCTTCATCTTCGTCCCGGGACATGCAGGAGTCGAGGGAAATGAACGAGCTGATAAACTGGCTGGCTCTGCACCGCCTGTAGATGGCCAGCCCATGGATCGTGCCGATGTTATTAACGTCCTCAAAGATATGGCGAGAACAGAGGATTTTGACGTCAGTGAATCCACATCGCTGTCCAGGGTGAAAGACTTGGGAGTAAGAGTCGGCACGGCCAGACACGAGAGGTACATCGGGAAAACAAGGCGCCTCGTCAACCATCACAGAACTGGCATTATTAGCCATCAGACGCTGATGCATATGCTGGGGGAGGATCTGAGCACCTATGGACATGTCCGGAGTGCAATGAAGATACCCCAACTGACTTGGGAATAAGAATAGGTACGGCCAGACGCGAGAGGTACATCGGGAAGACAAGGCGCCTCGTCAACCAACACAGAACTGGCACTATTAGCCCCCGGACGCTGATGCATATGCTGGGGGGAGGATCTGAGCACCTATGGACATGTCCGGAGTGCAATGAAGATACCCCAACTGATAATTGATAACTGAACTGATAACAGCAATATCTCATTCGTTGTTTTACCAACAATATCTAATTTGTTCTATTAACCAGCAATATCTCATTTGTTCTATTAACCAACAATATCGCATTCGTTGTATTTGAACAATATCTCATGTGTTCTATTAATCAACAATATCTCATTTGTCGTATTACCAACAATATCTCATTTGTTGTATGAACCAACAATATTTCGTGCTTTTTAGTAACCAACAATATCTCTCTTGTTGTATTAACCAACAATTTCTCATTTGTTGTATTAACCAACAATATTTCTTTTTTTCTTCTTTTAACCAGCTATATCTCATTTGTTATATTTAGCAACAATATCCCATTTATTGTATGAACCAACAATATCTCACTTGTTGTATTTACCATCAATGTTCCATTTGTTGTAGCAACCAACAATCTGCCTGAGACACAACCTACACCGCAGCCAGCAACAAGTTAAGATGCAGGCGTGACGTCACGTGACCACCCGTCGTGTGCCTGGCGTGTCGTGGCTACCCACATCGGAACTCTGGCAGAGTTACTTAAACGACGAGCATGACTCAGAATCTCATCAAGAGCTCTCATCCCTCGCCAGGACAAACAAGAGGATCAGGTTTGAAACCTTTACTCTCGTCCCAAACGCTTCCTCTCTCCGCCGGACGCGGTAACATAGCAGTGTCATTGGAGGCTAACACAGCGCCTCCTGCCGGGTCATTGATGTCAATGAGCTATCAGAAAGGAGGACGTTTCGAGGGCCAGGCTTGAGATGTGGGACCGGTAATGCCATTTCTGTGTATCCGGGCGAGAGGGCATCTCAAGACGATGTCTGGTTTAAGTCTCAGCGCACAATCTACAGCGGTTTCACTTTAATCTGGGAGGAAATTTTACAGCCTCGCTGGACAAGCTAGGTCAGCGGGAATTTCCCAACAAAACCAGAACGTAGACGGTAGAGAAACGACAATGATAAAGTGGGTTGGAAAACAAGATGAAAAGATTTTTGAGTGATCTTCCATCAAGGAGAGAGGAGGCACGAAGTCAGAGACAGGACAAAGGTAGGTCAACAGCTGTAAGTTCCTGCAATGTCTTATCGCCAGAACAACATGTGTTTTTTTGTACTCGCTCGATTTGAACACAAGCATAGCCCTTACAAATGCTACTACTACTAATGCACTGGGCTGACGTTTGCGTGTCGATTAGTTTTCCCTACTACCAGTGTCCCTCGCCATCAAGTGAACCCACTCCAACATCAGAGGTTCTTGTAACTTGTGTTCCCAAGCCAATTACGAGAAAACAGCAAATGAAAGCATATTTATTTTAAAAAATGTACATAATGCAGTAACTAACTCATCATCATCATCATCATCATCATCATCATCATCATCATCATCATCATCATCATCATCATCATCATCATCATCATCATCATCATCATCATCACGTGCCTTGCCGATAAGCGTGGCCGGTCATATTTCGCAATCTCACACGATCACCAAATTCGAAAATCAGCTCAGTGTTCTTGTCTCTACCATACCACGTAGCGAAGCCATCCAGGTATTTACTTTTCTGCCTTCCCCTTGTTCTCTTCCCCTCGATTTTGTTGTTACCAAGTTCGCCAATTCATTTCGTCTCATAACGTGAACAAACATTTGTGACTACTAGCTAACTTTGTTGTTGTTGTTGTTGTTGTTGTTGTTGGTATTGTTCGTATATCCTTTACAGGACATCGCTGTCAACATCAGCATCTTTCAGCTGACTGTTGATTTCTTGGCAAGATTACGCTCAGTAGTTTGCCATTGCTTTATGAGCGACCGGCTCACATACCCCTAAGGTGCCTACGCGGCGAGAACCGCTACCGATACTCGCGGACGTCACGTTACTCACGAGAGTATACGGAATTACGGAGAAAGTCGCTAACGCCTAGGCCAGGGAGACCGGCACTAGCTAACCACTGAACGTACAATTGTCAAGATGTTCAACCTGGGCTTGACGGCAACGTACTGCGACGGACAGGCAACCTGTTTAGACCAAACAAGCAGATAAATATTTGTAGGTTTATAATGAATTAACATAAAGCCACGGGTGGAAGGGAGTCGGGTAGGGCAGTGGTTTGAACTCTCGCCTACAGACCCGGGGAGTATGGGCTACAATCCCCATTTAGGACACAATTCGCTCCGTGGCGAAGTGCTTAAGGACGCAATTCGCAATTCCGCCTACCGCGTTCGAAACACAGTTGTGGATGATTTGGCAGCCGACCGACTTGCGTTGAGTTTTATACTATGGTATGCGTGCTGGTCGTTCTGAAAGTAATGGTAGACTACTGAACATAAACTTGTCCAAAAATCACAAACAGCCAAAAACTGCTGGGGTTGACTGCGATGTCCTGTAAAGGATATACAACTAACAATTTAAAAAAATAAAGCTGGGCTTGCAGGTGGACACAGGCTTGTATTGTAATAATTGTATCATATGTATTGTAGTACAGGTATGACATGTATTGTATTACAGGTATGAAATGTGTTGTATTACAGGTATGACATGTGTTGTAGTATAGGTATGACATGTGTTGTATTACAGGTATGACATGTGTTGTAGTATAGGTATCACATGTGTTGTATTACAGGTATGACATGTGTTGTATTACAGGTATGACATGTGTTGTAGTACAGGTATCACATGTGTTGCAGTACAGGTATCACATGTATTGTAGTACAGGTATCACATGCGTTATAGTACATATATCACATGTATTGCAGTACAGGTATCACATTTGTATTTTGTCTCCGACCTCCTGTCTCTGTGCCCAAGCGGTTACGGGTGTAATTCGCAATCCCGGAAACCGCATTGGAAACACAGCTGTAGGCGATTTGGCAGCAGACCGCCTTGTGATGATGTCATACAGGTTTGAGTGCTGGTCTTTCAGAAAGCAATGGCCAAGAACTGAACGAAAACTTGCCAAGAGATCACTAACAGCCAAAACATGCTAGGGTTGATGTGACGTCCTGTGAAGGATATACAAGTAAGTTGTATCTCACAGTGCAGCAGAGGCCCTCAACAAACTAAAGTACTGAGGTCGTGAGGCTCGAATTTATTGCACCGTGTTCTACCTTATCTGCCTCGGTCTCTTTCGGCACAACGGCAAGCCTGTTGATGAGAGCATCGCACAGCGCGCGGGCTCCGTAACTGGGAAGACGTCGCTGGTTGTCTGAACCACGCAGTCCGAGGATCGAATCCATGAGCTTCAGTACGCGAGGTAGATGGCTAAACCACTTGGCCACAGAGACTCGGAGACCCTGAGCTATTTCCCGCCAACCCCTCCTCCTCCTCCCATCCGTTGCTGTATCTTCCTCCTCCCTCCATATCTTTCCTACATTACTAATAGATGTCTACAATCATCTGTGTGACCTGCCTGTATATCTGTTGCCCTGTCTGTTCCAGAGGTAGGACGTTCTTGTACAACTATTCACAGGTTCTCTCACTGTGTGCGACCTAGCGCCACAGTCTTGTCTTAGCCTCTTGATACAATCAATCCTTAAACTCCACACTGAAGATTATGTCTTTCTGTTTGACTCTTGCACTTGGTATTACATGTTTTTTAATGTATCTCATTGTTTCTGTAGTTGTCGTGTTTCTGACTCATACAGCAGTACTCAGTTGGACCAGAGGGTGGGGGAGTTAAAGTTAAGATAGTGCAGCTTTGAGGTAACCAGTAGGAACTGGAGCCATCAGGGAACAGTAGTCTCTGACTCTCAGCCCGTGGTGGGCACAGCTGGAGAATGAATGGCGTGCTGGAGTGGGCGCTGAGCACAGACTCTTCTGTCTTACATCCAGAAGTACTTTATGCTGGAGTGTGTGGTAACCAGCGCTCAGATCTGTTGGCTTCCAGAGGCCCAATAGTTGCAGCACTCACAACAATAGATACATTCTGTAGACTGCCTGTGAATGACTGATAGCTGAAGATACAATCACGGATGAAGCAACATATCTAAGCATGCTTGAGTTTGAACTTCTGAGAGGTGTGTACGAGAGGACGAATCCAGTGTGTTTACATCCAGAGGGTTACAGGAACAAGTCACATCTACACGTGTCACCCAGTGTGTTACAGGAACAAGTTACATCAACACGTGACAACCAGTGTATTACAGGAACAAGTTACATCTACAAGTGACATCTACATCTGACATCCAATGTATTACAGGACCAAGTCACATCATCTACACGTGACATCCAGTGTGTTGCTGGAACAAGTCACATCATCTACACGTGACATCCAGTGTGTTGCTGGAACAAGTCCCATCTACACGTGACATCCAGTGTGTTGCAGGAACAGGTCACATCTACACGTGACATCCAGTGTGTTGCAGGAACAGGTCACATCTACACGTGACATCCATTGTTGCAGGAACAAGTCACATCTACACGTGACATCCAGTGTGTTGCTGGAACAAGTCACATCATCTACACGTGACATCCAGTGTGTTGCAGGATCAGGTCACATCTACACGTGACATCCATTGTTGCAGGAACAAGTCACATCTACACGTGACATCCAGTGTGTTGCTGGAACAAGTCACATCATCTACACGTGACATCCAGTGTGTTGCTGGAACAAGTCACATCATCTACACGTGACATCCAGTGTGTTGCTGGAACAAGTCACATCATCTACACGTGACATCCAGTGTGTTGCTGGAACAAGTCACATCATCTACACGTGACATCCAGTGTGTTACAGGAACAAGTCACATCATCTACACGTGACATCCAGTGTGTTGCTGGAACAAGTCACATCATCTACACGTGACATCCAGTGTGTTACAGGAACAAGTCACATCATCTACACGTGACATCCAGTGTGTTGCTGGAACAAGTCACATCATCTACACGTGACATCCAGTGTGTTACAGGAACAAGTCACATCATCTACACGTGACATCCAGTGTGTTACAGGAACAAGTCACATCATCTACACGTGACATCCAGTGTGTTACAGGAACAAGTCACACCATCTACACGTGACATCCGTGTGTTACAGGAACAAGTCACATCATCTACACGTGACATCCAGTGTGTTACAGGAACAAGTCACATCATCTACACGTGACATCCAGTGTGTTACAGGAACAAGTCACATCTACACGTGACATCCAGTGTGTTACAGGAACAAGTCACATCATCTACACGTGACATCCAGTGTGTTACAGGAACAAGTCACATCATCTACACGTGACATCCAGTGTGTTACAGGAACAAGTCACATCATTTACACGTGACATCCAGTGTGTTATAGGAACAAGTCACATCATCTACACGTGACATCCAGTGTGTTACAGGAACAAGTCACATCATCTACACGTGACATCCAGTGTGTTACAGGAACAAGTCACATCATCTACACGTGACATCCAGTGTGTTACAGGAACAAGTCACATCATCTAACGTGACATCCAGTGTGTTACAGGAACAAGTCGCATCATCTACACGTGACATCCAGTGTGTTACAGGAACAAGTCACATCATCTACACGTGACATCCAGTGTTGCTGGAACAAGTCACATCATCTACACGTGACATCCAGTGTGTTGCTGGAACAAGTCACATCTACATGCGACATCCAGTGTGTTGCAAGAACAAGTCACATCATCTACACGTGACATCCATTGTTGCAGGAACAAGTCACATCTACACGTGACATTTGCCGAGAGGGACTGACCAACAATAGAGCTGACCGTAGTGTTATAATGAATATTCTTAAAACTAAGAACGAACTAGAGCAGTACTGATTTCACGTTGGCTTTGAACATTCAAAGTCTGAAAGTGGCTTTGAGCTATTTTTACTTCCATGTTGTTAAGTGTTTAGCGTTTGTTGTCCGTTAACGTAAATAGCATTGTTGTGAAAGAAACAGCCATTGTTTCCTCCACGGAACACACACAATCAAACAACAATTATTCCGGAGAATGTTCTCCAACGGTTAAATTCCCTTTAAACAGTTGTCCGGTTTTCCAACTGTTAGACCGACCAAACAAACACAACCACACAATAATTAGCTATTACAAGCTGCAATATTTGGCATCCAATCTGGCAAGCGTGTTTGCTTACTCATTAGATTCTGAACATTTCTATTTTTACAATTAATGATGCCAAATTTTCAGACAGTCAAGTTTGGCTTCCCGGAGCTGGGAATCTGGCATGAAATATCCCCATCACAATGGCGGATAATACACTGCTGTAATGAAATGAGGGACAGCTCTCTAGTCCATTAGTCTCCAGATGTGCCGGAGTGATTATTTGGGAACTAATCATCTGGTCATTAGTTCTTGGTGGACTTTTCTCGCCTCAGGCAACGCCCAAATTTGTGAGAAAGGAATGGAGAATGTGGGGACATCGGAGAGGCACGCAAGCGTGTGTTGTTGTTTTGTTTTGTAAAGTGTGTAAGCCAAGGTTGGGGAAGATAGCAACGGTCGACACACGGACTCTGTCTGACGATAATCAGGTCAACATAGGGAGATAGAGAAGTATGAGAGAGAGGAGAGAGAGAGAGAGAGAGAGAGAGAGAGAGAGAGAGAGAGAGAGAGAGAGAGAGAGAGAGAGGATGAGAGGGGGAAAGAGAGGAATAGAGATAAACTGAGAGTGAGAGAAAGGAGAGATCAAAGACAAAGATTGAGTGACAGAGAGACACACAGGCAATGGCAGGCGGCAGACAGTCAGCTAGCTCGATAGACTGACTGATCGGTCGATAAATCCATAGACAGACAGACAGACAGCCATCTAACAGGCCAAGACATCTAAGTGTCATTTGTCATGACATGTTGGTGTGTCGTATTAAATCGATATCCCCTGTGTCTCTGCCCCCTACTCTCTAGCCTTACAAGCTGTTTCCTCTCTGTGTGCCCAGTGCCAGTCCACCAGATCCTGGTCGGAACAGCTCCTCCTTGTACAGCAAGCTGTTGGGCGTCATCACGCTGTTTTCTTTGTCAATCGTTCATTCATTCATTCACTAAGTAACTCACTCACTGATTGATGTTTTTCATAGATTTATTGATTTATTGATTGATTCATTCACTCACTCATTGATTCACACATTCATTCATTGATTGATTGATTGACTGATTCATTTATTCGCTCATTGAATGATTGTTTCATTCTATAAGTACCTACTCTATCAATGTTTCCTCTATACGTTTCTATTCTATCAGTTTATTAAACAAGCTGAACAGAGCACAAATGTCTTTGAATGTAAATGTTATAGACGGGTTCTAAGAATATCTTGGATACGGAAAAGAACAAATGCATCCATACGACAAAATCTGAATATTGAAGAAGTTAGGCTACTCTATCCATCATCCATCATGTGCCGTGTCTGTAAGCGTGGGCGGTCATGATTCACCATTTCACTCGATCACCAGAGTCGTGGATCAGCTCAGTGTTCATGTCTCGACCATGCCACATGGCTGAGCCATCCAGGCATTTACTTCTCTGTCTTCCTCTTGTTCTCTTCCATTCGATCTTGCCAGTTGTCACCAAGTTCTCTAATCTATTTCTTCTCATAACATGTCCAAAACATTTTGACTGTCTATGTCTTATTTCTCTAATCAGTTTTTGATCTTCATTTATTTCTTGTAGGACTTGGTGGTTGGTTTTTCTGTCTGTCCATGGCATTTTCCTCAGAAACCACATTTCCACGGCCATCAGATGTTTTTCAGCTTGATTGCTCATTGTCCAAGCTTCACATCCAAACAAAAGTACAGGATCTATGTAGCACCTCAACACTATTTTTCTCGTAGCAATTGACTTCTTTTTCTTGGTCAGTACGTTTATCATCCTGAAAAAGGCTATCTTCGCCATGGCAATTCTTGTTCTAATCTCTTCAAAGCTACTAAAGACGGGAGACATTTCGCGAATGACGCAGAAGATGAATGTGAAGTTAAAACGTGGTTTAGAAAACAGAGCACACAGTTCTATGCAGCCGGTTTGGGAGGACTGATAAAACGATGGGATAAGTGCATCAATGTTGGTGGAAATTATGTTGAGAATTAAATGGAGAATGTATGTATAAAGATAAACTGGTTTCAAATTGTTATCATATTTAATCATTTATATACAGCCATTTGTGACTTTCTTATTGACTTCGCCTCGTATTTCTTCTACAAATATCTACTATATGAATGTATGTCTTCTATAAGTACCTCATCACCATCATGTGCTATGCTGATAAGCGTGGGCGGTCATGTTTCACCATCTCACGCGATCACCAGAGTCGTGGATCAGCTCAGTGTTCTTGTCTCAATTATGCCGTGTGGTCAAGTCATTCAGGTATTTACTTCTCTTTTCCCCTTAATCCTGCCAATTGCATTTTTAACTTGTCTAGTTTATTTTCCCTCACAACCTCACCAACAAACACTGACTGTCTAATTTCTCTAATCAGTTTACGATTTTCATTTGCCTCTTGCAGGACTTGCTCATTGGGTTTTCTGGCGGTCCATGGTATTCTTTGCATTTACCCCAGACACCACGTGTCCACTACCATTCGATGTTTCTCAGCTTGCCTACGTATTGTCCATGTTCCACACACATATAACAGTATAGGGTTTTTAAAAGAAATTTAGCTGCATGTCGTACCCAGGACGTTGCAGTCAAATCCAGTTTTTATTGCCTGTTTGTGAGTTACTTGGTAATTTTAAGTTAAGTAATTTGCCATTGCAGACGCCTCATTTCACCGAATTCAACGCAAAACCATCTGCTTCCAAATCCTGCGAAGCTTATTGCAAACCATCGACTCGATATTTCTGAGTCTTTGAAACTGTGTTCATGACACTCCCCCCCCCCCCCCCCACCCCCTCCCAACCCAAGCCACACGACTCGTCATTAAGAGGGTTTCTGAAGCTGCCACTATGTTTCTGATTTCACGGCCTTGCAATTTTCGCAGCCTTTTCTCGACAAGTGCCTTAAGATAGAGCACTCAACTAAATATCTAGGCCAGCCCAATTTATCTAGGTCATAAACTGACACCAATCTTGGTGGCATGCATCCTGCAGGTCAGCCGACAACCCCAGGCAATCTGTCATCGCGCCATTGACGTAATGCGGACACTTAAGTGTCATGGATCTGCAGTCATGAGTCAAACAAAGTCATCAATCACTCACCAGGAGCAGATACTTTCCTGATTCGCTACCCCCTCGTCTATTCTACAGGTTTGACTCATTCTGTGCAAGACTCGTGGTCACTGGCACAAAGTAGGTTACTGGGTGAGGTGACTGGTACCGAATCAGATGTTCACATCATCGTCATCCTTATCATCGTGTTTATCCTTATCATCATCGACATCATCATCATCATCATCATCATCATCATCATCATCATCATCATCATCATCATCATCATCATCATCATCATAGTAATGCTTATCATCATCGTCATCCTTATCATCGTCATCATCCTTATCATCATCATCCATATCATCTTTTTCTTCTGTTCGGTAAATAAATATGACAAGTAAATGTAGACCTAAACCAGGAACTGTTATTGTGTTAGGATGTCACATATTGTAGGCTACAACATATGTAGTAGGGTGCTCCCGTCCTTGTCGCTTTTCTTATCAGACAATTTCCAGAAAACTCTAAAACATTCTTCTCAGACACTTTCCAGAAAACTCTAAAGTCTAAAACATTGTACAGAGACCAGGTTTGTAGTGCTGGCTAGACTCCAGAACTGTACTCGTCTAAAGTTTAATCCTACCTCGTCTGGGGGTTGAACCCGGACCATAATCTTGACAGGCAGGGACTCTGACCACACTACCACCAGAAAACTTAACCCAGTGTAGGAGAACTGACAAACCCATGACTTCCCATCTATGAGGACACTGATAAAACCATGACTTCTCAACTCTGAGGACACTGAAAAAACCATGACTTCTCAACTTTAAGGACACTGATAAAATATTATCTTTTCAACTATGAGGACACTGATAGAACAATGACTTCCCAACTATGAGGACACTGATAGAACAATGACTTCCCAGCTATGAGGACACTGCTAAAACGACTTCTCAGCTATGAGGACACTGATAAAATAATGACTTCTCAACAATGAGGACACTGATAGAACAATGACTTCCCAACAATGAAGACACTGATAGAACAATGATTTCTCAACTATGAGGGCACTGATTAAACCATGACTTCCCAACTATGAGGACACTGATAGAACAATGACTTCTCAACTATGAGGACACTGATAAAATAATGACTTCTCAACAATGAGGACACTGATAGAACAATTGTCACAAAATAAAACCTTGCGTTTAACCAGTTGATTATTATAGAGGATTTCTGATTAAACGGACTATCTGCCAGCGACAACTATTTTACTAACAGAAAAAAACAAATCGGAGGTCAAAACCCCAGGACGGTAAATAGTTGCAGCGGCACGGGGTTACATTGGGTCGACAACAGGGGAACATTTGGAAGTGAGTGAGATGAGTCTATACATCGCTTTGACAGTTCATAAACAGGTTGGATTGAAAGCGGAAGTACTCAGCTCGGAAGAAAACAGTCCATCTGTCATATAGTTTCCGGACATCACGCAGATTGGCAGATTGCTATTGACAACTGTTGTTGGGATCATACAGTAACTCGCTAGCTTGTTGGGGATGTCAAAACAAGTGATGACAACTTTGACAGTGACTAAGCCAGGGACAATGGATTCTTGACAATGGATGATATGTCCAAATAACACCTGTGTGGACAGGAAGAATACCGTCACGTGACCAATTTTAGGTTTTGCCAAAAAACCATGATTGGAGAGGACAGTTGAACTCAAACCTTGGATTTTAGCGGACGTGCTTCGGCACTGCAGTTCTGATTGGAAAATGTCTACCGTGTGCGAATTGAGTTAATTTAATTTCACACGTGCCTGTCATGGCAAGAGTGGATGTAATTGGATCTAACTGCGGTGGTGCCTAAGGTAGAACCTATTATAATTAGTTCTAATTAATATAGGCTGTAGCCTTGTTAAAACTAAAGTGTGATGATTAGCAATGTTAGTGGAAAACTAGCTAGAGTAGGGAAGTGATACTTGGCTCTGTTAGTTGAAAATAAATTAGTGAAGTGTTGATAAGCTTTACTAGTTGAGAATTGAGTAATGAGGGATAATTGGGATATTCCAGTGGGTGCTCCCTGGTGGGGGGGGGGGGTGGGGTTCCGCACGCTGTTGGTTGTTTTTTTTTCTTCTTATCTTGGCCTGATGTAAACCTCTGTGTTCAGTTCATTTGTCCCTGACAGTTTAGGATCACTGTATTTTCTGAGCGAGGCCGATGGCCACGATCATCTAATAGAGATCAGTGACGGGGAGGCTTTCACCAGTTGTATGATCTAATTTACAGGTTCCCTCTGGTTGGAATGAAGAACCCGGAACCAATGAAAAATCCGATCCCGGATAAATTATGATGTAGAGAGATGGGCCAGCAACTTTCGCAACGGAAGAAGTTAATACACATTGCTCGGTGGAGCCTAATGGTATATGTATCCTACATGAGTGAATACCAATCGTTAACACACCTGAAGTGATGGATGTTCAGCCCATGAGGAACTAGATCATTAGGAACTGATGTTCACATTAGATGAAACCAAACATTGAAGTGTAGTTGTTCCACGTATCAAGGAAATCAGAACTTTCAGACTATATCTAGTGAATAAAGCAAGCCATTTTTGTCTAGATACTTTGACCGTTTAAGAGTGAAAACACAGAACTAATAGGAACCACTGTGTTAGGAACAATAATAGTATTTTCCACGGATTATATATTTACATGGGATTCAGATCTCATGGTCATCAGAGCTCCTGGAGGAGGACATGTCTGGAGAGAAGGATACGACTTCGGTGAGGTCTATTGTACTGACTCGTATGATGTCGTGTAATCCTTGCCATGATGTGTGCACTATGATCCTGAACTTTGAGGGCTGACATATACATTTATGTTATTATACACGACACACATTTTTCTTCGCATACACGTCTCATATACGTTACACTTTTCTTTTAATAAATTAATCTTTATTAATTTTTAGAAGTAAGAGTTGTTGGGTATGTAACGTTGGGGAAGTATGAGAGGGGGCATAGTACGACAGTGAGAGAGTGATAGGAAAAGGTGTCCACGGGCTGGTGGAGTGTGTTGGACGGAAGCTGGTGGATTCTCCAGGATATTGATAGGAAAGAAAAATATTATAGTGTGGGTGTTGACTCTCCTCACTCCAGGGACGACACTTTAAAGGAGGACACGACAGTATTGGGGGCTCGATAACGTGATCTTTGGACAGCGGGATCTCTCGTAAACGGACTCCTTGGACAGCGAGATCTCCTGCAAGTGGGATCCTTTGACAGTGGGATCTTCTGACAACGGGGTCTTTTGACACGGGATCCTTAGTTATAAGAGGGAGATATCATATTGGAGAATCCAGCTAGAGTGAATGTGGATAGGGGTTAGGACTAATATCTTACCTGTTCACACTTCACACGTCTGCATAGGTCTGTGGTCCTGATTCTACTCTTGTCACTGAGTGAATGTGCTGTGTGTGGTAATATCTAGATTTATAGTACTTGTTCATATATCTGTATAGTAATTTGCAGTTATATTGTACTCGACCTGCTAGCTTACCTATCTGTAAAATGGCCACCCCTAAACTAAGCACAGCAGAATTAAGGGCAAAGGGGGAAGACATGGGATTGTCGGGTTCTGCTCTAACGGATTACATACAGGAAGTGGAGAGAGAGTGTAGTCAAGCAGAAAGGGAAGATCGAAAGGCCGAGTTGGAATTGAGAAGGATGGAGTTGGAACAAGCTGCGAGGAAATTGGAAGCTCAGCAAGCAGCTAAGAAATTGGAAGCTGAGCAAGCAGCTAAGAAATTGGAAGCTGAGCAAGCAGCTAAGAAATTTGAAGCTGAGCAAGCAGCTAGGAAACTGGAAGCGGAGCAGGAGGCTCAGAAAAGGGAGCACGAGTACCGGATGAGGGACCTCGAGTTGAAGAGTCAATCTAATGGGGAAACTGAGGGAGCAGTTGGAGGTTCCTCCATCCCAGGCTCAACACCAGTAGGTGGACATGGGTACCATGCTATGAAGTTTCCATTAGCGGTATACGAGGAGGACAAAGAGAAGATTGACCAGTACCTTCAACGCTTCGAGGCTATGTCAGTTGCTATGGGTCTGGAGCGTAACAAATGGAATCTCAAGCTATCCCAAGGATTACGCGGGACAGGCTACGAGGTTTATTCTCGCCTGCCACTAGGACATGAGAACAATTATGACGAGTTAAAGACGGCTCTGGTGAAACGATTCGAGGTTACGTCACATACCTACCGGAAAAAATTTCGAGCAGCGAAACGAGAACCGGGGGAGTTGTTTGCCGCCTACAGTTTGCGTCTAAAATCTTATCTCCACAAGTGGATGGATTTGGCTGGGTTCGCACATGACTATGAGAGTCTGGAAGAGCTCATGGTGGTCGACCAGTTGAAAAAGCAAATGTCTAAACCTCTCAGGACGTTCCTGGGAGAACAAGGAGCGGAACGTATTGACCTCGTGACAAAATTAGCAGAACGGTTCGTCGAGGTACATGGGGAGGCAGGGGAAAACCTTTCCACCAACAACAAAAGTCAGGAGAAACATGACAAGAAGAAAGCCAAAAACTCAGGAACCAAAAAGTGGGAACCTTATGTGCAAAAATCAGAGGATAGTTCAGAGAAGAAGAAGGAGGGAAGCAAGAGCACTTCAAGCTCTACACCAAAACGACCGTGGTCGGAGAAGTGGTGTTCAATTTGTAAGTCACCCTCTCACAATACGAGGGACTGCAAATCAAAGGCTAAGAACCCTCACTTCGCAGCATGTCAAGTGACTTCCAAGGAGGTTGTCACGGAAAATGCCAAGGTCAACAAGGAAGCTCGCCACCAGGAAAGCTCACTCAAGTCCGGCACTAGAAAATCTAGGACAGGGAAATGGTGCAACCAATGCAAGTCGAATACGCACAATGCTATTGACTGCAGGGGAAAGTCAGGAGACACTCAATTCGTCGTGTGCCCCGGAAAACCTAAGGTGGAGCCCACCGAACAGGTCAAGGCCGAGGAAGAGACTCCAGACCAGGAAAAACCACCTGTAGTGGAATGGGTAGAGGTTAACGGTCGTCAAGTGGAGTGTTTATACGACACAGGACTGGACGGGGAGGCCGTGATTTCTGCGGATCTGGTACATCCAGAACAATTCACAGGTGAGACCATGGAGATACAGCCTGCACAGAAGAGTGCTGTGACCATGAAGTTGCCCATTGCTAATGTGGAGATTCGGTCAATGTACGTCACCGGCACCATCAAGGCCGCTGTATTGACCGATCCCATTTTTTCAATAATCCTAGGTTGCCGGTATGTCTTTCTGGGAATGCCCAGGGAGCTAATCCATATGGGAGCAATGCAGACTCGCTCTCAGACGAGAAAGGAAGAGGCAGAATCAATTGTGACTAACCCAATGCCGGGGTGAGCTACGAACTGCCCAGAGTGAGGATGATACTTTACGTCCTTGCTACAGAAAGCTGCAGAAAAGTGCTGATCCACCAGGACGGGGGCAGTACTACATGAAGAATAGGATACTCTACAGGAGAGCAGGAAGGGGAGACAACCTATACGGTCAGTTGGTTGTCCCGAAAGCTCACCGGTCCCAGATTCTTCATATGGGGCATACCATCTCCTTTAGTGGACACATGGGTATTGCCGCCACCATGCAGCGGATTTCCTGCCATTACTATTGGCCGGGAATGACAGATGATGTGCGTCGGTATGTGAAGTCATGCCCTGAGTGCCAGAGGGTGGCACCGAAACACTGGACATCACCGGTGGTGTTGGGTGAGATGCCCATCATGAACTCTCCTTTCGAGAGGGTAGCCATCGATATCGTGGGTCCACTTCCCAGGACTAGGAAGAGGAACATGTATATACTCACAATGGTGGATTGCTGTACAATGTGGGGTGAGGCCATACCGTTGACCATGATTGACTCGAAAAGAGTGGCGGACGCACTGATGCAGGCCTTTACCAGATTAGGCTTTCAGGATCAAATTCTGACGGACAATGGGTCTCAGTTTTGTGGAAAACTCATGGAGGAGGTATTTAGGGTGTTTCACTCTAACCACATACATACCTGCCCTTACCACCCTCAAGCCAATGGACAAGTAGAGCGTTTCAACGGCACGCTGATGACAATGCTCAGGAAACTAGCGGAGGAAAAACCGGATAGGTGGGATGAATATATCCCAGCAGCCCTTTTTGCCTATCGGGAAGTTCCTCATGGCTCAACAGGACTACCACCCGCTACGTTGCTGTTTGGTCGTCCAATCAAAGGACCGTTGGAAGCCATGTTGAGGAGTTGGACTGAAGAGGGGACGTCAGAAGAAGTAATATCATCCTACAAATACGTTTAGGAACTGAAAGAAAAACTCCACAAGGGATGGACTCTGGCAAATCAAAACTTGAAAAAGGCCAGGAAAAGACATGCGGCTTACTACAACCGTAGGTCTAAAGACAGATCTCTAGAGGTGGGAGATAAAGTCTTGTTGCTACTCCCTACGGGAAACAACAAACTGGAGATAGGTTGGCAATAGGATAGATAGGAGAGGGAAAGGATAACCCAGGTTCTCAAGTCTCATAAGGAGATACTGACTGATAAACCAGGACGAACGAGGTTGGTGGAGTTCGAGATGACTTTGACCACGCAGGAACCTGTTCGTCAAAAGGTTTACCCAGTGCCATTCTCTAAAGAAAAGGCCCTGGAGGAGGAAATACAAAAACTGCTGGAGGATGACGTGATTGCACCATCCACATCCCCATACAATGCAGGGGTAGTTTTGTTACGGAAACCAAGTGGAGAACACCGGTTGTGTATAGATTACCGACTTCTGAACAGTCATACACAGTTTCAGGTGGAACCATTGCCGAATCCAACTCAGTTATTCGCTAGGCTCCATAAGGCTCGGTACTTTTCAAAGGTGGATCTGAGTCGGGGGTACTATCAGATACCAGTCAAACCGGAGATTCGACCACTGTTGGCTTTCAGTACACCCAGTGGACACTACGAATTCAAGGTCATGCCCTTTGGACTCAGCAATGCACCCAGTGTGTTTACACGCATGATGAGAACTTTACTTGATTCTTTACAGGATCCGGCTATCATCTCATTCATGGATGATATTCTGATTTCCAGTGACAGCTTGGATGACCACTTACAATCCTTGGAGAGAGTGTTTAATAGGCTCAAGGAAGCGGGGCTTACCGCTCGTCCAACCAAGTGCATGATTGGTTACCAGACTCTGGAATTTCTAGGTCACACCATCACTCCAGGACACATTGTTCTAGAAGAGAAGAACCTTGAGAAAATCAGAAATACACCAAGACCAAAAACGAAGAAGGATGTGCGATCTTTTCTCTCGTTGTGTGGGTTCTACCACAAATTTATCCCACATTTCACTGAACTGGGAGCTCCGTTGACGGAAACCTTGAAAAAGGGATTCCCGGACCAAATCATTTGGACACCAGAATGTGAGAATGCCTATAGTCAGTTAAAGGAGGCCTTGGTCAGAAAACCTGTATTACAGCTCCCTGACCTTTCCAAACCATTTGTGTTGAGAACGGATGCGAGTGCGATTGGAATTGGAGCCGCCTTGTTACAGGAAGGAAAAGACGATGCTTCGGTTTTGAAACCTGTAGCATACGCAAGTAAGAAACTTCTACAGGCGGAGATGAATTATTCAACCGTCGAGAGAGAGAGAGAGAGAGAGAGAGAGAGAGAGAGAGAGAGAGAGTGCTTGTCCCTCGTATGGGCAGTGCAAAAATTCCAGCCATATTTGTATGGAGTTAAGTTTCGAGTCCAGTCAGATCATCAGCCCCTGATGTTCCTGGCTACTTCTCAGAAGCTCAACGCCCGTTTGATGCACTGGTCGTTGTTATTTCAACCCTATAACTTCACAGTGGAGTACATTCCTGGGAAGGAAAATGTTGAAGCGGATTTCTTGTCAAGACACCCAGCTCCTGAAGAAGAAGAATAAATCATCTGGATTAAACTCACGGTGGAGAAGAGTGAGATGGACTACTCTCTTAAGAGGGGGCCTATGTCACAAAATAAAACCTTGCGTTTAACCAGTTGATTATTATAGAGGCTTTCTGATTAAACGGACTATCTGCCAGCGACAACTATTTTACTAACAGAAAAAAACAAATCGGAGGTCAAAACCCCAGGACGGTAAATAGTTGCAGCGGCACGGGGTTACATTGGGTCGACAACAGGGGAACATTTGGAAGTGAGTGAGATGAGTCTATACATCGCTTTGACAGTTCATAAACAGGTTGGATTGAAAGCGGAAGTACTCAGCTCGGAAGAAAACAGTCCATCTGTCATATAGTTTCCGGACATCACGCAGATTGGCAGATTGCTATTGACAACTGTTGTTGGGATCATACAGTAACTCGCTAGGTTGTTGGGGATGTCAAAACAAGTGATGACAACTTTGACAGTGACTAAGCCAGGGACAATGGATTCTTGACAATGGATGATATGTCCAAATAACACCTGTGTGGACAGGAAGAATACCGTCACGTGACCAATTTTAGGTTTTGCCAAAAAACCATGATTGGAGAGGACAGTTGAACTCAAACCTTGGATTTTAGCGGACGTGCTTCGGCACTGCAGTTCTGATTGGAAAATGTCTACCGTGTGCGAATTGAGTTAATTTAATTTTACACGTGCCTGTCATGGCAAGAGTGGTTGTAATTGGATCTAACTGCGGTGGTGCCTAAGGTAGAACCTATTATAATTAGTTCTAATTAATATAGGCTGTAGCCTTGTTAAAACTAAAGTGTGATGATTAGCACTGTTAGTGGAAAACTAGCTAGAGTAGGGAAGTGATACTTGGCTCTGTTAGTTGAAAATAGATTAGTGAAGTGTTGATAAGCTTTACTAGTTGAGAATTGAGTAATGAGGGATAATTGGGATATTCCAGTGGGTGCTCCCTGGTGGGGGGGGGGGGGGGGGTGGGGTTCCGCACGCTGTTGGTTGTTTTTTTTCTTCTTATCTTGGCCTGATGTAAACCTCTGTGTTCAGTTCATTTGTCCCTGACAGTTTAGGTTCACTGTATTTTCTGAGCGAGGCCGATGGCCACGATCATCTAATAGAGATCAGTGACGGGGAGGCTTTCACCAGTTGTATGATCTAATTTACAGGTTCCCTCTGGTTGGAATGAAGAACCCGGAACCAATGAAAAATCCGATCCCGGATAAATTATGATGTAGAGAGATGGGCCAGCAACTTTCGCAACGGAAGAAGTTAATACACATTGCTCGGTGGAGCCTAATGGTATATGTATCCTACATGAGTGAATACCAATCGTTAACACACCTGAAGTGATGGATGTTCAGCCCATGAGGAACTAGATCATTAGGAACTGATGTTCACATTAGATGAAACCAAACATTGAAGTGTAGTTGTTCCACGTATCAAGGAAATCAGAACTTTCAGACTATATCTAGTGAATAAAGCAAGCCATTTTTGTCTAGATACTTTGACCGTTTAAGAGTGAAAATACAGAACTAATAGGAACCATTGTGTTGGGAACAATAATAGTATTTTCCACAGATTATATATTTACATGGGATTCAGATCTCATGGTCATCAGAGCTCCTGGAGGAGGACATGTCTGGAGAGAAGGATACGACTTCGGTGAGGTCTATTGTACTGACTCGTATGATGTCGTGTAATCCTTGCCATGATGTGTGCACTATGATCCTGAACTTTGAGGGCTGACATATACATTTATGTTATTATACACGACACACATTTTTCTTCGCATACACGTCTCATATACGTTACACTTTTCTTTTAATAAATTAATCTTTATTAATTTTTAGAAGCAAGAGTTGTTGGGTATGTTGCGTTGGGGAAGTATGAGAGGGGGCATAGTACGACAGTGAGAGAGTGATAGGAAAAGGTGTCCATGGGCTGATGGAGTGTGTTGGACGGAAGCTGGTGGATTCTCCAGGATATTGATAGGAAAGAAAAATATTATAATGTGGGTGTTGACTCTCCTCACTCCAGGGACGACACTTTAAAGGAGGACACGACAACAATGACTTCCCAACAATGAAGACACTGATAGAACAATGATTTCTCAACTATGAGGGCACTGATTAAACCATGACTTCCCAACTATGAGGACACTGATAGAACAATGACTTCTCAACTATGAGGACACTGATACATTAATGACTTCTCAACAATGAGGACACTGATAAAATAATGACTTCCCAACTATGAGGACACTGATAGAACAATGATTTCCCAACTATGAGGACACTGATAGAACAATGACTTCCCAACTATGAGGACACTGATAGAACAATGACTTCCCAACTATGAGGACACTGATAGAACAATGACTTCCCAACTATGAGGACACTGATAGAACAATGACTTCCCAACTATGAGGACACTGATAGAACAATGACTTCTCAACTATGAGGACACTGATAGAACAATGACTTCCCAACTATGAGGACACTGATAGAACAATGACTTCCCAACTATAAGGACACTGATAGAACAATGACTTCCCAACTATGAGGACACTGATAGAACAATGACTTCTCAACTATGAGGACACTGATAAAATAATGACTTCTCAACTATGAGGACACTGATAAAATAATGCCTTCTCAACAATGAGGACACTGATAGAACAATGACTTCCCAACAATGAAGACACTGATAGAACAATGATTTCCCAACAATGAAGACACTGATAGAACAATGACTTCCCAACTATGAGGACACTGATAGAACAATGACTTCCCAACTATGAGGACACTGCTAAAACGATTTCTCAGCTATGAGGACACTGATAAAATAATGATTTCTCAACTATGAGGACATTGATAAAACAATGATTTCTCAACTATGAGGACATTGATAAACCAATGACTTCTCAACTATGAGGACACTGCTAAAACGACTTCTCAGCTATGAGGACACTGATAAAACAATGATTTCTCAACTATGAGGACATTGATAAACCAATGACTTCTAAACGATGAGGACACTGATAAAACAATGATTTCTCAACTATAAGGGTACTGATAGAACAATGATTTCCCAACTATGATGACACTGATAAAACCCTGACTTCCCAACCATGGGAACACTGGTGAAACCGTGACTTCTCAACTATGAGGACACTGTCATGGAGGAATCTTTTCAGAAGACATCAGAAGCGTCACATTAAGTAGGCGAGCATCGTCGATCCAGTCAACAGAATAAAATGATTGAAGACGGGAGCGGAGGAGAAAGCCAAAAGAATGAAGGACAAGTTTGACGAAACAAAATGGTGGAAGACAAGAGCGGGGAAGAAAGTCAGAAGAATGGAGGATAAGTTTGACGGACTAAAAAAAACTTCACGGGTTAAAGAGAAAGGGAAAACCTGGCCACAAGGATATTAGTCTAGCAATCTTTCCCTGGAAGTGTGTGGATAATAGTCTGAAGTCTTTGTTTGCCCCGACTTCAGCGATCTGGCCTGTATTGTGTGGGGCGAACACAGTGACAGGGCCGCCTTGTTGTGGCCACTTAATGACATTTGTTGCCTCCAGCAGACCTGGCCTTTCTCGTAAACAATAAGAGTTATCCTCTCATTGCGGGTCACGTGATCGATGGCTCTTAGATTTTACCTGACAACGTCCTGGGAGAGTGGGCCATGGTTGGTTTAGCCAGGGGCGGCGTCCCAGAGTAGACTCAAGTTAAGGTTGGTTTAGCCAGGGGCGGCATACCAGAGTAGACTCAAGTCAAGGTTGGTTTAGCCAGGGGCGGCGTCCCAGAGTAGGCTTAAGTCAAGGTTGGTTTAGCCAGGGGCGGCGTCCCAGAGTAGGCTTAAGTCAAGGTTGGTTTAGCCAGGGGAGGACCGCGTGAGTGGGTGATGGGTCGCCGTCGGCAGATACTTGCCAACGGATGAGTCAATTAATAACGTCCAGTCATCATCATCATCATCATCATCATCATCATCATCATCATCATCATCATCATCATCATCATCATCATCATCAGCAGCAGCAGCATCATCATCATCATCATCATCATCATCATCATCATCGTCCTCATCACCATCAACATCATCATCATCATCATCATCATCATCATCATCATCATCATCATCATCATCATCATTGTCCGCATCACCATCAACATTATCATCATCACGGTGTGTACAGCAGTGCAGGCGATAATGTTCCTCCATTAACATATGCCTTCTGTATTCTCAGTTAATCATTCAATCAATCAGTTCAACATAAGCTTTCTGCATTCTTGATACATTCTCAATCACTCAATCAGTTCAACATATGTCTTCTGTATTCTTGATAATTCTCAATAAATCAATCAATTTAACATATGCCTTCTATATTCTTAATACTTTATCAATCAATCAATCAATCAATCAATCAATCAATCAATCAGTTTAACATATGCCTTCTGTATTTTTGATACATTTTCAGTCAACAAATCAGTTTAATATAAGCCTTCTGTATTCGCGATACATCCTCAATGAATCAACCAATCAATAATTCAGTTTAACATTGCCTTATGTATTCTTGATACATTCTCAATCAATCAATCAATCAATCAATCAATTTAACATATGCCTTCTGTTTTCTCGGTACAATCTCAATCAATCAATCAGTTTAACATATACCTTCTGTGTTCTTGATAAATTCTCAGTCAACCAGTAAATCAATCAATCAATCAATCAATCAATCATGTTAACACATGCCTCAATCAGTCAATCAGTTTAACATATGTCTTATTTGTTCTTGATACATCCTCAAGTAACTAATCAATCGATCGATCAGTTTAACACATGCATTCTATATTCTTGAGAGTTCTCAATAAATCAACTCGGTGCCGTCTCCTAAGTGAAGGATCGTTCACGTGGATCTCCAACACTCCCTGTCTCAGGTAAGTGTCGTACACCGACTGACTGCTCTCCGTCCATCTCTAGATGTTCTCCTCCCACTTGTATCGCTGCCTACCCCTCACCCGCATACCCTCAACCTCCCCCCCCCCCCCCAGTGTGATGTTTCAAGAATGTTGTCTTTGAATGTGGCCGCAATGTTGCACTTGTGTTTGTGTCCACAACTCCTGTTTGAATCCCACACTCGTCCGCTGATCGTGTTCGGAGTAACTCTCAGATAACCTGTCCAGCATTCCCTTCCTCTGTCGACCTTTCTCTCCAGCGCCCTCGATCTTCCGGCTTGTCACCAATTTCTCTCTCTCTCTCTCTCTCTCTCTCTCTCTCTCTCTCTCTCTCTCTCTCTGTGTCTCCCTCTCTCTCTCTCTCTCTCTCTCTCTCTGTCTCACTCTCTCTCTCTCTCTGTCTCCCTCTCTCTCTCTCTCTCTCTCTCTCTCTCTCTCTCTCTCTCTCTCTCTCTCTCTGTGCATTCTCTTGTTTCTTTTTCTGCTTCTCTCTCTTTGTCTGTCTATTTCTCTCTCTTTCTGTATCTGTGTCTGTCGCTATGTCTCTGTGTCTGTTTGTTTCTATCTCTGTTGTGTCTTTGTCTATCCGTCTCTATCTCTGTGTGTCTTTGTCTATCCGTCTCTATCTCTGTCTGTCTGTTTGCCCCCCCCCCCTCTCTCTCTCTGTGTGTATCTGTCTCTACTCTGTCTGTCTCGCTCTGTGTATCTGTCTGTCTGTCTGTCTGTCTGTCTGTGACAGAAGTTTGTGTGCACACATCCTGAACCCACCATGGCAAGCAGTTAGAGACTGGCCACTGAAGAGACTGGCTCACCCACGCGTGTACGACTAATGGGGTCACTGATTTTACCGGTGCCTTATCACACATGACATAAATTGGTCCTTTACTGGCCTGTATCTGCGTAGATAGGTCCTTTACTGACCTGTACATGACATAAATTGGTCCTTTACTGGCCTGTACCTGGCGTAGATAGGTTCTTTACTGACCTGTACCTGACGTAGATAGGTCCTTTACTGACCTGTATCTGATGTAGATAGGTCCTTTAATGACCTGTACCTGGCGTAGATAGAGGCTGTACCTGGGAGTGTTCGACAAGCGCTCCTGTTCACAATCCAACGTGTTCGCAATCTGACGTGTTCAGAATCTAACATGTTCACATTCCAACGTGTTCACAATCCAACATGTTTACAATCCGACGTGTTTACAATCCGACGTGTTCACAATCCAACATGTTCACAAGTAGACGGTTTTACAATCCGACGTGTTCCCAATCTAACATGCTCACAATCCCACGTGTTCACAATCCAACATGTTCACAATCTGAGGTGTTCACAATCTGACGTGTTCTCAATCAGATGTCTTCACAATCCAACATGTTCACAATACGACGTTTTCACAGTCCGACGTGCTCGCAATCAGAGGTGTTCACAACCCGACGTGTTCACAATCAGACGTGTTCACAATTCAACGTGTTCACAATCCAACGTGTTCACATTCAGTATGTTACTGGAAAGATCAGCACCTACAGCAAACGAGAGACAGAGCACCCACGGATTTGCCCGGAGAGCTGCTATCTATATTCTAACACCAAGAAAAAGGTCAGGGACGGTAGAGAAAGACCTGGCCAGCTGACGTACATTCAAGTGCTGTGAAACAGGCAAGATTATGGTATATCAACCTACAGGACGAGACTGCCATGAGACAACCATTATATGTGTTTTGTATTTCCGCCACAATCCACCCATTCTCTTGGTGTGATATGTAACTCAGCAGCAAGCACCCCACGAGACGCGGCGAAATATGCCAGGCATAAAATCCTACAACCTTTTTTTTTTTTGAGCTTCTGTGCTAATTCGCTAAGCGAATAGATTATTTCGAATAACCATTAGCGTCGTTTTCCGACTCTGATATGTAGAACAACAGGGAATCTTGGGAAGATAATGTCGTGCTTTCTCCTTTATTCCACATGCACATGGGGATATTTCACCGTTGACAGCATATCAAAGATCATCTGCGACGAGACCACGAGGACGTCCAAGAAGAAAATGGATTGACGACATCAGAGACATTGTACAACCTCACGGAATGACACTATCCAGTGCCGTCCACCGGGCGCTGGAACGCAAATTATTCCTCCCCACAACGCTTGACGGCAGAAGTGGAAGATGATGATGATGATGATGATGACAGCATATTCTCATTTGGTTTATGACGTCCGCGCCCTAGGGGGCAGAGGGGCGATTGTGACGGCATCCATACCAGCGCCGTAGTGGTACGATATCATTGTTGTGAGCAAGTCTGCAATATTTGTGCTTCAACGTACGGAGGCGCAACAGGAGAAAGGCGTGTAGGAGTCGTGGCCAAGTGGGACTTGCGTCCAGTGTCCAGAAGATAAATAGGCCCGGGGCAAGCATGGCAGAATGGATAAGAGCGCTCGTGTTTAAACTTCCGGTGTGCTGATGCCGAGGCAGCGGGTTCAGTCCCTACACCGGTCAGTTGCACAAAAATGTTGACTTGTCGGTCTTGACTTGGGGACGTAAAGTATAAATACCTCAGAAGTCTGAGTGGGTTTCCCTCATGGCGAAGGACATTGGTAACAGGGAAACTACTCCACACGCAAAAACCCACCCAGTGCACTAGAAGTAGAGACGCGTAACTAGAATACGCTTGAGTTCAGAGCTAGCGAAGGAAAAATAAAAGTCCACACATGTTTGAAAGCGAAGTTTGGTAAGAAGCCTGCCTCTGTTTCCTCCATGGAAGAAGGGACTTTATGTTAACAGGATTCAGCTTTGAGGTTCCTTGTGTGTAAAAGAAGATAGTTGGCGACACCTCGCTAGCATCTCCACTACATGCACGGACTGTAGGGGCGAATCAGTGACAGAAAAGTCAGTAAACATGGCGACATGTCCGCTAGTTTTCTAGGATCCTCTTCAGGCTTCAGATGTCACGCTCGTGTCAAGTGCTAGATCCTGAAGAAATACTAGGAAACTGTGGAAACGTTGTAATATTGACTGATTTCATTGTGTTAGAACAGTCCCGCATCGTGTCTGTATGTCTGTTGTTGCTGGTTTGAAGAGAGCTCTAGACAGGCAGCGGACTCTGCTGGATCACTTAGCCTCAGTCGCGTGGAGGAACCTGGTTTAACGATTAAAACATTCTGTTTGATTTTTGCGGAAAGGGAAGACAACGAGTCGGAAACATGCTTACAGACGAGTGGAGGACGAGGCAAACAACACTTGGAAAACCATTCGCCGATGCGTTTTCGTTTGAGCGAAGCAGGCGGGCGAGTGCGCGTGTCGAACAGGCGCGGGATTGTAAACCCAAGAAAGTGTGGATCGCAGTTGTTGAGTGGGGAGGAGTAGGGGGTGAAACGCCAATGGCCGCACGTGGGAACCGGCGGAGGCTGGGAGCGGGCGAGCGTCAGCGGGAGTTCGTGTGATGGTTGGTGGGTAGAGTGTAGCTAGTCAAACAGTTAGGATACAATCAGTGTTGTCACAGAGACATGCCCAGCTTCTCCGTCCGTCGTCGTACACGAGTTCTGGTCATGGTGTGCATGTTTGTCACGGCACCACCTTGCCTTCCGTGATTGTTGTTGTAGTGTGGTCACTGTTTATTCAAGTGTTGTAAGCACGGGATGTATATTTCATATAGCTCTCATGAAATCAACGACGATTCAATGTTTTGAAACAGCCATTGTTAATTCAAAAACTGGAGTATTTCAAGTGTTTCAGTTGATTAATTGTCTTCGTTTGGCCTGGGCGTTTGTGTGATGTGTTTTATCGTGTCTTCGCGGCCTGGTGAGGACATTTCTTTGTGATATTTCTGGATTTGCTCACACAGGTTTGTTATGTGTGTACCTACAAGTGGTAATTATTGATGTTTCTTTCAATTGTTTTGTGAATTTGTTCAGTGGTGTCATGGCAACCGTTGATTTTTGTTTAAAAATCTGATCTTGATTTATTGTGGGGAAGATACGAATGAATTGTTTCAGTTTCAGTTGATGTAATATATATATATATATATATATATATATATATATATATATATATATATATATATATATATATATATATTCTCCCCCCCCCCCTCTCTCTCCGACGTTACATAATTTTGCATCTATAACTCTCTCTCTCCCTCTGTCTGTCTGTCTGTCTGCCTGCCTGCCTGCCCGCCTGCCTGCCTGCCTGCCCGTCTGTCTATCTGTCTGTCTGTCTGTCTGTCTGCCCAATTTGTGACCGTTGAAAATGAAGTTCGTCTCTCTCTCTCTCTCTCTCTCTCTCTCTCTCTCTCTCTCTCTCTCTCTCTCTCTCTCTCTCTCTCCCTCCCAATATGCATTGTTTATGTATGTTCATACCATGCACGTTACCATATGTTCTCTATGTGAGTGTAACGACCATAACAGAGAGCAAATAACTGAGGTCCGAAATATTAGTGCAGGGGGATAGGAGAGTTGTCATTGTTTATTTTAATTTTGTGTTGATGTGTCTTCATCTTTCTACGGTTTTGTTTATCTTTCTGTATCTCTGTTATTCTTTGTTAATATTTGTTTTCTATATTTTTCTTTGTTTATATTTCTGAAGGATACACGCGCTCTTCTGACTGTCTGTATGTCTGTCGTCTGCCTTTCTTTCTCTCCTTCTGCCTTTCTTTCTGTCTCCCAGTCGCTCGTTGGTTCTTTCGTTCGTTCTCTCCACCTGTTTTTCTGTCACTTTGTCTGTTCTATTAGTCTGTCTGTTTCTTGCTCAGCATAATTAAAGCACTGCATGAAGATTCATTTTCTATTGTTTCTTTTGTACATAACACTGACCACCACCATCATCATCATCATCATCATCATCATCATCATCATCATCATCAACATCATCATCATAACCATCACCGTCACCACCACCATCACCACCACCACCACCACCACCATCATCATCATCATCATCATCATCATCATCATCATAACCATCACCGCCACCAGTCAACGATCAACCCCCCCCCCTTCTCACCCCCCCCCCCCCGTTCCCACTCCCTCCCATGTCTAGCTGTGTTGTCAGCTTTTGCTTTGTGTTTATTCTACCATCATGATTTGAGTGATTACAAAATTACCATTTGTTTTCATTGCCACCTTTCCGTCTTGATAGACGATAGTTTGGTACACTGTGCTTCAAAAAGGCTTAATAACTACGACCCATGGCGGTGGCGAGTGTACCTCTCCATAGCACAAAGCCTGGGCTAAAATATAGAGATCATGTGTTGCCCATGCAGCATGATCCCTCTCTTGGCCTGCCTAGTTTACCCCAGAGGAAAGGTGACACCAATACGTCTGGAACAAGACAAGCTGCAGAAGCTGCCGGATCAGCAAAACAATGCTTTAGCTGTCCGCCTGCCAGAGCTTCGATCCTAGACCAGCTGCCAACCAAGGCTTTGGGCCTGGTCTGCCCTGCCATGACATTTTGTCTTTGGGTTGCATTTCCTCACACCATGGTAAGGCTTGTACCCTCCCAATTATGCTCTTCCACCCGAAGCCGTTGGCACAATATGGGGTGTCGGGTTTGGTAAGCGCCACCCAACGTTCGGCGCTGACAGAAAGCAGGTAGTACCGTCTACTGTCATACGGTAGCTCAGTCATATCTAACTAAGATCTGACTCTAAAGCAAAATAATAATGATGATGATGATGATGATGATGATGATGATGATGATAATAATAATAATAATAATAATAATAAAAATAATATCAATAAAAGAACGGCCTATCGCAGGGAGCCACCTGTAGTGTATCTGTCATTGACCCTGGGTGCACAAGAGTGAACCCCGGCCCAGGATCTGTGCGAGGGTACGTGTAGCCAGTCAGTACAGGGTGGACGCCGGCCCAAGATCTGTGCGAGGGTACGTGTAGCCAGTCAGACAGTACTGGACAGTTTTACAGGCCCTCAGGCGTTGGGTGTCTGGTGTTAGGCATCTGCCAGAGATGGATGATGTTGCCCTTGTAGATTATTTCAAGATCGCATTAATACAAGAACCAGTTACTTGATATTTTTCCCTCTAAATTTTACGGTTTTGTACTTCTCGCCATAATGAAATTCGTTTTATAACGTAAGTAGACCTGCAAATCACGTTTTATGTAGATGTCTAGACTTGTTCTAGTGTGTGTTATTAAATTTAGCTTCCAATTTTATGTATACTGTATAAGGCTGAGGGAGGGGATTTATACTGAGGAAATACGAAAAGGAAGGGAGTGGGTGATAACGTTCTGAACATATGGTAAAGGTCAAAAAAAAAAAAAAGGTTGAGAACCACTGTTCTAAAACTTAACGTGATTCCGTGAGATGCCTTGATGTAGTTACGCAGTGTCGGTTCTGTTTGTGTGCTGTTGCCTTTTCTTGTTTGCTGATGAAAGCTTCCCGCCGCAACGTCTTCCGTTTATTGTAGTTGCTACGTTGTCAGCTATCCAACACTTCTTGTCTATCAAGCGTTCACAAAATGAAGGGACTGAGAAGTGACAGCCTGGCTAGTGCTCTCACCTGACAACACATTGGGACGGGCTCAGAGACCTGTAGTTGTTACCTTTTGTTTCTCATTAGTAAGGCGCTGGGACCGACCCAGCCTCATAGATGGGTCCCATATAATGCTCAGACTTTCCTGGGCGGGAACGGGGCAGAGGAAGTGAACTAACTGGCTACTGCATCACATTTGTACCTGCAGAGAGAATATGCAGGTTTAACATTTAATACCTAGGCGAAAATGCCTGCCGTAGTGCTACCGTGTCCTTGTTGTTTTACGACAGCTGATCACATGAATATAGTGATATAGTGGAACAGTCGTAAAAATACGGGGGTTGAATGGCTCAGAGCTTACGATGTCCGCATCTGTTTCGTTTAGATCTGACTCGACTCACGACATGTATCGCATGAAGTTTTATAGTTAATGAAGGTATGGGATACCCACGCCTGTCCCCAGGTAGTGGATCGGACATCCAGCATTCACGTACAAGGGCGAAGAACTCGGAGGAACTGGGTGATCGTTAAGAATTCTTCGGCCGCTGGAACCCGAACAGATAAGGCTGAATATGCGGCGGCCAGGCAGCAGTTTAAAATGACGAAACCCATCCACAAATTGTGATTATTAATGAATCTGGTAAACACACATTTGGATCATTGCCGGTGTTAGGGAGATCGTGCGCTGTGCTGAGAAACTCCATGTGTGATCCACGGGAGGAGACTAGTGCACGTATGGATGTATCCGTATGCAATACACGTGATGGTTGACAAACAAATCAAACCAGAGAACGAAACAATTAGGTGTAATATTTCACAATACATAATAAATGACCAACATGCTGCACCACCGTTTGATGACCTGCAACTATGACCCGGATGTGGCATTACATTCTTCACCAGTGAGCATGGACCAATATGCCACCAATCGTTTGGCTGCAAATAGACATTCCTTTTCTTACACTGTGTAATCATGATGGCCGTTTTATAACTTCCGGTTGTTTCCAAAGTTAATACGCCATCCGCGGAAGTTTTCAATATTGAGAACTACTTCCGTTTTGTCGACACTAGACTGGCTATTAACACAAGTTGTGATAGAATTTTAACCAATAGAATACCGTTTCCACAACGCGTGTGGGCTACAAGGGGTCTCCAACGATGTATGTCTAAACATGGGGTCTCCAACGATGTCTGTCTAAACATGGGGTCTCCAACGATGTCTGTCTAAACATGGGATCTCCAACGATGTCTGTCTAAACATGGGATCTCCAACGATGTCTGTCTAAACATGGGGTCTCCAACTAAGTCTGTCTAAACATGGGGTCTCCAACTAAGTCTGTCTAAACATGGGGTCTCCAACTAAGTCTGTCAAAACATGGGGTCTCCAACGATGTCTGTCTAAACATGGGGTCTCCATTGATGCCAGTCTAAACATGGCGTCTCCAACGATGTCTGTCTAAACATGGGGTCTCCAACGATGTCTGTCTAAACATGGGGTCTCCAACGATGTCTGTCTAAACATGGGGTCTCCAACTAAGTCTGTCTAAACATGGGGTCTCCAACTAAGTCTGTCAAAACATGGGGTCTCTAACGATGTCTGTCTAAACATGGGGTCTCCAACGATGTCTGTCTAAACATGGGATCTCTAACGATGTCTGTCTAAACATGGGGTCTCCAACGATGTCTGTCTAAACATGGGGTCTCCATTGATGCCAGTCTAAACATGGCGTCTCCAACGATGTCTGTCTAAACATGGGGTCTCCAACGATGTCTGTCTAAACATGGGGTCTCCAATGATGTCTGTCTAAACATGGGGTCTCCGACGATGTCTGTCTAAACATGGGGTCTCCAACGATGTCTGTCTAAACATGGGGTCTCCAACGATGTCTGTCTAAACATGGGGTCTCCAACGATGTCTGTCTAAACATGGGGTCTCCAACGATGTCTGTCTAAACATGGGGTCTCCAACTAAGTCTGTCTAAACATGGGGTCTCCAACAATGTCTGTCTAAACATGGGGTCTCCAACAATGTCTGTCTAAACATGGGGTCTCCAACAATGTCTGTCTAAACATGGGGTCTCCAACGATGTCTGTCTAAACATGGGGTCTCCAACTAAGTCTGTCTAAACATGGGGTCTCCAACAATGTCTGTCTAAACATGGGGTCTCCAACAATGTCTGTCTAAACATGGGGTCTCCAACGATGTCTGTCTAAACATGGGGTCTCCAACAATGTCTGTCTAAACATGGGGTCTCCAACGATGTCTGTCTAAACATGGGGTCTCTAACGATGTCTGTCTAAACATGGGGTCTCCAACAATGTCTGTCTAAACATGGGGTCTCCAACGATGTCTGTCTAAACATGGGGTCTCTAACGATGTCTGTCTAAACATGGGGTCTCCAACAATGTCTGTCTAAACATGGGGTCTCCAACGATGTCTGTCTAAACATGGGGTCTCCAACAATGTCTGTCTAAACATGGGGTCTCTAACGATGTCTGTCTAAACATGGGGTCTCCAACGATGTCTGTCTAAACATGGGGTCTCCATTGATGCCAGTCTAAACATGGGGTCTCCAACGATGTCTGTCTAAACATGGGGTCTCCAACAATGTCTGTCTAAACATGGGGTCTCCAACGATGTCTGTCTAAACATGGGGTCTCCAACGATGTCTGTCTAAACATGGGGTCTCCAACTAAGTCTGTCTAAACATGGGGTCTTCAACAATGTCTGTCTAAACATGGGGTCTCCAACAATGTCTGTCTAAACATGGGGTCTCCAACAATGTCTGTCTAAACATGGGGTCTCCAACAATGTCTGTCTAAACATGGGGTCTCCATTGATGCCAGTCTAAACATGGGGTCTCCAACGATGTCTGTCTAAACATGGGGTCTCCAACGATGTCTGTCTAAACATGGGGTCTCCAACGATGTCTGTCTAAACATGGGGTCTCCAACGATGTCTGTCTAAACATGGGGTCTCCAACGATGTCTGTCTAAACATGGGGTCTCCAACGATGTCTGTCTAAACATGGGGTCTCCAACTAAGTCTGTCTAAACATGGGGTCTCCAACTAAGTCTGTCAAAACATGGGGTCTCCAACTAAGTCTGTCTAATCATGGGGTCTCCATTGATGCCAGTCTAAACATGGGGTCTCCAACGATGTCTGTCTAAACATGGGGTCTCCAACAATGTCTGTCTAAACATGGGGTCTCCAACAATGTCTGTCTAAACATGGGGTCTCCAACAATGTCTGTCTAAACATGGGGTCTCCAACAATGTCTGTCTAAACATGGGGTCTCCATTGATGCCAGTCTAAACATGGGGTCTCCAACGATGTCTGTCTAAACATGGGGTCTCCAACGATGTCTGTCTAAACATGGGGTCTCCAACGATGTCTGTCTAAACATGGGGTCTCCAACGATGTCTGTCTAAACATGGGGTCTCCAACTAAGTCTGTCTAAACATGAGGTCTCCAACTAAGTCTGTCTAAACATGGGGTCTCCAACTAAGTCTGTCTAAACATAAGGTCTCCAACTAAGTCTGTCTAAACATGGGGTCTCCAACAATGTCTGTCTAAACATGGAGTCTCCAACAATGTCTGTCTAAACATGCGGTCTCCAACAATGTCTGTCTAAACATGGGGTCTCCAACTAAGTCTGTCTAAACATGGGGTCTCCAACTAAGTCTGTCTAAACATGGGGTCTCCAACTAAGTCTGTCTAAACATGGGGTCTCCAACTAAGTCTGTCTAAACATGGGGTCTCCAACTAAGTCTGTCTAAACATGGGGTCTCCAACAATGTCTGTCTAAACATGGGGTCTCCAACAATGTCTGTCTAAACATGGGGTCTCCAACAATGTCTGTCTAAACATGGGGTCTCCAACTAAGTCTGTCTAAACATGGGGTCTCCAACGATGTCTGTCTAAACATGGGATCTCTAACGATGTCTGTCTAAACATGGGATCTCTAACGATGTCTGTCTAAACATGGGATCTCTAACGATGTCTGTCTAAACATGGGGTCTCCAACGATGTCTGTCTAAACATGGGATCTCTAACGATGTCTGTCTAAACATGGGATCTCTAACGATGTCTGTCTAAACATGGGATCTCCAACAATGTCTGTCTAAACATGGGGTCTCCAACTAAGTCTGTCTAAACATGGGGTCTCCAACTAAGTCTGTCTAAACATGGGGTCTCCAACGATGTCTGTCTAAACATGGGGTCTCCAACGATGTCTGTCTAAACATGGGGTCTCCAACGATGTCTGTCTAAACATGGGGTCTCCAACGATGTCTGTCTAAACATGGGGTCTCCAACTAAGTCTGTCTAAACATGGGGTCTCCAACTAAGTCTGTCTAAACATGGGGTCTCCAACAATGTCTGTCTAAACATGGGGTCTCCAACGATGTCTGTCTAAACATGGGGTCTCCAACGATGTCTGTCTAAACATGGGGTCTCTAACGATGTCTGTCTAAACATGGGATCTCTAACGATGTCTGTCTAAACATGGGATCTCTAACGATGTCTGTCTAAACATGGGGTCTCCAACGATGTCTGTCTAAACATGGGATCTCTAACGATGTCTGTCTAAACATGGGATCTCTAACGATGTCTGTCTAAACATGGGATCTCTAACGATGTCTGTCTAAACATGGGATCTCTAACGATGTCTGTCTAAACATGGGATCTCTAACGATGTCTGTCTAAACATGGGATCTCTAACGATGTCTGTCTAAACATGGGGTCTCCAACGATGTCTGTCTAAACATGGGGTCTCCAACAATGTCTGTCTAAACATGGGGTCTCCAACAATGTCTGTCTAAACATGGGGTCTCCAACGATGTCTGTCTAAACATGGGGTCTCCAACGATGTCTGTCTAAACATGGGATCTCTAACGATGTCTGTCTAAACATGGGATCTCTAACGATGTCTGTCTAAACATGGGATCTCTAACGATGTCTGTCTAAACATGGGGTCTCCAACGATGTCTGTCTAAACATGGGGTCTCCAACAATGTCTGTCTAAACATGGGGTCTCCAACAATGTCTGTCTAAACATGGGGTCTCCAACAATGTCTGTCTAAACATGGGGTCTCCAACAATGTCTGTCTAAACATGGGGTCTCCAACTAAGTCTGTCTAAACATGGGGTCTCCAACTAAGTCTGTCTAAACATGGGGTCTCCAACTAAGTCTGTCTAAACATGGGGTCTCCAACTAAGTCTGTCTAAACATGGGGTCTCCAACTAAGTCTGTCTAAACATGGGGTCTCCAACAATGTCTGTCTAAACATGGGGTCTCCAACAATGTCTGTCTAAACATGGGGTCTCCAACAATGTCTGTCTAAACATGGGGTCTCCAACTAAGTCTGTCTAAACATGGGGTCTCCAACGATGTCTGTCTAAACATGGGATCTCTAACGATGTCTGTCTAAACATGGGATCTCTAACGATGTCTGTCTAAACATGGGGTCTCCAACGATGTCTGTCTAAACATGGGGTCTCCAACGATGTCTGTCTAAACATGGGGTCTCTAACGATGTCTGTCTAAACATGGGATCTCTAACGATGTCTGTCTAAACATGGGATCTCTAACGATGTCTGTCTAAACATGGGATCTCTAACGATGTCTGTCTAAACATGGGATCTCTAACGATGTCTGTCTAAACATGGGGTCTCCAACGATGTCTGTCTAAACATGGGGTCTCCAACAATGTCTGTCTAAACATGGGGTCTCCAACGATGTCTGTCTAAACATGGGGTCTCCAACGATGTCTGTCTAAACATGGGGTCTCCAACTAAGTCTGTCTAAACATGGGGTCTCCAACGATGTCTGTCTAAACATGGGGTCTCCAACTATGTCTGTCTAAACATGGGGTCTCCAACGATGTCTGTCTAAACATGGGGTCTCCAACTAAGGCTGTCTAAACATGGGGTCTCCAACGATATCTGTCTAAACATGGGGTCTCCAACGATGTCTGTCTAAACATGGGGTCTCCAACGATGTCTGTCTAAACATGGGGTCTCCAACTAAGTCTGTCTAAACATGGGGTCTCCAACTAAGTCTGTCTAAACATGGGGTCTCCAACGATGTCTGTCTAAACATGGGGTCTCCAATAATGTCTGTCTAAACATGGGGTCTCCAACGATGTCTGTCTAAACATGGGGTCTCCAACAATGTCTGTCTAAACATGGGGTCTCCAACTAAGTCTGTCTAAACATGGGGTCTCCAACGATGTCTGTCTAAACATGGGGTCTCCAACAATGTCTGTCTAAACATGGGGTCTCCAACAATGTCTGTCTAAACATGGGGTCTCCAACAATGTCTGTCTAAACATGGGGTCTCCAACAATGTCTGTCTAAACATGGGGTCTCCAACAATGTCTGTCTAAACATGGGGTCTCCAACAATGTCTGTCTAAACATGGGGTCTCTAACGATGTCTGTCTAAACATGGGGTCTCCAACAATGTCTGACTAAACATGGGGTCTCCAACAATGTCTGTCTAAACATGGGGTCTCTAACGATGTCTGTCTAAACATGGGGTCTCCAACGATGTCTGTCTAAACATGGGGTCTCCAACAATGTCTGTCTAAACATGGGTTTTCCAACAATGTCTGTCTAAACATGGGGTCTGCAACGATGTCTGTCTAAACATGGGGTCTCTAACGATGTCTGTCTAAACATGGGATCTCCAACGATGTCTGTCTAAACATGGGATCTCCAACGATGTCTGTCTAAACATGGGGTCTCCAACTAAGTCTGTCTAAACATGGGGTCTCCAACTAAGTCTGTCTAAACATGGGGTCTCCAACTAAGTCTGTCAAAACATGGGGTCTCCAACGATGTCTGTCTAAACATGGGGTCTCCATTGATGCCAGTCTAAACATGGCGTCTCCAACGATGTCTGTCTAAACATTGGGTCTCCAACGATGTCTGTCTAAACATGGGGTCTCCAACGATGTCTGTCTAAACATGGGGTCTCCAACTAAGTCTGTCTAAACATGGGGTCTCCAACTAAGTCTGTCAAAACATGGGGTCTCTAACGATGTCTGTCTAAACATGGGGTCTCCAACGATGTCTGTCTAAACATGGGATCTCTAACGATGTCTGTCTAAACATGGGGTCTCCAACGATGTCTGTCTAAACATGGGGTCTCCATTGATGCCAGTCTAAACATGGCGTCTCCAACGATGTCTGTCTAAACATGGGGTCTCCAACGATGTCTGTCTAAACATGGGGTCTCCAATGATGTCTGTCTAAACATGGGGTCTCCGACGATGTCTGTCTAAACATGGGGTCTCCAACGATGTCTGTCTAAACATGGGGTCTCCAACGATGTCTGTCTAAACATGGGGTCTCCAACGATGTCTGTCTAAACATGGGGTCTCCAACGATGTCTGTCTAAACATGGGGTCTCCAACTAAGTCTGTCTAAACATGGGGTCTCCAACAATGTCTGTCTAAACATGGGGTCTCCAACAATGTCTGTCTAAACATGGGGTCTCCAACAATGTCTGTCTAAACATGGGGTCTCCAACGATGTCTGTCTAAACATGGGGTCTCCAACTAAGTCTGTCTAAACATGGGGTCTCCAACAATGTCTGTCTAAACATGGGGTCTCCAACAATGTCTGTCTAAACATGGGGTCTCCAACGATGTCTGTCTAAACATGGGGTCTCCAACAATGTCTGTCTAAACATGGGGTCTCCAACGATGTCTGTCTAAACATGGGGTCTCTAACGATGTCTGTCTAAACATGGGGTCTCCAACAATGTCTGTCTAAACATGGGGTCTCCAACGATGTCTGTCTAAACATGGGGTCTCTAACGATGTCTGTCTAAACATGGGGTCTCCAACAATGTCTGTCTAAACATGGGGTCTCCAACGATGTCTGTCTAAACATGGGGTCTCCAACAATGTCTGTCTAAACATGGGGTCTCTAACGATGTCTGTCTAAACATGGGGTCTCCAACGATGCCTGTCTAAACATGGGGTCTCCATTGATGCCAGTCTAAACATGGGGTCTCCAACGATGTCTGTCTAAACATGGGGTCTCCAACAATGTCTGTCTAAACATGGGGTCTCCAACGATGTCTGTCTAAACATGGGGTCTCCAACGATGTCTGTCTAAACATGGGGTCTCCAACTAAGTCTGTCTAAACATGGGGTCTCCAACAATGTCTGTCTAAACATGGGGTCTCCAACAATGTCTGTCTAAACATGGGGTCTCCAACAATGTCTGTCTAAACATGGGGTCTCCAACAATGTCTGTCTAAACATGGGGTCTCCATTGATGCCAGTCTAAACATGGGGTCTCCAACGATGTCTGTCTAAACATGGGGTCTCCAACGATGTCTGTCTAAACATGGGGTCTCCAACGATGTCTGTCTAAACATGGGGTCTCCAACGATGTCTGTCTAAACATGGGGTCTCCAACGATGTCTGTCTAAACATGGGGTCTCCAACGATGTCTGTCTAAACATGGGGTCTCCAACTAAGTCTGTCTAAACATGGGGTCTCCAACTAAGTCTGTCAAAACATGGGGTCTCCAACTAAGTCTGTCTAATCATGGGGTCTCCATTGATGCCAGTCTAAACATGGGGTCTCCAACGATGTCTGTCTAAACATGGGGTCTCCAACAATGTCTGTCTAAACATGGGGTCTCCAACAATGTCTGTCTAAACATGGGGTCTCCAACAATGTCTGTCTAAACATGGGGTCTCCAACAATGTCTGTCTAAACATGGGGTCTCCATTGATGCCAGTCTAAACATGGGGTCTCCAACGATGTCTGTCTAAACATGGGGTCTCCAACGATGTCTGTCTAAACATGGGGTCTCCAACGATGTCTGTCTAAACATGGGGTCTCCAACGATGTCTGTCTAAACATGGGGTCTCCAACTAAGTCTGTCTAAACATGAGGTCTCCAACTAAGTCTGTCTAAACATGGGGTCTCCAACTAAGTCTGTCTAAACATGGGGTCTCCAACTAAGTCTGTCTAAACATGGGGTCTCCAACAATGTCTGTCTAAACATGGAGTCTCCAACAATGTCTGTCTAAACATGCGGTCTCCAACAATGTCTGTCTAAACATGGGGTCTCCAACTAAGTCTGTCTAAACATGGGGTCTCCAACTAAGTCTGTCTAAACATGGGGTCTCCAACTAAGTCTGTCTAAACATGGGGTCTCCAACTAAGTCTGTCTAAACATGGGGTCTCCAACTAAGTCTGTCTAAACATGGGGTCTCCAACAATGTCTGTCTAAACATGGGGTCTCCAACAATGTCTGTCTAAACATGGGGTCTCCAACAATGTCTGTCTAAACATGGGGTCTCCAACTAAGTCTGTCTAAACATGGGGTCTCCAACGATGTCTGTCTAAACATGGGATCTCTAACGATGTCTGTCTAAACATGGGATCTCTAACGATGTCTGTCTAAACATGGGATCTCTAACGATGTCTGTCTAAACATGGGGTCTCCAACGATGTCTGTCTAAACATGGGATCTCTAACGATGTCTGTCTAAACATGGGATCTCTAACGATGTCTGTCTAAACATGGGATCTCCAACAATGTCTGTCTAAACATGGGGTCTCCAACTAAGTCTGTCTAAACATGGGGTCTCCAACTAAGTCTGTCTAAACATGGGGTCTCCAACGATGTCTGTCTAAACATGGGGTCTCCAACGATGTCTGTCTAAACATGGGGTCTCCAACGATGTCTGTCTAAACATGGGGTCTCCAACGATGTCTGTCTAAACATGGGGTCTCCAACTAAGTCTGTCTAAACATGGGGTCTCCAACTAAGTCTGTCTAAACATGGGGTCTCCAACAATGTCTGTCTAAACATGGGGTCTCCAACGATGTCTGTCTAAACATGGGGTCTCCAACGATGTCTGTCTAAACATGGGGTCTCTAACGATGTCTGTCTAAACATGGGATCTCTAACGATGTCTGTCTAAACATGGGATCTCTAACGATGTCTGTCTAAACATGGGGTCTCCAACGATGTCTGTCTAAACATGGGATCTCTAACGATGTCTGTCTAAACATGGGATCTCTAACGATGTCTGTCTAAACATGGGATCTCTAACGATGTCTGTCTAAACATGGGATCTCTAACGATGTCTGTCTAAACATGGGATCTCTAACGATGTCTGTCTAAACATGGGATCTCTAACGATGTCTGTCTAAACATGGGGTCTCCAACGATGTCTGTCTAAACATGGGGTCTCCAACAATGTCTGTCTAAACATGGGGTCTCCAACAATGTCTGTCTAAACATGGGGTCTCCAACGATGTCTGTCTAAACATGGGGTCTCCAACGATGTCTGTCTAAACATGGGATCTCTAACGATGTCTGTCTAAACATGGGATCTCTAACGATGTCTGTCTAAACATGGGATCTCTAACGATGTCTGTCTAAACATGGGGTCTCCAACGATGTCTGTCTAAACATGGGGTCTCCAACAATGTCTGTCTAAACATGGGGTCTCCAACAATGTCTGTCTAAACATGGGGTCTCCATTGATGCCAGTCTAAACATGGGGTCTCCAACGATGTCTGTCTAAACATGGGGTCTCCAACGATGTCTGTCTAAACATGGGGTCTCCAACGATGTCTGTCTAAACATGGGGTCTCCAACGATGTCTGTCTAAACATGGGGTCTCCAACGATGTCTGTCTAAACATGGGGTCTCCAACGATGTCTGTCTAAACATGGGGTCTCCAACTAAGTCTGTCTAAACATGGGGTCTCCAACTAAGTCTGTCAAAACATGGGGTCTCCAACTAAGTCTGTCTAATCATGGGGTCTCCATTGATGCCAGTCTAAACATGGGGTCTCCAACGATGTCTGTCTAAACATGGGGTCTCCAACAATGTCTGTCTAAACATGGGGTCTCCAACAATGTCTGTCTAAACATGGGGTCTCCAACAATGTCTGTCTAAACATGGGGTCTCCAACAATGTCTGTCTAAACATGGGGTCTCCATTGATGCCAGTCTAAACATGGGGTCTCCAACGATGTCTGTCTAAACATGGGGTCTCCAACGATGTCTGTCTAAACATGGGGTCTCCAACGATGTCTGTCTAAACATGGGGTCTCCAACGATGTCTGTCTAAACATGGGGTCTCCAACTAAGTCTGTCTAAACATGAGGTCTCCAACTAAGTCTGTCTAAACATGGGGTCTCCAACTAAGTCTGTCTAAACATGGGGTCTCCAACTAAGTCTGTCTAAACATGGGGTCTCCAACAATGTCTGTCTAAACATGGAGTCTCCAACAATGTCTGTCTAAACATGCGGTCTCCAACAATGTCTGTCTAAACATGGGGTCTCCAACTAAGTCTGTCTAAACATGGGGTCTCCAACTAAGTCTGTCTAAACATGGGGTCTCCAACTAAGTCTGTCTAAACATGGGGTCTCCAACTAAGTCTGTCTAAACATGGGGTCTCCAACTAAGTCTGTCTAAACATGGGGTCTCCAACAATGTCTGTCTAAACATGGGGTCTCCAACAATGTCTGTCTAAACATGGGGTCTCCAACAATGTCTGTCTAAACATGGGGTCTCCAACTAAGTCTGTCTAAACATGGGGTCTCCAACGATGTCTGTCTAAACATGGGATCTCTAACGATGTCTGTCTAAACATGGGATCTCTAACGATGTCTGTCTAAACATGGGATCTCTAACGATGTCTGTCTAAACATGGGGTCTCCAACGATGTCTGTCTAAACATGGGATCTCTAACGATGTCTGTCTAAACATGGGATCTCTAACGATGTCTGTCTAAACATGGGATCTCCAACAATGTCTGTCTAAACATGGGGTCTCCAACTAAGTCTGTCTAAACATGGGGTCTCCAACTAAGTCTGTCTAAACATGGGGTCTCCAACGATGTCTGTCTAAACATGGGGTCTCCAACGATGTCTGTCTAAACATGGGGTCTCCAACGATGTCTGTCTAAACATGGGGTCTCCAACGATGTCTGTCTAAACATGGGGTCTCCAACTAAGTCTGTCTAAACATGGGGTCTCCAACTAAGTCTGTCTAAACATGGGGTCTCCAACAATGTCTGTCTAAACATGGGGTCTCCAACGATGTCTGTCTAAACATGGGGTCTCCAACGATGTCTGTCTAAACATGGGGTCTCTAACGATGTCTGTCTAAACATGGGATCTCTAACGATGTCTGTCTAAACATGGGATCTCTAACGATGTCTGTCTAAACATGGGGTCTCCAACGATGTCTGTCTAAACATGGGATCTCTAACGATGTCTGTCTAAACATGGGATCTCTAACGATGTCTGTCTAAACATGGGATCTCTAACGATGTCTGTCTAAACATGGGATCTCTAACGATGTCTGTCTAAACATGGGATCTCTAACGATGTCTGTCTAAACATGGGATCTCTAACGATGTCTGTCTAAACATGGGGTCTCCAACGATGTCTGTCTAAACATGGGGTCTCCAACAATGTCTGTCTAAACATGGGGTCTCCAACAATGTCTGTCTAAACATGGGGTCTCCAACGATGTCTGTCTAAACATGGGGTCTCCAACGATGTCTGTCTAAACATGGGATCTCTAACGATGTCTGTCTAAACATGGGATCTCTAACGATGTCTGTCTAAACATGGGATCTCTAACGATGTCTGTCTAAACATGGGGTCTCCAACGATGTCTGTCTAAACATGGGGTCTCCAACAATGTCTGTCTAAACATGGGGTCTCCAACAATGTCTGTCTAAACATGGGGTCTCCAACAATGTCTGTCTAAACATGGGGTCTCCAACAATGTCTGTCTAAACATGGGGTCTCCAACTAAGTCTGTCTAAACATGGGGTCTCCAACTAAGTCTGTCTAAACATGGGGTCTCCAACTAAGTCTGTCTAAACATGGGGTCTCCAACTAAGTCTGTCTAAACATGGGGTCTCCAACTAAGTCTGTCTAAACATGGGGTCTCCAACAATGTCTGTCTAAACATGGGGTCTCCAACAATGTCTGTCTAAACATGGGGTCTCCAACAATGTCTGTCTAAACATGGGGTCTCCAACTAAGTCTGTCTAAACATGGGGTCTCCAACGATGTCTGTCTAAACATGGGATCTCTAACGATGTCTGTCTAAACATGGGATCTCTAACTATGTCTGTCTAAACATGGGGTCTCCAACGATGTCTGTCTAAACATGGGGTCTCCAACGATGTCTGTCTAAACATGGGGTCTCTAACGATGTCTGTCTAAACATGGGATCTCTAACGATGTCTGTCTAAACATGGGATCTCTAACGATGTCTGTCTAAACATGGGATCTCTAACGATGTCTGTCTAAACATGGGATCTCTAACGATGTCTGTCTAAACATGGGGTCTCCAACGATGTCTGTCTAAACATGGGGTCTCCAACAATGTCTGTCTAAACATGGGGTCTCCAACGATGTCTGTCTAAACATGGGGTCTCCAACGATGTCTGTCTAAACATGGGGTCTCCAACTAAGTCTGTCTAAACATGGGGTCTCCAACGATGTCTGTCTAAACATGGGGTCTCCAACTATGTCTGTCTAAACATGGGGTCTCCAACGATGTCTGTCTAAACATGGGGTCTCCAACTAAGGCTGTCTAAACATGGGGTCTCCAACGATGTCTGTCTAAACATGGGGTCTCCAACGATGTCTGTCTAAACATGGGGTCTCCAACGATGTCTGTCTAAACATGGGGTCTCCAACTAAGTCTGTCTAAACATGGGGTCTCCAACTAAGTCTGTCTAAACATGGGGTCTCCAACGATGTCTGTCTAAACATGGGGTCTCCAATAATGTCTGTCTAAACATGGGGTCTCCAACGATGTCTGTCTAAACATGGGGTCTCCAACAATGTCTGTCTAAACATGGGGTCTCCAACTAAGTCTGTCTAAACATGGGGTCTCCAACGATGTCTGTCTAAACATGGGGTCTCCAACAATGTCTGTCTAAACATGGGGTCTCCAACAATGTCTGTCTAAACATGGGGTCTCCAACAATGTCTGTCTAAACATGGGGTCTCCAACAATGTCTGTCTAAACATGGGGTCTCCAACAATGTCTGTCTAAACATGGGGTCTCCAACAATGTCTGTCTAAACATGGGGTCTCTAACGATGTCTGTCTAAACATGGGGTCTCCAACAATGTCTGTCTAAACATGGGGTCTCCAACAATGTCTGTCTAAACATGGGGTCTCTAACGATGTCTGTCTAAACATGGGGTCTCCAACGATGTCTGTCTAAACATGGGGTCTCCAACAATGTCTGTCTAAACATGGGTTTTCCAACAATGTCTGTCTAAACATGGGGTCTGCAACGATGTCTGTCTAAACATGGGGTCTCTAACGATGTCTGTCTAAACATGGGTTCTCCAACGATGTCTGTCTAAACATGGGATCTCTAACGATGTCTGTCTAAACATGGGGTCTCCAACGATGTATGTCTAAACATGGGATCTCTAACGATGTCTGTCTAAACATGGGGTCTCCAACGATGTCTGTCTAAACATGGGGTCTCTAACGATGTCTGTCTAAACATGGGGTCTCCAACGATGTCTGTCTAAACATGGGATCTCTAACGATGTCTGTCTAAACATGGGGTCTCCAACGATGTCTGTCTAAACATGGGGTCTCTAACGATGTCTGTCTAAACATGGGGTCTCTAACGATGTCTGTCTAAACATGGGGTCTCTAACGATGTCTGTCTAAACATGGGGTCTCCAACTAAGTCTGTCTAAACATGGGATCTCTAACGATGTCTGTCTAAACATGGGGTCTCTAACGATGTCTGTCTAAACATGGGGTCTCCAACTAAGTCTGTCTAAACATGGGATCTCTAACGATGTCTGTCTAAACATGGGGTCTCCAACGATGTCTGTCTAAACATGGGATCTCTAACGATGTCTGTCTAAACATGGGATCTCCAACTATGTCTGTCTAAACATGGGGTCTCCAACGATGTCTGTCTAAACATGGGGTCTCTAACGATGTCTGTCTAAACATGGGGTCTCCAACGATGTCTGTCTAAACATGGGGTCTCTAACGATGTCTGTCTAAACATGGGGTCTCTAACGATGTCTGTCTAAACATGGGGTCTCTAACGATGTCTGTCTAAACATGGGGTCTCCAACTAAGTCTGTCTAAACATGGGATCTCTAACGATGTCTGTCTAAACATGGGGTCTCTAACGATGTCTGTCTAAACATGGGGTCTCCAACGATGTCTGTCTAAACATGGGATCTCTAACGATGTCTGTCTAAACATGGGGTCTCTAACGATGTCTGTCTAAACATGGGGTCTCCAACGATGTCTGTCTAAACATGGGGTCTCCAACGATGTCTGTCTAAACATGGGATCTCCAACTATGTCTGTCTAAACAGAAACCAGTTGAAAATTGTGCATACTGTTATTCACGTTGCCGTCCCAATTGTGGGTATCAAAACTCCTCGACATCTCCTAAAAGGGTCTTTCCTCTCCTTCTACGAGTGTCAATCAATTCCTATGATTTTATTTTTCTCCAGCACATATCTGCGTGCCCTGTGAGCTGTGGTGTCCTAGTTGAGTGCTACATTGTGACAGCTGCCCGCGCCTGGCTCGTCTGTCCTCACGGATTCCCTCTAGATTTTCTTGACAAAAAACCTGAGACTTTATCTGTTGGTGTTGGGGTATTGCCATTACACTCCACAAGTCCATAGGTGTTCAAATCACCCCCCCCCCCGCCACCTTTCCCAACATATGCATCAGCGTCCGGTGGCTAATGGCTCCAGTTCTGTGTTGGTTGACGAGGCCCTTCATTCTGCCGATATGCCTCTCGTGTCTGGCCGTGCCAATTCTTACTCCCAAGGCTCTCATTACGGACAGCGATGTGGATTCATTGACCTCAAAGTCCTCTGCTCTCTACATTTCTCTGAGGGCGTTAATAACATCGGCATGGTCTATGCGCTGGCCAACTGCCAACACGTTCGTTCCCATCAACTCATGCATGTCCCGAAACAAAGAAGAAGATGACTTTACGGACAACAGACTTCCGCAGCGACGCAATCCCCTGTCTACGTACAGAACCCGCCTCGACCTTTTGAATCATGCTCATTGAATCACTTAGTACACACACGTTGGTATAATGCTGTGATTCCAGCCATATGAAAGCCTGTGTAACTGCCATCACCTCCATCGTCATGCTGCTCGTGGTCATGGAGTGGATACCACTGACTTCTTGAACGGTTCGACCCGATGACCGTGCCGTGCAGGCCCGCGCAGTTCTTTCCTGAGACTGGCCCTAACAATGCCCCAAGGCAAAATCTCCACGTGTTACTGCCAGCACAGTATATCTCAATGTGTTACTGCCAGTACAGTACATCTCTATGTATTACAGCCAGCACATTACATCTCAATGTGTTACTGTCAGTACAAACAATATAAAATGACACAAAGTGGTGCAGCTTTACATAACAGAGTTACGACACATACAGAACGTTGCGGCGGTTAGCCTTCATCAGCAAATAAACACATTCACAAACACAACATACAGTCAAGGAGAACTCCTGTGACTACATTAGAAGGTGATGACAGGACGAGAGGAACAAATGCATGGAAAAATAGAAGCAATGAAGAGAAAATGAGAATTGAAAAAAATGTTAATTGAAAAGAATGTTAGTTGAAGAAAATGTTTAATAGAAAAACTGTTAATAGAAAAAAAAACTGCATACTCACCTCACGTACGGATCTGTAAATGACTACGAAAATCTCGGGTGTAGTTATATACGGTTCTGGATGTTACGGTTCAGTGAGCACATAGAAAGAAGGGGACGGGGTAGGAGGCGTGTAAAATTGAAGGTAGTATTGACCAAGACCCCATTGTGTTATTTAAGGTCTGGGTGGACTGGTGTGTATGAACACGTGTACATACATAGACACACTTCAACAGACAAAATGCTAGTGTATGTGGACATATGCACAGTATATGCAAGAAGAGAGAGACAGAGAGAGAGAGAGAGAGAGAGAGAGAGAGAGAGAGAGAGGAGAGCGCGAGAGAAGACAGACAGAGACAGACAGAGAGAGACAGAGACAGACAAAGAGAGGAAAAGTGCCTGCGACATACCACATGGGGCATACAGTACCCTGCGAAATAGTCAGTATGGTTGCTAGTCATACAACGCGCTTCAGGAGCCCCTCGCCCAGTCCTAGAGTTGTTGGGGTTGTGTAAGTTCCAACCACTGGCAATGCACGTGAAGAAGGTATGCACAGAGAAGCCAGATGTAAGGGGAGAGAGAGAGGGAGAGACAGTGAGAGAGAGATATCTCTATATGTTACAGCCAGTACAGTACATCTCTATATGTTACAGCCAGTACACTACATCTCTATATGTTACAGCCAGTACACTACATCTCTATGTATTACTGTCAGTACAGTACATCTCTATGTATTACTGCCAGTTCAGTACATCTCCACGCTCTATGTTTTACTGCCAGTACAGTACATCTCCACGTGTTACAGCCAGTACACTACATCTCTATGTATTACTGTCAGTACAGTACATCTCTATGTATTACTGCCAGTTCAGTACATCTCCACGCTCTATGTTTTACTGCCAGTACAGTACATCTTCACGTGTTACAGCCAGTACACTACATCTCTATGTATTACTGTCAGTACAGTACATCTCTATGTATTACTGCCAGTTCAGTACATCTCCACGCTCTATGTTTTACTGCCAGTACAGTACATCTTCACGTGTTACAGCCAGTACACTACATCTCTATGTATTACTGTCAGTACAGTACATCTCTATGTATTACTGCCAGTTCAGTACATCTCCACGCTCTATGTTTTACTGCCAGTACAGTACATATCCACGTGTTACAGCCAGTACAGTTCATCTCTATGTGTTACTGCCAGTACAGTACATCTCCACGGGTTACTGCCAGTACAGTTCATCTCAATGTGTTACAGCCAGTACAGTTCATCTCTATGTGTTACTGCCAGTACAGTATTTCTCCACGCTCTATGTTTTACTGCCAGTACAGTACATATCCACGTGTTACAGCCAGTACAGTTCATCTCTATGTGTTACTGCCAGTACAGTACATCTCCACGTGTTACTGCCAGTACAGTACGTCTCTATGTGTTACTGCCAGTACAGTACATCTCTATGTGTTACTGCCAGAGTCCTTCA